>VZTB01002129.1:1840-162883 GCA_013397245.1 Thryothorus ludovicianus
TGTGCAGTGATTCTATGGGCCTATTTACAGGATTAAAAACAGCTATCATGAAGCCAGTAGCAAACTTACAGGACTGTATTTCCCCATTTAGTCAGCAATTATGACTTAATTTGCTTTAAATGCCTTGTCCTTTGTACTGTTTTGTATTTTTATAAAATAAAATTTGAAGGTGAAACAAATTGCTTCCTTTTTTTTCCAGGGAGCTTACTTTAACGTTTGCTATTCTTCTTAGGGTCGTGTGATAAAGGGGTCCTACAAGTTCCATGCCATTATCACAACATTTGAGATGATCTTGACTGACTGCCCAGAGCTGCGTAACATTCCATGGCGTTGCGTGGTCATTGATGAGGCCCACAGGCTGAAAAACAGGAACTGTAAGCTTTTGGAAGGACTCAAGATGATGGACCTGGTCAGTGTGAACATCTCTTATCTTTGAGTCTTCTGCATTTTTATTACTTCTCATTTATGGTTTAGTAAAAAATAAAATAGAAGGCTTTATTCTCAATCATCAAGTGTTAAGAAGAACAAGAGATTGCAGATGAGAAAGTATAAAATACCTGAAAGAATATGCATACCTTCAGTTTTGGATATTTAATAAGTTTTTGTCATTGATTTAGATTGTAGAATTAATGTGGATTCTCATAAGACAATCAAAATAAATTTATTCTTTCCTTTCTCTGCCTTCATGTGACTTAATCCATAGTCACTTCTTCACACAGACATTTATTTAAAAGCATAATGTGGTTAGGTGGCCAAATTTGGCCATGAGAGTTGAACTGCTCTGCATTACTATCAGCTCTAATGTTAATTTGTTGTGTAGCCATAAGGATGTTCTTTCATGTCAGCTATGGAAGGGCAAGTGGGTTGGTTTCTGATGTTTCCATAAATATGTATTATTTTATGTGTACAAAATAGGCATATTAAACTCATAGAGAAAAATAAGATAATGTGAAAATTTTTACCATTTAAAAGACACAATAATTACTTTGTTTTGCACAAAATATTCTTTTAAAATGTGAGAGTAATGCATTCATGCTAAGCTAATACCTGTAATTCGGTTTATGAAAATGCTGTGTACCTTTTGTTTTTCTTATGTTTACTGTTAGAGGAAAGCAGAGCTTATAGTCTTACAGACTACAGCTAGAAATATGGGATTTTTCACATTAGTTCTTCTTACACTGCTAAATTTGTGTTTGGCTCTGGGCTAGTTGCTGAACCTGTCTGGGCTCCTTCTCTAAAGCAATATGCTACTTTTGTCTCTGCCACTCTCCTGCTCTTTAGCATGCAGTGGGAAGGTAGAACTCTGCTTCAGGTTTCCTGTTAGATCCTGTGTTGATCTCCTGGCCTGAGATCAGTGCACTGAGATCAGTTGGAGGTGTGGTACATCAGTGAATTTTTACTGGAAATGATGGGATAGGTTAAACTGTTACTTTGCCATTTAAAGTTCATTGTGCCTGTGAAAGGGATGGGATGTTGTGGACCAGCAAAATCTGTTCTTGTATCTTGAGGACTTTTGCAGCTGCTTAAGTAGTGAAGTGTTTTTCGGGGCTATCACTGAAGGAGCACCAGAGTACCAGTTAGAAATGTCTTGAGAAGAGTTTTATGTAAGTAGCTGGGGGGAGAGGAAGCAAAGATGACACAGACATATGGTGACAAGGGGAACGAATTTTGTGTATTTTTGCATTGGAAATTATAGTGATGGATTCCTAGGCAACTGTTTCTTAACCTTTCAGGAGCATAAAGTGCTGCTTACTGGAACCCCTTTGCAAAATACAGTAGAAGAGCTGTTTAGCTTGCTTCACTTCTTGGAACCAGGTCGCTTTCCATCAGAAACCACATTCATGCAAGAATTTGGGGATCTTAAAACTGAAGAGCAGGTAAACTAACCTTGAAAACTTACTTTTTTATATAGATATTGGGAATTTATCCACTTTATTGTATATGAGCTTCATTACTTATTGTTTTCAGTAGTACCTATTTGCTTCCTGGAACACTGTGGTGGGTTTCTCCTTTTATTTAATTTTGCTTATTTTCATTTAGTTCAGGGTTTTTTGCTTTTGGCCAAAAATAGTTCTACCTTACCACTCTTCTGGGTTTTTTGTTTGTTTGTTTGTTTGGTTTGGTTTAGTTTCTGATTGTTGTTTTAATAAGTCCTTTGTCTGTTGGTCTTGCATAAACAGGAAAAGATTCCCTTTATTAAAATATAGTGTTTAAAAATAGAAGTGGGGTGTCTTGTAATGGTTTCTCGATGAAAATACTTCTACGAGAATTAACCTGTCAGTTGACATTCTTCCTTAAGCATCAGAGTGAAGGGATTGTCCCCGTAACTTCTGTGAAATTAAGATCTGAGAGTTTTCTCCGTGACTTAAGTGCAAAGAGGAGCATACTTTAAACCCAGTTTAGCAAGAAGTAACCAAATGGAAGAAGGGTTGTTATTTTTTTTTACTCAGAAATAGATTTCTTGAGCTGTCCAAGAGAAGAAATGCATAAATCAATACAAAATGAAAGACCGTAGGTGCAGCGTGTTTTATATCTGAAATATAAAATGTTTCTTTGTATGTATCAAAATATTTTAAAAGGCCAAACCCCCTTAATGTTAGGAGTTAACTGAAGCATGGCACCTTAATTTGGCCCTTTGCTTCCTGTGATAACAACTGCATGCCTTTTTGTATGTAACTTTGTTGTCTTTGTCTGAAAATTCAATTTTTGATATCTTTCAACTTTTGACTGCTTGAATTTGTTGATTTTCTTTGAGAGCAACTCTTTCACATGTCATAGTCTAAATTACTATATCTCTAGCCCCTGGCAAAACTGTGGGATATGTTTCCATAGGTTGTACATGCTATTTATTGCATGTCAGTCTGAATGGACACTGACCTGACTCAAAGTGAGCCAGCTCTGATGCAGAAGCCATGTAGTCCTGTTAATGAAGTGTTTGAACTGGAGCTAATAAATCCTATCTCTCAACATAGCTTTTGTGTGGCCAGCTCAAAATGACTGGAAGCTTTTGAAGCCATACATGGAACTATTACTAAAATAATGCCATTGGCCATGATCAGACTTAGAGCCTGGATTGCTTGGTCCAAGAAGTTCTTTTGAACTTCCTTATCTGTTGACACTCAGAGGTTTTGGAATTGGATTTGTCTTTCAAGTGGTGAGACAGGTTATGTGTTGTTGTCTTGGGGTTTCCTCTCCATTCTCGCAGTCCTATTCCATGTATTTTGTCAATTGCTCATCCCTTGGTGCTGATTACCTTTTTTGCTCTGAAGTTGCTTTATTACTAAAGGAATTATGTAAATTCAGGAGAAAGTATCTTTTGTTCATATTTCTGCTAGCAACTCTGCATCAGGAGATGATGACCAGTTTTAGGGTGAATTATTAGCTCTTCAGCACTGAGATGGTTTGTATTTTGAGATACAGCCTAAACAACCTAAACACCAGATTAGGTTTTGTTTTGTTTTATAATATGGAACATATTTGAGCTTCATATGTAACTGACTTAATAAAAACTTTAAAAAAACTTAGCCTTTTTTTGAAGAAAACTGACATTTCCTTCTTTGCCCCTCCCACCCTTTAAGATAAGTCTTAAAGAGTATGCACAAAACATGGAGACACTAAAAATTATCAATGTTGTAAAAATTACCAGAAATAAAATTTTCATTTTTAGAGCAGTCCTAAATCATGTTCTACTTCCATGAATGTCAAAACTGGGGAAATGAGAAAATAATTAGAAGCAAATATTTAAAATGGGAAAATAGCATTAAATACTGATTAGTAATTAGAAGTGAGCTGCAAAAGTTATCCTAAAGTGTCAGATTTGCTTATTTAACAAAGGGTTAGCTCTGCATGATTTGTGTGTAGTACTGTCCTTGTCTGGAAGGATAGTTCTAAGTGAGGTCTGTTTAATAACAGACATCACTAAACAGAAGGGCTACACACCAAAAATAGGCTTTAGAAATGTGTGTGTCACTGAGTTAATGAGAACTTGCTGCTGAGTCACTGAGGGAAGCTTTTTACAATGTATTCTACTTGACATTCGAGGTAGAAAACAAGGATTTTAGAATTAAGAAAATTGAAAAAAGAATATTTGATTTCCAGCAGTTTTAATTCAGTTGTTTTATTAAACATCTGCTTTCCAGGTGCAAAAATTGCAAGCTATTTTGAAGCCGATGATGCTGAGACGTCTCAAGGAGGATGTGGAAAAGAACCTGGCCCCCAAAGAGGAAACCATCATTGAAGTTGAGCTGACAAATATTCAGAAGAAATACTATCGTGCTATTCTTGAAAAGAATTTCACATTTCTTTCCAAGGGTGGAGGTCAGGCAAATGTACCTAATCTTTTAAACACTATGATGGAACTAAGAAAATGCTGCAATCATCCATACCTTATTAATGGTAGGCTGCCTATTTTTCTCCTCATTTGAAAAATGGTTATAAAAATGTTCACTTGGTACTAATTCTATTTAGTGTGTCTTTTTATTTATTCATTTATTTCAAGTAGAAAAGTGAAATAATCTTTTAGATTCTCATAGGTATGGATATCTACTAGTCAGGACAGTGCTGCTTCTGCGGGCATCTGTGCTGCTTTTTTCCAAGGCTTCTTGACAGGCTTATTAGCCCTGACTGAGTTACTGTTGGTATTATAAAGTTTTCCTTTCTGTTATTTGTGACAAACAGGACTTCAGTAATCATGCAGGTTGTTGGATGCTGGCATGAATATGGTAATTTTTTTTTCACTTAGAGTTAGCTGCTACTTTCTTGCTGTTGAACATCATAAGGTAGTAACTTAAAATTTCTGAATAAAAGTTGCAGAGTAAGAAATTGTGATCAAGCCTGCTTTAATGTTGCCATAGTTTTCTTAATTTGACTAGTAAGAGAAAGACTAGGGTGAAAGTCATATTAGAGTTCAGTGACTTTTTCTGTGTGATGGCATTGGTTTTAGACCAGAATTATCTTTGGCAAGTAGTGTGGAATCAAAAAATATCTTAAGTTGAAAGGGAGCTATAGAGATAATTGAGTCCAACTCTCTACTCCTCACAGAGCTACCTAAGTCACATGACTTAAGGACCAGATGGTCCTTGAACTCTGACTTGTGGTGCCATGGGGAGGCTATTAGTGACCAACCCTGTGAGGAACCAGCCAGCTCTATCTCAAGTATGCTAAATTTGGATGTGCTGGTCATTCCTTCCCTTTGAGGATGTAACACAAGCCTCCATACAGGATTGCATTCTACTTGTTTCTTGTTTCCCAACTCCTGTTTCTTACTAGATATGATTTATGGTTGGTTTATGCTGGTTATAGGCTTTGTGATGAAAGACTCTTTTGTTCCAGAGCCATATGTGATTTCAGGTTTTTTATTGTATGACTTCCATATTGCAGTACTTAAGTTCTTTTCGTTGACACTTTTTGTTTAAATGGGAGGAGGGGGGGAGCGGGTGTGTGAAATGCTTAAACTGATTCATGAAATTACATCTAATTATGTTTCATGCACAAGTAATTATTCCAAAGATATGATATAGGCTTACTCCAAAGTACTCCAACTCATCCATGCTGGGGGCTGTTCAGTTTAAATTCATATGACATACAGTACAGTAAAGTAGTTTTGTGGTTCTTGTGCAGGGTTTGTTGGAGGTTTTTTACTTGATTTTTTGGCTTAAGTTAATCAATTGTATGAATGAATTTATCAGAATTGTTTAAGTTGTTCAGGTTATGGGTGTCTGAATTGTTGCTTCTTGACTTTCAGCTAGTTTTTAACCTTGCTATTATTTTTCCTTATTTCATGTTCGTTGAAAGAAAAAAAACGGAATATTTTGCTGCTACTTTGTTTTGTCAAATAGAGTTTATGAGCACTGCTTGCAGTGTTGCCTACAGCAGTGATTTTTCTTTCCTCAGAAATCTTATATCATTTAATATAATTTAGACGCTGCTAAAGTTCAGGTGTTAATTTAGAAAGCCTCAAATATTTTTCAATGACTATGTCTTAATCTTAATAAAGGGTGGTGGATAAATCTGTTGAATGCATTTGTCTTTATAACATATGTTTTGAACCTTGGGACTTGCTTGGTATCATTCAACAACATGACGCGTGGGTTGAGCCTTCAGATTTGAGGGGGAAAAAAAATCCTTATGTGTTAGTGTGGAGAGGGAACTAAACAAATACATCCTTTGTAGGTCTAGGACAGAAAATACTCCTACGTGCTGTAGTCGTCTGAGCCCAAGGTTTTATTTTGTTGATTGATATTTAACAACTTTGTAGTTAGTGTAATGGCACAAGTTTATTTTATTTCTGCTAAGAGTTTTTGCAGTGCAAGTATTTCATGGTTGTGTAGTATTCTCCTGATGAATGATTTCTTGCAGTAGCAAGTTCTGTTTTCTAAGCTTAACTGCTTTTATGAAAGTGTCTCCGAATCTTCATTTTCTTCCCAGTTTGTGGAGTTTGTGAGCAAGCAGTAGTGCACCTGTATTTGAACATTTGAACATGTTTTCTTTAGTGTAAGGGTTGCAAGTCTTCTATATAACCTTCAGTTAAGGCTATATGGTGGAAGTAGTATGGTGGGAGTTGAATGTAAAGTGGGGTTTTTGTTTCTTCCTGGATTGATAGATGTGTCTCTGGTCTGCTAAGTCTGGGAGTAGGCTTCTAGAAGTAGTTATTGCATGTTGGGTATTCTCCAGCTAACTTGGATAAAGCATTGTCTGTCATTTTTCTTAGGGCTGGACTCCTTGTTTTCTCCATAGCAACCATTCTCAAGTATTTATACATCATTCCTCTCTCTGTCTCCAAGAACCAGCAGTGTGGAATGCCTCTGTACTTATGTTTCTTAGTGCTGAACACCAGAAAGGCTCCTTACTCTGTTTGTTGTGCCCTCTTGAGCCCTGGAAGCCTCTCCTAATAAAGAGAAGTGGGGGTTTCCCTGATTGACCAACCACACATTCAAATACCTTCCTTTCATCCCCTGCTAAAAATCTGCTAGAATAGGTAGTAATTTTACAGACCTGCAAGTACTGCATCAAGTAACTTTTGAGTAACAGGCTGCTCAATGGACATGACACAATTGCAATTTAAGTAGGAATTTAAAAAAAAAAAAAGATGGTTGTCTGCAGTATTTAGCTAGGACAGAGTTGTTGAAAGAACAGATTTTTGGAGTTATCTGTAGTGGATTTGGGTCTTGCTGAGACCAAGCTCTGATACTGTAAATTCACCATTCATCAAACCAGATTGTGGCTTTGTTGTGGTGTGGTTTGCTTTTGCAGATGCTGTCCTCGCATACTGGGTTGCTTCACAGAAGCAAAACTTAAATCTGGATATCACAGTTGAGTCAGAAATAATTGCTGTAAACCTAGAAAGATGACTGAAATTACTGTATATAAATTGCTTGACAGCCTGCTGTATCCTGAAATTGCCAGAGTTCAGTACAGAATCAGAGATTTACTGCCCAAAATCCTGCTTGTTTTACAAAGACGGGCAGTGATGTGATTGAAGGGAACTTTGAGTGTCTGCTTACACTCGTTTCAAGCGGGCTTACTTTTCTCATGTGCGAACCATTAGGCTGAGTAGCGCTGGGAGCGGGGAATGCGGGTCAGGAAGATCCAGGGATGTACAGCTATCTGGAAAGGCGGTCACATGTTGAGCCCCTGGGGTTCCGTAGAGGCGAGGGGCGCACGGGGCAGCGTGGAGCTGTCAGGCAGGCTGGCCCGGGCGGAGCCTGGATCAGGCACCAGCGATCGCACAGGCAGGGAGCCTTTCCGTGTTTGTTTACAGGCATCTACTTAGAGCTGGGATTTCAGAGAGAGATGCTCAGCAGAAGCCTGGCAGTGAGCTCTTTTCCCCCTCCCCCAACCTTTCCATCTTTCCTTGTGCTGTTCAAAAGCGGTATTGAAGCTGAATATTAGACAAAACTAGAAATACTTTAACTACATTTTATTGGAAAAAAAAAAAGCAGAGGGGAGAAAAAAATGGCTTAAGAAAAGGGCTTATTTGGAGTTGAAATAAATTTAGAATGAAGATTCCTAACCTTTTACATGCCAAGAATGGCAATCTGATGGTACTTGGAATTGTCCACTTTGTAGAAGTGACATAAAAATTAAATAAAAGCATAGGAGAGGTTGAGGAGAAAGCTTGAACTTGGTCTCCAGTCTTCCAATAGTGGGCAGAACAAGGAAATAGTCTGCTGTGCATATTGTTCATAGGCAAAGCGAGTGGCAAGAGAGAACTTTTGACTAATGTTGGATAGCTTCATCAAACTGAAAAAAAATACATTCAGTGAGAAAAAACTAAATAGAAGGTAAAATAATAATTTCATAGCTGCTTTCCCCCCAGTTAATTTTTTTTGTTTGGATTTTGAATTTATAATTAATAATGAAAGGAGCAGGTTCAGGTCATTGGATGTTTAAGGCTGATTTCAGAGGCACAGACATTAAATGTGATTTGTGTCCTTTGCATTTTCCTGTAGAAAAAAGACATTGTTTTCTTTCGTGTTACATTTTTTAAAGGAAAAAATTTCCATTTTATCAGTTGAAATATGTTTAATTTTTTTGATATTTTTTCAATATTTTTTTCATTGAATTGTGTGTGTCAATAGTTCTATGAATTTATTTAGGAAAGAGTTTAGTGTTGTTCAAAAGAGGAAGAAAAAGAATGAATTCTCAGAGTTATTTTTTATTTATGCTGTATTTGTGTATATGTTTGCTTCAAATTTAAGCTTAATATTTTTTATAAATGTTTATTTTTTTTATAAATGTTTATTCACATAGTGCTTAAAACATTCCTGCAGTTTCTATAGGGTATTGAAGGCGAGCTCATTGTTTATTGATAAAACCCTTCGCAGTGTTCATGTATTGCTGTCCAATCTTTGCAGGTGCTGAAGAGAAAATTTTGGAAGAGTTTAAAGAAACACACAATGCCGACTCTCCAGATTTTCAGCTCCAGGCAATGATCCAGGCTGCTGGCAAGCTCGTACTGATTGACAAGCTGCTGCCAAAACTGAAGGCTGGTGGCCACAGGGTGCTTATCTTTTCCCAGATGGTGCGCTGCTTGGACATACTGGAAGACTACCTCATTCAAAGACGGTGAGAGCAACAATATAATACAATTATAAATAAACTGTGCCTTCCTCAGTGACCACTGCATTTAACCTGCAAGTAATCCACATAGAAAGGGAAGAAATTAAAACAGTGTTTGCTACAGTGAGCTGACTAAAGGAAAGAGCAAACCTGGAGGTTGCCTTTTCTTCTGAGTGAATACAAAATGACCTCATATGGAGAGCTTTAAGCCTCTCCGTTAAATGTTTTGGTGGCTCTGGTGTTTTTTAGTTTAGGCCTAATTTTTTACTGAATTCCTTGGAGTGACAGTCTGTTCTTTACCAAAGAAAAAGTAGTATGTCTCTACTGATGAAGTCAGCCTCTTAGTTTGTTTTTCTAACCCCATAGTAGCATATTTGTCTTTGTTGTTTTTAATTGCATGTTCTTCTAAAGAAGCAATGCCATTACGGTAAAGCAATCCCTATAATACCTCCATTTTTCAGGTACCCATACGAACGAATTGATGGTCGAGTGAGAGGCAACTTGCGTCAGGCAGCTATTGACAGGTTTTCAAGACCTGATTCTGATAGGTTTGTTTTCCTGCTGTGTACAAGGGCAGGAGGTTTGGGCATTAATCTTACTGCTGCTGATACCTGCATCATTTTCGATTCAGACTGGAACCCCCAAAATGACCTCCAGGTAATATTACAAGAGATTATTTTATTGAAATTTTTTCTTCGCCTTTTTAATGTGAAATTTTCTTCACCTACAAGAGAAATTATCTGTTATTGCTCTCTTAAAAGCATAAACAATATTATTTATATTGAAGAAAACACTTTTAAGTAGGTTCTCTGTGTTGATAATTTCAAATTGTTTTTTCTTCCATTTATTACCTGTAACTGAATATTTGTCTTTGTTTCTTCAGGCTCAAGCACGATGTCACAGAATAGGGCAGAGCAAATCAGTGAAAATTTACAGGTTGATAACAAGGAATTCTTATGAAAGGGAAATGTTTGATAAAGCTAGCTTGAAGCTGGGTCTTGATAAGGCTGTGCTACAATCTATGAGTGGAAGAGAAAATGCCACAAATGGGGTAAGGATTAGTTTTTTAAGATGCAGTATCAACAAATGCTATGAACTTGTTGCACTTTGCTTGCCTGTTTGCGTTTTAGCTGGGGAACAGTGGTTTTCAGATGGAGTGTGGCTGATAGTTTAGTCAGGTTAAATAAGGGCATTGGCTACATGAACTGGCTCAGCCTAATGGCCCACTTATTGCCAAAAGGGGGCAGGTGGAGTCATGCTTCCTCAATCCTGATCCATTCTCATCATTCCACCCTTTACATTATGTTGATCCTGGCACTTTATGGAGTTCTTCTAGTTAGCTTTTGCTGGTGTAGCCTTTTTGCTTTGTTTGGTTTTTTTGTTTGTTTGTTTGTTTGTTTGTTTTTTTAAACTTTAGCTTTTTTGTCAGGTTAATAAGTTAAATCTGCTCCCAGGATGAGTTTAGCAATCACCAAAGCTAAAGGGATTCAATGACAATGAATTATTAAGTCGTTTACACCACTCACGTATCTTTGCCCTAATAATTTTGTTGTTTGTATTCTTCTTTAAAAGGTTATTTCAGCATGAATGTTTAATTGACCACCACCACATAATTCAGTAGTTTCAGTTCCTAAAATGCCAAATAAAAGGATAATCCATTTACTTGTGCTGTCAGATGAACACTTTGCCTGGTGTCAAAAAAACCCTAATCCATAGCCCCTCTTATGTGTTACAGGTGCAACAGCTGTCTAAAAAAGAAATAGAAGATCTTCTTCGGAAGGGGGCATATGGTGCTCTGATGGATGAGGAAGATGAAGGGTCTAAGTTTTGTGAAGAGGATATTGATCAGATTCTCTTAAGGCGAACACACACAATTACTATTGAATCTGAGGGAAAAGGCTCAACATTTGCAAAGGTATGCGTTGACATTCAGAGGAAAGTGAATAAAATGTGACCAGAATAGATGGCAGTATATTAAATTGCCTTCTGTGTCAATTTATTTTTTTAAGTGTACTTGTCTTTTCTTTCTTGACACTACCTCTTCCTAAGTATTGTATTTGCTACTGAAAAACATGTATTCTTCATAGCATGCAGGTAAGAAATCAATACATGTGTTTTTACTTTTACTAGGCCAGTTTTGTTGCATCTGGGAACAGGACAGACATTTCTTTGGATGACCCTAATTTCTGGCAGAAGTGGGCAAAGAAAGCTGAGCTGGACATCGATGCTCTAAATGGAAGAGTAAGAACTTTGACTCTTTCTAGTACAATTAAATCAAATATATTTCCCCCCCCCATCCCCCTTACCCCTTCCTAAATTTATACATTTTCCTATTTATTTTAGAACAACCTAGTTATTGATACACCAAGAGTAAGGAAGCAAACCAGACTCTACAGTGCAGTCAAAGAGGATGAACTGATGGAGTTTTCAGACCTGGAAAGTGATTCTGAAGAAAAACCCACCACAAAGCCCCGTAGGCCTCAGGACAAATCACAAGGTTATGCAAGAAGTGAATGTTTCAGGGTGGAGAAGAACTTGTTGGTTTATGGGTAAGATATATGCAAATAAAATATACAAATTGTGGCTATAAATCTGAAATTAAATTATATATAGTAAATAACTCATCCTTCTCTTGGACACAGTCACATGCTATCATACTGTATACTGCTTATACATGCCAGTCAGATTTGGTTTTTGGTTGCTATATATATAAATTGTGCTTATATGTGCTACTTAGTTTATAGTTTCTGAGCATCTCACAGATGGCTACAAGCTCACTGGTAAGATAAGTGGTTTTGTGATGACAGAATATTTGTTTCTGGTTTCTCAGTGTAAAGACTTCTTGAGTTAATGAGTTTTAACCTCTCTTTTCTAAGTGTTGAAGAGAGTAATAGTGTATTTGTAAAGAACAAAATGGTTTTGAAATCAACAGTCAATCTAGACTTTGTCACCACTTAAATTCAGGTATTTGATACTTGATATTTTTTCCATTGAGTGTGCTAATTTGAATTTTACCTCTTTGCAAGCAGGTAGTTGTATTTGACTTCTAACATGGTGGCCTTCAGAATGACTGTCTGTATATTAGAAATCAGTGTACAACAGTTGCTAGTAATAGTAACTGGATCAAAATAGGAATTGTTCCTCAAATCCCGTGATTGTAAGAGTTGGCTGAGTTTCCTATTTGTAGCTTACTGGGACCTTTAGAGTTAAACACATGTACTTTATTAATTTGAGTGTAGCTCAATTGCAGCTTTACGAGCAGTGAACTTATTGCCTGTTCTGTAAAATAAACATTCTTAACTCTTTGGTGCTGGAGGTTGGATTCCCTGCCGTAACCTACAAATGCAAAATGCATTAGTGCTAACACAGGAGGTCCCAAGTTGCTTGATCCAGGAGTTAAATTGAAAGTCACAAATTAAAATACCAGTACCCTGGCTGTTGCATTGAACATATTTTTCTTATAGCTGGGGTCGGTGGACTGACATCCTCTCACATGGGCGCTATAAACGTCAGCTAACAGAGCAAGATGTGGAAACCATCTGCCGGACTATCCTGGTGTATTGTCTTAATCATTACAAAGGGGATGAAAATATCAAAAGTTTCATCTGGGATCTGATCACTCCAACTGCAGATGGGCAAACTCGAGCTTTGGTTAATCATTCCGGTATGTCTATCACAATCAAATAATGATGCTATTAAATAGGGGAGAATTGCTTCAGTCATGCTGTGTATTTGGTTTAAACTATAGCCATTCTGACATGTCGTAGGATCTTGTCAGGTTTTATGAGTAAGGTGGGTTTTGACTTGGTCTGTACTTAAAGGGGAAGTCTCCCTTAGACACTTTGTAGAATGCAGTGCTCTTTCCTTTTTATCAGTTTTAAACAAATATTCCAGCATCATTTTTTGCTGGCACCTACTGCTGGATTTAATCTCTTTTAAACTGCCGTAAATCAGAAAGCTTGTTTCCTTATGAACATTTAGATTCATGAGAGTTTTTACCAGAAATATTTATATAACACCATTTTTCTGGCTAGCACTCTGAATTTTTGAAATCTTCACACCTACATTTGCATGAAGTTTTGGTTGATTTTCTTACTTGCCATTTTCCGTAGAGTTAGGTTGCTGTTCAGTTTTTGGTGGTTGTGTTGCCCACAAAGTAATGAGATACCTAGCTTTGAGCTTGTGTTTGTAATGTTGTTTGGGGTGAGAGTTTTTCTATTCAGATTGTGTAAGAAATATTGGGGGGTTTTCTAGGTCTGTCTGCACCAGTGCCCAGAGGGAGGAAAGGGAAGAAAGTAAAAGCCCAGAGTTCACAGCCAATGCTGCAAGATGCCGATTGGCTCACAACCTGTAATCCAGATGTACTATTTCAAGAAGACAGCTATAGGAAACATCTCAAACATCATTGTAATAAGTAAGTACTGATAAATGTTTCATTTAGAGGTTTGGGATTTTTTTTTAGCTACATGCTTTTGAAAAGTCCACCACTTCACTTGGATATATTTAAAAGAACACAGGGCCGTTTAATAGGATGTAAAGGCCATTATTACTTTTTAATTTGGGGATAATCATCTTAACAGATATCTGGATATTTCTGTAAGCTCTTTATGACAGATCAGCACAGTTCTGTAGAAAATTATTCTCTACTTATTAAATAAGAATGGAATCAGATAAGGTTATTTTTTACCATAGAAAGTAAAGACTATATTCCTACACTATTTCACTTGACAATTGCTATCTTTAAACAAAAGCTGTTTGTTTCTTACCTTCTTGTGGAGTCCCTCAGGCTGATATTTAAAGTTCTGTTCCATATATGTTAAACTCATATATCCAGTTCTTAGTTTTGGGAGTTTCTTGTAGTATAATGACTCATATGTGGGCATGTCTTTTCTCTTCATTCTTTCTCTCCCTTCCTCTCTTGCTCTTCTCTGAGAATATTTATATATATATATATATATTTATATATATAAAAATAGGCAATAATATAATATATAATAAATATACAGAATGTGTATTCTTTCTCCTTTGAGATTAAATTTATCACAAAACTCTTTTACCTGAATTGATTTTCCTAATCATAATTTGATTTTTGAAATTCTAAACATGTTACTAAACCAAAAGCCTTTGGGAATAAAGGTCATTGTATATACTGTTGTGGTTTTTTTTGTTTCATTCATTTCTCTTAAGAGCATTTCTTACATATTTTCTGGATTTTGTTTTGTAATACCTTTTTTTTGTGTCAACTTTCTTTGATGCCATCTCAGTTTTGCTTACTATATTCTCCATATAGACACTGAACCTTGTCCCAAAAATACCTTGGCTTAGAGCTGGGGTTGTGGTTGGTTACTTGGGGGATTTGGAGATTTTTGGTTTTGTTTTTAAATTTCTACTCATCATTGTATACATATCGTACAGTTGTAATGCAGTGTTACTGAAAGGCCATCATTAGTTTTGTGGTTTGAATATCTGTTGTGTCTTATTAATGCTGTTTAGTGGAAAGATATTATTGATTTGAAAAGTACCTATGGGCTGTCAATAGGGGGTGTGATGTGAAGGAGGAAAGGCATTTAAGGGGTTTATTAGCTCATTTCCAGATGCTAACCAAGCTTAATTCTTAGCTGATGACAACAGATACTCATAGAATTATGTTAGAGAGTGCACTTCCAAATAAACTGCTTTCTGATTTTTCTGAGCTGTTGCTCGGGTCTGTTATTACATTTCTCTTGCTCTTAAAGTTGTAAAATTCTTTCCTGTAACATTATTTTAATCTCTCAGGTAACATGTCTTCATTACTTGCTATCTCAGTTTGTAGATCTGACTTCAATTAATTTCTTAAATACTGTTTCTTTAATAATACAATAGAACAATTACAAGGACTGGGAAGACTGGTAAATATGCAAGAATATTTTCAGTTGCTATCTTTCTCCTTCACTTCCCAGATTCACCAGGACTAAATTAATTGTAGAAGCCACATGTTTTTAGCACAGGTAAAATCAAACAGAGGTGGAGCCAGTTAATAATCTGAGTAATTTCCTTCAAAAGGTACCAGTTGAAGTTGGCTTTTTGAGAATTGATATCTTTTCTTTAAGTCCTGGTTTAATGCACAGGACTTCTGAAAGGTGCAAAGAGTCTCTGGTTTTTGGTTTATCTTGGGTTTTATTTCGTGCTTCTCCTCTTTGGCTTGATGTAACAGCTGTTATTGCTTAATACTAAGATGATAGAGACCCTCAACAGCTTATTTACATAGCCACACAGGGAGCAGGGACACCTTACTGGTCCCAGTTACTGTGCATACAGAAAGAAGCATGTCTGACATGTTTTGAATTGCAGACATGACCTTCATTCAAATCCCGCTCTTCCGAGGTTTGATTGAATAACACGTGTGAAACCGGGTACTGCCCCAGTTGCATCTGATCTCTAGCAAGGAGCTCTCAAAACTGGTGGTGGTCTAAATTTTTCATGCAAGTGGGTGATCAGATTACTGCTTCCCTGGTCACCCTTGCTGTTCCAGGAGCAGCAGCAATTCAACAGTTGCTGTGATGGATTTGGGTACAGTGAGGGGGCAGGCTGAGTAATCTCCATCTTAGCTGGTACTGGTTTTACTTCATGAACCAGGCAGCAGGGGGTGCCCTGAATTGGGTAAACATAGGAGAGCAGGATTATTTTCAGGTAGATACTTTTTCTACAGGAATGACCTCTTTTCTAGTCTCCTTGAAAAGCCAGTCTGCCATTCTTTCTTCTGCCAGTTTCGAGTGTGACCACAACACCTGACAGTGCTTCTAAAAACGACTGCAGTATTGCAGAAATGGGGAAAAATAAACTTGGCAACGAAGATTTTTCACTTCCTTGTAACAGTTAGGTTGTGCGTAGGTAAAATTTAATAGCAGTTTTAACTATAAAGAGTAAAAATAGTTAATATCTCCCAAGGGAAATGGGGGATTATTTTTCCCCCCCATTCTCAGAAGCAAAAAGTTGTATAATCTGAAAAACCTGACATTCCATATTGAGGGTTTATTGTAAGGTAGTAAAACCAGATTTTATATCTCGTTTATTCCTACAACTTCTGATGTGCTTCCAAAAATGGTATTAAGGCAGCAGCTGAGGAAATTTTATGAGATAATGAAGCAGAACAGTTACTGAAAGCCATCTGCTCAGTTGTTTACAAACTTGCTTCAATACTTCAGAGGCAGTGGTAGAGTACGTGTCTAAACTTCACAAGCTGCACTAGGTAGAACTAAATGAAATGCGCCGGGGCCGGGCTGAGCTGGGTCCCTCTCTGTGCAGTGTAAGCAGTTGCCAGGCAGGCCTGTTGGAAGCCAGCAGAAAGCACCACACAGAGGTGATTATGTGCCACCATCTGTCACGCTTCAAGCCTACCATACAGCATGGCTAATCAGCCTTGGCAGGATGATGGATGAACAGCAGCAGCTGCCAAAAGCCACTGTTGGCAAACAGTCCTGAAGTTAAGAACTTTTTCCCCCCTCTGCCTTCCTCTCCAGGGTCCTGCTGCGTGTCCGCATGCTCTACTATCTACGACAAGAAGTTATAGGGGACCAAGCAGACAAGATCTTAGAGGGTGCTGACTCAAGGTTAGTGCAAGTGCAGGTTTATTTTTTGCTTTATGACTCTGGCTTTTGTAAAGTACACGTACTATAATAATGCAGCTTTTAAAGGTGGTCACGCTTTATCTCTTATATGTTCTCAAGCAGTCTTATTATTTTATCAAGTGCAGTGGGTAATTTTCTTGGGGGAGGAAACGATGTGGGAAATGACAGAAGTGGATTTGCAGTTCTGCTAATATTGAGGGATTATTCTATCTCAATTTAAAAAATTAAAAAAATACTAAGACCTTAAATGAATCATATTTAGAGAACCATTTCACTCCCAAAATAGCCTCATGTTTGGGGGAAGGGGGGTATTTGTTGCGGGTTTTTTGATTGATTAATTTTTTTTTGTTTGTTTGTTTGTTTAACCGCCCTAATTAATTTTTAGGGTATTTCAATTTCTGTATTAGGTTTTGGCATGATTTTCCAGCTCTAAATTTTTATTTACAGAACAACATAAACCACTTGGGCTTTTTAGGATTTTTTGGGGTTTTTTTTTTAACCTGTGTCCAGTAATACCTTTGTGAATGTATTTAATGCTGTCTTCACAGTGAAGTAGATATATGGATACCTGAGCCATTCCATGCCGAAGTTCCTGCAGATTGGTGGGATAAAGAGGCAGATAAATCCCTTTTAATTGGAGTATTTAAACACGGTAAGTGATGTCTCACTTCAGCAAAACTCAGTTGTAAAGCTTTCAGTGTGTAGGACTGTTCAGTCATAATATTAACAAGTATTGTTCCAAAGAGCTGTTGGCTTGTAGCTCCCTTTTTTCTTGCCTGCATTAAAAACCTAATATGAGCTGTAAATATCAGATGCTGTTTTTAAATGTTTGCAGAACATTTGAGAAGAAAACATTACTTTCTTGGCTGTAAATAAAACAAAGCCATATTTGTTTAAATAATAGCCAAATAGTAAGATAGATCTCCATAAACTTTGCTTCCAGCACTGCTTCACTTGCTAACTCTGCCAACCAGTGTCAAAGTGGACGGTGGGCTTAACCTCTGCTATTAATCTGTACAAGTGCCTCCTGGGCTTTGTTCCAAGCAATATTTCACAAATGTCAGTGTTGAGAACTCCCGGCTCCCTTGAGTGGGATGCAGCCTTGTTAACTTTGAAAGGCTGGGGATGCAGAGCTGGCATGATATATACAGTGAGCGATTCCTGATTATAATCCCAATTCTCTGGAGGTCGCAGAGGTATTCTCAGCAGCCCAGCCTGACTAAAGGGGAGAATGATGGCTTATAAAACCTTTCATGATTACAGTTTGGCTTGAGGCTCTACAGCAGTTAGGAGCAGTGTGTTGTAGTACAAATCCTAATTGAATTGTGCTGTTCTGCCTATGTACAGCAGCTCTGTGTTGTGGGCTCAGCTGAGGCAAGTCTAGTCTAAAAATCATTTTCCTGCAGTGCACTGTTGGGATCTGCCATTTTCCATCTAGTCAACTTGGGCAGTAAAAAAGCAAACAGCAGTTTGAAAACCATAGAGGGAACAGTGTCATCTTACTGACATGCATCATCCTAAACCTAATAAGACAGGTTCGTTGGCCTTCCGTATAACCCATGTATGCAGCATTTTTGCAGCCTGTATTGAGGGTTCCAGCAGGGCTGGAGCTATTGAAAATACGTGTGTGTGTCTCTGTGTGTGTGTGTGTGTCTGTGTGTGTGCTTCCATTTGCAACTGCGTGCTTCCACTGGCGAGTATTGAATGTCAAGAACCATTGTGAGTCATATAGGAAACTCCAAGTTTTCACAAGTTTTTCACTTGTGAAAGATTTTTACTTTGCTTTATAATGACATGAAATTTGATGCTTTCTTCACTATCTTATATGTGTTAATGTTATTGATGGGAAAATGTTTCTGTGCTGTCAGAATTTACCAACATGAGCAATTTTTTTATGTGAATTAAATGTTTCCAGCATGGTGACAGCTCCTTTATTTTATTTAAAAATAAATTAATAAATCCAGAAAATTGTACTAGACCTGTTCTATTCACAGCTGGTGGTAGCTTTTAAAAAGGCATTTGTCTCCCACTCTGCACACAGGTTATGAGAAGTACAATTCTATGAGAGCTGATCCAGCACTGTGCTTTCTGGAACGGGTTGGCATGCCTGATGCAAAGGCCATAGCTGCTGAACAGAGAGGGACAGACATGTTAGCAGATGGCGGTGATGGGTAAGGAGGACATGAAAAAATTAATAAACTTTATCAGCATTGTATATGTTGGCATGGGTTCATATGTCATATTATACTTACATGTTGCCTGAGGATATGATCATATGATGTACAAAGTACATAGATTTGTTTACACAGTTGAGCATGAAATACAAATGTGTAACTTGATGCACCATACTGATGGCTTTTGTAGCTTTTTTTTGCTTTTGTCCAGAAAATAGCCCCCCGCTCGAAGCCAGTATTTTTCTTGAAAATATCTTTAAAATATTTTATAGGGGTGAATTCGACAGAGAGGATGAAGATCCAGAATATAAGCCAACTAGAACTCCTTTCAAGGATGAAATAGATGTAAGAACTCACAGTTTTCTGTAATTAGAAATATATACAATTATAATTGGTTCTCCATATTTATTTTAATGTATGTTTTTTAAGTTTGAGAGCTAACAGATAAACACACCTTACAAAGATTGTTTGCTGTATTTGAGAGATGACATATTTTTCTTCTCAAATTATGACATGTAGTCAAAACTGAAAACTAAAATAACTTCTGTCTTCTCCCCAAGGAATTTGCAAACTCACCTCCAGAAGACAAAGAGGAGTCCATAGAATTACACCCAAGTAAGACTATAGCAAAAAAATTTAAAAGGTGAAAAGGGATCATTTAGTGAAAGGTGGACTGTTTATATTACCACATGAGGGGATAGGAGATGTTTTGGGACAATACCACAGAAAGATTTGGCTGCCAAATCTCTTCATGCTTCACATTTTTCAAAACAATTACATACTGTCTTTGAATAATCCACGTTATGGTTCTCTGGATTTCTAATTACATAGTAGAAATCGTGATGATAAAGACTGGATGTTTCATAATGCAGCCATTGATGGTTCTGCCGAGATAATCTTGGAAGTTACAAATACGTTGTTTCCTCAGTATAGAGGAAAATTGCCAAGTTTAAGTGAGAATAATAAAGTGGGAAATGATAAGCATAGGTGTTTCCTAAGAGGCAGAATGATCTTCTTAATAATGTATTTAAAGATGCATTGCAATAATTTAAATACTTACAGTGTTCATAATATGTTTGCATTCATAACATCGAATCATAGTGCTTGATGGTTATCTCTAAATGCTTCACAAGCGTTTCTGAGTTCTTATAGTTGGATGATTTGATTCTATTTTTTATCTCTTACCAATAGTTATCCTGTTTCTAATGCATTATGCACCAGTATTAGAGGCACATGTTGTTATCTGACAAAACAGGAATCCAGTTATAGCCGTAGAAACTTTGAAATGTTTAGCGTTGATTTTGCAGCACAAATACTCTTTTTTCTAGACAAGCACAGTGAAAGCAACTCTGAGTTAGGGCAACTCTACTGGCCCAACACTTCAACCCTGACTACCCGTCTGCGTCGCCTCATTACTGCCTATCAGCGCAGCTATAAAAGGCAACAAATGAGGCAAGAGGCACTAATGAAGACTGACCGCAGGAGACGTCGGCCTCGAGAAGAAGTGAGGGCACTGGAGGCAGAGAGGGAAGCTATAATAACTGAGAAACGACAAAAGTGAGTTTCCCAGTGATACCTTTCTTTAAATCTTATTTGGGCTTGTGTGTCACCCATGCCACTCCTTTGTTTTGGAAGAATAAACCAAGGGGATTTTGGAGCTTCTAAACACATTGGGACTCATATCTGTCCAGTGGCCTCACTTCTCTTGCTTCTTCCTTGACTAGATGGACAAGAAGAGAAGAAGCTGATTTTTATCGTGTGGTGTCTACTTTTGGAGTTATTTTTGATCCTGTTAAACATCAGTTTGAGTGGAATCAATTCAGAGCATTTGCCAGGCTTGACAAAAAGTCTGATGAAAGCTTGGAGAAGTATTTCAATGGCTTTGTGAATATGTGTAGACGAGTGTGCCGAATGCCAGTCAAGCCAGATGATGGTGAGTTTTAACTGACTTTGGAAATCAACATGAATATTGTGAGACAGTGGGTCTGTTGAAACAGCGCCCAGGTGTAATGATTTTGAAATGGCTGTGCATTCTGGCTGTGTTAAACAGTACAACTTGGTGTCCTTGCAGAGCCTCCTGATCTTTCCACGCTGATTGAGCCGATCACAGAGGAGCGCGCTTCTAGAACTTTATATCGCATCGAGCTGCTGCGCAAGATCCGCGAGCAGGTTCTCCATCACCCGCAGCTGGGGGAGAGGCTAAAGCTTTGCCAGCCAAGTCTGGACCTGCCAGAGTGGTGGGAGTGTGGTAAACATGATAAAGACTTACTGATTGGTGCTGCTAAACATGGAGTCAGTAGGACAGATTATCACATTCTGAATGATCCTGAACTCTCTTTTCTTGAGGCTCACAAAAACTTTGCTCAAAACAGAGGGACAGGTAATGCAAACACTGTCTCCTCTGTAAACCCTTTGGGTGCTGGCTGCAGTCAAACGCCCCCAATTGTCCCATCCACACCAGTACAAGAAGAAAAGACAACAGAACAAACAGAGTCTAAAGTTGAAGGGTCTGAAAATCCAGCAGCCAAAGAAAAGTCTGAAATCAAAGAGGAGACAGATACTACAGATAAGGACACTAAACCAGACTGTGATGCTGAGGCTGAGCCTGGCTCTGTTAAATGTGAATTGAAAGACATAGAAATGAGTACAGATGTAGATCCAAAATCTATTTCTGAGAAAGGTTCAGAAGAAGATGAAGAGGAGAAACTGGAAGATGATGATAAATCAGAAGAATCCTCCCAACCCGAAGGTAATACATTGATGAGATCAGTTCTGTGTGCTTAGCACAAGCCCCACAGCTGTTGTGGCTCGTGCCAGCTGGTAAGTGGCACAAAGGGTGCCATTATGGAGTATAGGATGGGCTACATGTAGCAGTTCCTCTGCCCTTCCACGTATCAGGTGGCTAAATAAGCTTTCATAAGAACCATCCAGCATCAGCGGGGTATTCCCCCACAAGGGAGATTTCCAGGATAGCTCTCTAAGCCAATAAGCATGGTCTCTGTGCCAAATGTGGAAGGCTGGGGCTCTCCTGTAGTAATTACTGAACAAAAGCCTGAGTTAGAAATGTTGTGTCGAGCCTTAGCCTGTCTAGCTGGGTAGACACTGGATGTTAATGCCTGGTCATGATTGTTATTCAGCAGGAGCAGTTTCTCAGGGTAAGAATTTTGATGAAGAAAGCAATGCCTCTATGAGTACCGCAAGGGATGAAACACGCGATGGATTCTACATGGAAGACGGGGATCCCTCTGTGGTTCAGCTGCTTCATGAGAGAACATTTGCCTTCTCATTCTGGCCTAAGGTTGGTTAGGAGTAGAAAGACCTGTGCCTCTTTTAATCTAAGTAAAATATGGGAAATGTGCTTGCAAAGCAACAGTAAGCTTTGTGTGATACTGCACTTCGGGAGGGCAAGAGACCTTTTTCTGTGAATGATTTGTGGAATGGCACTTTTTTCTTCAAGCTCATACAAACTAGCAGTGGAAATGAAAGAAATTGCTCTTTTTTGTAAAATAATGTTTTTTAGTAAAACAGTGGACTGCTGGCAGACATGAGTTCTTCATAGGGTCTATAACTTTTTGTCAGCAGAATCCTACCTCTTGCACCACTGTAAAGTTTTGAATTATGAATTTTTCCTGCAAAGCAATCTGCAGAATTGAGAGCAGAGACTTTCAAAGATCACCTTTTTATTTTGGGGTGAGGAGATTGTAGGGAAGAGTTTTGGTGACCTACATGATCTAAGCCATTATGTAATGTTGACAGATGTAATTGTATTAAGGTATCCTGCAAACATAAGCAGCAGTTCTAGATAGGATAAAACTGCATCTTATTTTGGTAACAATGTCAAATATAAAGTGTTTTTAAAAATATGAAACTGTAACCTTGTAATAAATCCATACTTAATTTAGTACTCTCCTTTGCAGTAAGGGGAGAGAGAAAAATAAAGTAGTAATAGTCTTAAGCTTACTAATCACTATAACAGGGCCATCTGGTTGGGGCAGGGAGGGGGAAGGGGGTAGCAGGGCAAGAGGACCTTGCTCTTAATAGGCTTATTTCTGGGGAAAGCAAGCAGTCTGTTGCAGCTGCTGAGATTTGCCAGTGGCTTTTGCACTATTTTGCTGTTCAGGAAGCTAACCAATGCTCCTATTCCCTAACTCTATTTCTTAGAGTTCCAAAGTTTCTACTACTTCAGACAGGCTAGTGTAGAATGTGCTTGAATACTGAAATGGAAAAAAAATAAAATAATGCTCCTCTTCTCTGCTTTCAGCAAGTATTTTGGAAACATGGGCTAAAATCTTACTCCCATCATAGTGTGAAAGTAGAACAGAAAATCCTTCGTCTGTATAGGTTCAGCATAAGTAGACTAATAAACATAATTAGAGATTTTTAGTGTACACGCTTCAGTGAAATTTGAAGTGATAATGGGCGTGGAATGAAAATTGACATTCATTAGATGTCCCTAGGTTGGTGCCCGTTTCATAATGTTGAACTTTATTAATAGTGACGCTAATGAGGATCCACTTCCTAGGACAGAATTGCAGATCCAGCCTCTTGGATCTTGAGAACTGCAGCTTTAAGATACTGATTGCAGATGTGATTATTTTCCCTTCCTAACTGTTGATGTTGCTAACTACTGAAGTTTTGTAAATCAACAGTGAGTTTCTATTAAATTTTCCAGTTAGTGCATTGTCATACAGTGCATTGGTCTGTTGTTTCTCCTTCCCCTCACAATATAAATGTAGCTTTCAAATCCTATTAAAGTTTTATTCTACAAAATTGTGGTAGCTTCTTGCAAGGTGATCAGTTTATTCCTAACATGCAAGAGTAGTTGTTTCTGAATGCCTTCCTTAAACTCTGGAAACTGGACTGTGTCATGAGACTCGTTTGAGTTTAAAAGGTGACGTTTACACTGAAGGTTCATTGCATACTTTTCCTTTATGCAGGACCGAGTAATGATCAACCGATTAGACAACATCTGTGAGGCAGTGCTGAAAGGGAAGTGGCCAGTAAATAGGCGCCAGATGTTTGATTTCCAGGGGCTCATACCTGGGTACACTCCAACAGCTGTGGACAGCCCTCTACAGAAAAGGAGCTTTGCAGAGCTCTCCATGGTTGGTCAAGCCAGCGTCAGTGGCAGTGAAGATCTCACTGCTTCTCCTCAGTTATCAAAGGCAAGGCTGCAGAATTCTCTTTTTTACATAAAACATTTTATCATTTAAGCATGAGTTTCTCTTGTGTAATAGAAAATAAATCAGCATGAATAAAATAGGAAAAATATAGAAGTGTTTCTTTGAATGAAATGAAAGCTTTGTTTTCAGAGTTATATGTTTGAAGTTTTATTTTAAACTCTGCATAGCAAGCAGAGCTTTGCTAATGATTGTAAATGCTCATTTTGTTATTAGGAAGATGCACTCAATTTATCAGTTCCACGTCAGAGGAGGAGGAGACGAAGAAAGATTGAAATTGAGGCTGAGAGAGCTGCCAAGAGGAGAAATCTTATGGAAATGGTTGCCCAGTTACGCGAGTCTCAGGTGGTCTCAGAAAATGGACAAGAAAAGGTTGTAGATTTATCAAAGGCCTCACGAGAGGCAACAAGTTCTACCTCAAATTTTTCATCTGTTACTTCAAAGTTTATCTTGCCTAATGTCTCCACACCCGTGTCGGATGCCTTTAAAACTCAAATGGAGCTGCTGCAAGCAGGTCTTTCACGCACACCCACAAGGCATCTACTGAATGGCTCTTTAATAGATGGAGAACCACCCATGAAGAGGAGGAGAGGAAGGAGGAAAAATGTAGAAGGGCTTGATCTGTTATTTATGAGCAACAAACGGACATCGTTGACTGTAGTAAGATCCACAACCTTTTTCCTTTTGTCTCATATTTGTTCTTCTGTCTGTGGTACTTCCTGAATATATTTTAAGTCTTATTATATTCTGCCGAATAGAAACATACAGTTTTTGCCCAACCAGGTTTTCCTTTGTTTAGAGCTGTTAATTCTTTTTGAACCAAATGAAATGTGCACATCAAAATTTTACTCTAGTAAATTGTAGCTGAGTTTTAGGTAGCTTGTACTTTCAAAATTACTTAGCTCTTTTTTTTTTTTTTTAAAATATATTTCTAGCAATATACGTTTTGAGGCTCAAGTATGTCTTTCCTGATGTGTTAAAAAGGGAGAGTTGTGAAGAATCTTGGAGGATATTTACTGGAAATGCAAAGAAACTACTTTGCCTTTAGCACTGTGTTCTTTATTGTTCAAGAATGTAAAATTTTCAAAATTCCCTGATGCATTGATAGTACTTTGTATAGTATGAGTATTTAAACCCTGTTAACTCTTGTGTGTGCAAAATCTTGAACATTTCACTTCAGTCCCTGGAATTATTTCTCCTGCTGTTCCCATGAAGAGAATACTAATACAGCTGTGATTGTTTTCAGGAGGATGCAGAAGTGACCAAAGCTTTTGAAGAAGATATGGAAGCCCTACCAGCAAGGAACATTCCATCTCCTGGTCAATTAGACCCAGACACTCGCATCCCTGTAATCAATCTAGAGGATGGGACCAGGCTGGTGGGAGAGGATGCCCCAAAAAACAAGGATCTAGTTGAATGGCTTAAGTTGCATCCTACTTACACTGTAGATATGCCAAGTTATGTACCAGTAAGTATGTGATTCTAAAATTGTTGTTCTATTGTATTAATATAAAAGTTAGTTTTACGGACGTCAGACTGAATTTCCTCACATTGGGCATAGTCATTCCATTTTGTAGCTTACTTTTCAACAGAAGCTTTCTCTTTATCCACCATTCCTATTTTATCCTCAGTCAAATGACATTGGGGTGTTTGATTTGCTTTTCCTTTCTTAATATTTGAATATAACAGCATGTTAGAACCGTGTTTGTCAAGTTCTGCAAAATTTCTTCATCTGATACAAAAATTTTTTTTCTCACATAATCTGAGAGTAAAGTAATGGATCCCTTCTTAAAATTGTTCTGAGAAGGGGTACAGTGATGGGTGATTTTTGTCAAGAAATTAAAAGCTAAAAAGCAATAAATTTCTCTTCTTTCCAGAAGAGTGCAGATGTGCTGTTTTCCCCATTTCAGAAGCCGAAACAAAAACGACACAGATGTCGAAACCCTAATAAACTGGATATAAACACCTTGACAGGAGAAGAAAGGGTACCTGTTGTAAATAAACGAAATGGAAAGAAGGTAAAAAGTTATTTCAGTCAAGTCTTTAATAATGTCTTTGCATGTGGAAATTAGGTTTTCTGCTCCAAGCTTTCTCTTTAAAAGTTTAATAATTTGACACCAGCAGTTTTTCTTACTGGATTGTGCCACTTGGTTCCTTTGATTCCTTCTTTGCTCTTATGATTCCTTCTTTGCTCTTATGGTGACGTCCATATTAATCACCTCAGTTTTTGAACCCATATAGCACATTTTTGTCCTTAAATAGAAAATTTGTTCCCAGACTTGCCTCAGCTGCAGCACTTTACTGTTTTTTTAAAACATGATTTTGTTAATTGAGGTATCACTATCTGGTTTCCATGTAGTGTTCCACAGTAAACTGAAAGTCTTTGTGGCTGTCCTTCAAAGATGAAAGTATGCAGATAGAAAATGTCCATATAAGTAATTGTTTGGGTTTGTTGTTGGGTTTTTGTTAAAGTCATAACCTTGTCTTTTGCATTAGATGGGTGGAGCTATGGCCCCTCCAATGAAGGACTTGCCAAGATGGCTGGAAGAAAATCCTGAGTTTGCTGTTGCTCCAGATTGGACTGACATTGTTAAACAGTCTGTAAGTGAAACTCTTTCCATGCGTCACTGTAGGTTACAGCACAGGAAAGTTGAAGGCTGCATAAATAGATTATTAAGTTTTTATCTCATAGCTGATTTTGAGGAAATTGTGGTGTCTGTGTAGGAGTTACCCAGCTCGGGGAGGAGTGGTGATAAGAGGCTGCTGCAGAATGGGATTGAAATACACTCGAAAAATCAGCTACAGTTAAGGCAGCCTTCTGCATTTGTTTTGCATTATTTTTTCTTACAAGTAAGAACCCTTAAAAGTACAGGTATTTGTACATTAGGAACTACTAAGAAAATATTTTTCATATTCATAACAGAAATACACTTCATTGTCTCAGTAACAGGCAGCATCAAAAGGAATAGGTCTTCTGCCTTTTATTTTACAACACTTGTTTGAAAATCAAGGATAAAATTCTGCATGTACTAAATTTACTAGGATATTATTATTCTGAAATGTAGTACAAATTATGAAGATATAAACTTGTAACTGCACCATATCAGGGCGGGGTTTTTTAATGAAGTTAGTTTTCAGCATGTATTACTTTACTGTTGTGTTTAAATATAAAAAAAATAATCTGTGATCTTGATTTCTTCAGCTTTCTTTACTTGTTCTACTGCCATTCACTACAGTACTAAGCTAGTCACCATTTGCCAGGGTGAAAAAACAAACCACTTGTGGAGTATGCTGAAATCCCTTCTGTTTCTTCTATCATCATCAGTTAACTGCTGAAAGCTAAAAACGCCAGTCAAGGATAAAGCTTGTTTTTTCACCTTCCCTTTTTAGGGTTTTGTTCCAGAGTCCATGTTTGACCGTCTTCTCACTGGACCTGTTGTGAGGGAGGAAGGAGCAAGCAGAAGAGGAAGAAGGCCAAAAAGTGAAATTGCCAAAGCAGCTGCAGCAGCTGCTGCTGTAGCATCAACTTCGGGAATCAACCCACTACTAATGAACAGTCTGTTTGCTGGAATGGACCTCACAAGCCTCCAGAACCTACAGAACCTGCAGTCTCTCCAGCTCGCAGGCCTCATGGGCTTTCCACCAGGGCTAGCAACAGCTGCTGCTGCTGGGGGGGACGCTAAAAATCCAGCTGCCATGTTGCCTCTGATGTTGCCAGGGATGGCAGGACTGCCCAATATGTTTGGACTAAGCGGATTGTTGAATAACCCGATAACGGCTACTACTGGAAATGCCACTACTGCTTCTGGTCAAGGAGAGACTGAGGATGGCGCTTCAAAAGCTGAAGAGAAGAAAAATGAGAATGAAGAGGAGAACAAAGACTCTGAGAAAAGCACAGACACTGTTTCTGCTACTGACTCTGCAAATGGATCTGTCAGTGCTGCTACTGTGGCCACTACCGCCACTGCCACCACTACCACCACCACCAACACTGGATTGCCCACAAACCCTCTGGCCTTCAATCCTTTCCTGCTGTCTACCATGGCTCCTGGCCTCTTCTATCCATCTATGTTTCTACCTCCAGGACTGGGAGGATTGACTCTGCCCGGTTTCCCAGCACTAGCAGGACTTCAGAACGCAGTGGGCTCCAATGAAGAGAAGGCTACTGACAAAACTGAAGGAGCTGCCTTTAAAGATGAAGAAAATCTCGAAGGCAGTGATGCAGAGGAGAGCCTTGATAAAACTGCAGATTCCTCCGTTTTAGAAGATGAAATAGCACAGGGTGAAGAATTAGACTCACTTGATGGGGGGGAAGAAATAGAAAACAATGAAAACGATGAATAACCAGTACCAGTTACAGTTAAAGTGTTTTAAACTTTTGACAAGTGGTAGTCCTACTGTTTACACTCACAGTTAATGTCCATACTTAGTTTTTATAAGCTGTTCTGTAACATAGTGTAGCAAAAAAAAAAAAGTTCAAGTCATGTTATACAGATGTGTCAAAAGGTATCTTGGTCATTAAGTATTGTGCAGTGCATTATTTATTATCCCTAGGAGAGATGAAATTTGAGAGGTGATCATGTCTTTTTAAGGAAATTGACATAATGCTCTGCTTTTTTTTTTCCTTTTGGTACCATTGGTATTATGAACTAAGCAGCAATTTGTAATCAAGTGGCACTAATAGAAGGAAGTGCTGCTTAAAGGAAGGATGAAGTTATATATTTAATTTTTTTTCTTTTTTTTTTCTTTTTTTTTTTTTCTTTTGCTGTGAAGGTCAAGATGAAATTTACCATACATATCGTACTCGCGCTTCATTTTGACTGTATGGGAGTTCACCCGCTCGCGTGTGCGCACACACCCACACACACACTCTCTCTCTGACAATCTTCATGATAGTGTGAATGTCTCTGTCTTGAGACGCAGCAATAATAAGGCAGCTGTTGAATGTGAAGAGTACCTTTTGGAAATTAACCCGCGGAGAAGGTTCTTACAGGATAAAGCTACAGTTTAATCGTCTCGTGATCTTGTAATGCACTGGTATAAACAAAAAGAAAAAAAATCAGGTACCTTTTTTAAATTAAAGGACTTTGTTACTTTAGCCACAAAGCTAAACAGCATTACCTCAACTCTAAACTAGCCTTGAAGTTTACAGACATGACTTTGTAAATGTATTGTTTTTCTTTGTTGTGATGTCTTTTTATTTTTTTTTTCTTTGGAAACTGCTATCATGTAAGATAAGATGTAAATTGCTGCCAACTGTAGTAATGATGCTTTTAATAAAAGTGACCCATGATATGCAGAGACGTAATTATAGAATGTAGTGTTTAGGGACATCAAAACTGGTGTTCACTTTCTGTATTTGTATTTGTGGCTTTTTTATAGCGTTTTCCTGCTATATTCTTTATAGATTAGCGGCTGTAAAATGCTGAACTGATCGTCTTCAGGGGACTAGGCAGGAAGAGAAACCTTGAATTGCCTTCATATTTTCCACTCTAAGTAACTCTACAGAAATGCACGCTAAAATCCCTACTTTACTCCTTCAAAGGGGCATGAGAGACTGAGAATACTTTAAATGTGTTCAGCATGTGATAATGTGGTACACTAAAGAACAAAAGGGCAAAAGAAAAATGAGGCTTTAATAGGCACAATATCTAGGTCATTTATCCTTGGTTAATGGGTAGAAAAACACAATGCTGTAGTGACAGCAAGGGATACAAAGGCTCTGTGGTATCCTGTAGACCAGAGCTTGTGATGCCAGAAACCACTGTGTCAAACAACCTACATGAAACTAAAACTGACCCACTTTCTATAAAAACCAGTGTCTCTTCTGGAGTGCTACCGATTTGTACCCTTTTGTGACCTTTTGATATTCGAGATAATGTACCATTTGAGAACTTCTGTTTTCACGGTGTTGTCACCTTGACACACACATGCACAACGAGCTCCAGAGTGAGGATAAAAGGTTAGATTTTCAGTGGAGTACATGAAAAATTAGCTATTTCAGTAGCCAGCTGTGGGTGGACCCCTGTCTTTAGGACTAATATTATCTGTGCTTTTGGAATGCTGGAGAGCTGCAAACCTCACTCTCATGTACACTGTGAATTTGCACGAGAGCTCAAACGGGCAAGTATTGCAAGGCCAAAATTTGGTCCCGAGGGGGATATATGAAAAGGGGTGAACTTGGCTTGAAAAGAATATTTCATGGACGATGAAAGTAGATGAGAAATGAAGGCTTAGGAAGTGATTTTTGTGTGAATGAATCACAGGCACACACTGTTGAAATGAAAAGATGTCAGGATGTCTTGTGCTGCCACTTAAATAGATCATAGGGAGTTAATGAAGGTCAGGAAGGATTCCCCCCCACATGGACATCACTGAATGGTTGATGAAGTGTGTTATTCCTGCCTCTTTCTAAAACATCACACCTAGACCACGGCAAAAAGTGAGGGGCTGAAAGCAAAGGCACATTAACTTGAGCAGGTGTATTGCATACCCTGTTGAATTCACTTGAGCTGTTTTTTTAGTTGTTATTAAATGCCTTGTCTTTTTTTTTTTTTTCTACCTATAACATTCCCACTGTAAGAGTTTGTAGGTGCTTCCCATTGTGTGTATTCCACACACGGTACCAAATAGCCAGGTTTTTTTCAGTTCAATTTTATAATTTCCAGAAAAGATTTACACAGACTAATGATATCCCTTGGGACAGCCCTTTTTAATTGGCAAGACTAGAAATTATATTATTAAATGCCATACTTAGTCCTTTTCTCCTCTGTCAAAATGGAGAAGTTCGGGTAACTTCTATTTTTGCCTATAGGTTTTTGTCATGGAAACATCCAGCTTGTGATGTAGGGTGTCCAAGTGACAAATGAGTGAATCTTACCCCTAGTACCAGCATCTCCCATGATGGCATTACTCATCTGCCTTTCCTACTCAAAAAAAATAAAAAAAAAAAGCAAAACTGGAGAACTGTTGCAATGGAACAAATGCCATGGGAATGAGAGAGCCTCCATGCTCTGTGCTTTCCAAACAGCCTTGCTTCCTAGAAGCCAGACAGACCCCTCACCTGTTGGAAAGGTGGTGACATTTGATTTTTGGAAGGGATATGGGCCTCGGTATGAAAAATGAAGTGGGGGGATTGCCATCTAATGTCCGAGAAATGTATTACATGAAAATATGAAGGTTTTTCTTTGATTTGACAGAGTTTTTACATGTTAATTATTGCAAAGATTCTTACGGAGTTTTAAAAGTGTGTCTAAATGAATAAAAGCTTACGTGAGTAAGATGCATAGATCAGAAACTATTCTGCTCTTGATTCACATTTGGAGCACCCTTTCTGTCTCATGGTGAGGAGCCTTTCATTTACCACCAACCATTTTTTGCTGGACCTCCTAATGGCCATGGAAATGTTAATGGGGTTATCAAGGAATATAAATTACTTTCTGTGTTGTTTTCAGAAGGAAAGTACCTGTGTCAAAGTACAGCAGTGGTCTGCATGCTAACACAGCCTGTTCTGTGTGCACGGTGTGCAATCCTGCCAAGGGAAAGAATTGAACAACAAATCTGCAAACAACAATTTTTGATAAGGGGACTATAAAGGAGAACCAGCTCAAGTGTGAGTCTTGAAAACTGTTGCTGATGAAATAGTGGACAAATTCCTAAAGTAGTCACAGGTTTTTTCAGTCAGCTTCACTCTCTTGTTTTGTATTGATGTCAAATATCAACGTGTATTGCTTATTGGAATTGCATACTTCTATTGAGGACCTTTGCCATTGAGCACTTTCTCATTTGAGAAGGGCTTAAGTTTGAGGGGAGGGAGGGTATTCAGATGTATTTCTAATATTAAGCTTCCCATTGACTTTTGTGAACAAAACTGCTTGGGACATTTAAGACTTCTGTTGCTTCTGCACCAAGCGTTTCAGCTACCTCTGAATCCTTAACATCAGGGCTGGGGTTAGGAAGTGTCAGGATGTGTGAGGGCTCTCAGACCCGCTGCCTCCACTCTGTTTGCTGAGCACCTGGAAGGTGCCAGCCCATGAAGGTTTGCAACCCCTCAGTGGGAAAGCATGCTGGCTACAGTTTTTGCTTCCGTGTTGTACAAATAGCCTGTTGTATCCCTTTGGCTTCAAGTGATGCCTTAGAGAGACCTGGAGACAGCTTCCTGCATAGACAGGTGATGGATTAGACATCTAGTCTAATCATTAGCTTGAGTCAGCTGTTCTGAGGAGAATGTGTGAAGGAAATTCAATTATATGATTGGCAGTTGCTATGATCAAACTTTGATGGGACTTATGAAAACCTCCCTTGGAATGCAGGGTGAAATGTCCCAGTTAGTCTGCATGCAGTTTTAGATAATAGATTTAATGTGAAAGAGCAAACACTTACTAGTACAAGGAACTATAGTGCAGAATACGTAATTTCTAGAAGGGGATAAATCCATGTCACTGGATGTTTTTGTTTTTCCAGCTCCTACGGATTGCTGTCTACATTGGTAAAACCATCAAAACTTAATAATTTGGGCTATTTCTGTTGCAGTAGCTTAGTGCAGGTAGTTTCCAATCTGTTACTTGTCGTTCCTCAGTCTTTGCTTAAGAAATGTAGATATTAGTGACAGCTGGAAGTCAGAGACTTCGTTAAATCCTGGTAATTGTAGTTACATTAGGAAACAAACCCCCCATTCCTCCATTTAGAAATTTTGCTTGGAGCATGTTGATGCAAATACTGTTAACTGGGCTCTTGCCACAGAAAAATCTTTTCTTCTTCTAGTTTCAGCTTTTTATATGTGATCCTTATTAACCTAAGGGGCAATATGGAGGCGTTAAACAAGGATTCATCAATCTTCTGGGCTGTGGCACCCATGAACTGAATGGCAGGCAAAGTGTGAGCCTTAAAACGTCCATTTTGGTGCACAGCTCCATGGGCAAAGAGCGGTCAACTCAGATACCACAGCTTTTACAGCTCTCCTCTTCTTGGATGATGCATTGGCCTCCCAGTTCTCAGGAAGTGCCAGGAACCTGTGGGCTTTGCAGGCAAAGGAGTTGGGAGCAGCAGTGCCATCGGTCTTCTCCTCCCACAGGGTTTCTGCTATTGTTGGGCCTGGGGAAGGATTTGCATATCTGTGAGTGCAGAGCTGACGTTCCCTCCCTCCCTCTGCTCAGAGGCCCTGCAAAGAAACTCCATGATCCTTTGCTNGGCTAGTAGAAAATAAGAGACAGCCATTGTATTTCACTGCAGCATCATTGTTCTGCACCAGACAAAGATGGCATATTTTTCTGAACCATAGTTTCTGCTCTTTCAGCCATGGCTGGCTACTGATGAGCAGCTGTGCAGACGCTGAATAGCCTAAGGCATTTCCTAAAACCATTAAAAAATATGAATTTTCCCCAAACATGTGCCAAACCCCTCCCAAAAATACATGGCAGGAAGAGGAGAGCAAAGTCTTTGCTCTTTGTCCAGAATATATTTTCCTAAAATGAAACTTTCAAGGCATGCCTACTTTCAGAGAAAGCGTAAAAGTTCTCTCAAACATATCAGTTGATTCTGGGACAACTTACTTGAGTCCTGTTTAGAAAAATATTTTAAAAGAAAAAAAAAAATTATTATGAAGTATTTTTTATGAAGGAAAGAGTTGAAAGTGAAGGGTTTAAACTAAGCTATATAATTTTGCTTTATGAGCCAGACAGGTGCTGGTAATAAATACCTGAAGAAAATGTTAAAAATCAGTCCTGTTCCTCATCTGCCATGCTTGTGACATTTTTGAAATATCATTTTGGGCTGTCACTGTAAGGACATGCTTTTTCTTCCCAGTCATCTTCAAGTTCTTCTCAACCAGACTGGCCATCTTCTGCTGTCTCAGTCTGCAGCAGGCTTGCCATCTGCTATATGGCTAATCAATTCACAAAGGTGCTGCTGGGCAGTGCAGACTCCCTGTCCTCTGCCAATATTTTCTGGAAGTTGTCAAACATAGCTGAATTTGTTCTCAGCTGTCACAATCATCACATTGATTCCAGCTTGTAGCACTCTAGTGACCAGTGGGGTATGCGCTTTGTTTTGCAAGCAGCGTTTGCTCTTTTGTGCCTGTTTGATTAGGCTGGAGCTGTCGCTGGAGTCTGAGGGAGCTGCAGGTAAAAGGTGCCCTCTGACTGTTTTACCTTGCCCTCTCCCAAGTTTGAAAGGTGGACCCGTGGGCGAATCAGCAGACCAGGACTCCAGATTCAATTTCTAATTCTGTCCGCTTCCCTGAGGCGGTTGCTTTAATTGCGGTTTCCAATCTTCCGAATGGAGAATGGCACTTGCCTTCTTCACAGAGATGTTGTGAGGCTAATGTTAGCAACAATCATGCAGCACTCAAACCACCCTGATTAGGACTGCCTGGGTAGAACTCCAGCTCATCCTTGAACATGACAATCTTCATTACATCTTGGGCTGTCGTAGTACAGCCCCCCTCAATCAATGGCTGCCACTGTATGATGGTAAACCTGCTACCCTGCTGTGAGGTTCCAAATCTGCTGCCTTCTCTCCTCTGTCTCCCACTTCCACGGAAAGCTGCGTGTCAAGTTATGGGTCTCGCTTCTCATTGTCCTGTTGAGTCCCCACTGGCAAGGCACGGCCATGGCTATTGCTTTCACTGCACAGCTTGCTACCACTTGACCTTGGGGCTGCTTTTTGTTCTGACTGCATAGTATATCACAGAAATGGGAACATAAATCAGTACACTGAGTTCTTCAGGATGCTGGTAGCTCATGTTTCTTTAATATTCCTTTGGTCATCCCTGGATATGACGGTGCAGCCACTTCATCTGTCTAATACAGTTAGCCAAGTTGCAAGTTCAGCCACTGGTTTTAAGAGGCAAGATTTGCATCATTACAGCTTTGTATTCTCCTCAAAAGGCTTCTGCTGCATACATTGCTCTGCTGGTGGGGTAGATCTGAAATTAAGATGGTAGGTTGCTAAAACTTTAGTATACTCTAGGCTAACAACTTCTCTTTCTCCCTGGTCATGCAGATATGCTGAAAAGCCCTCCTTTAGTGCTTCCTTGGCTTTGCTTACAGTTGCCTCAGTAAGGCAGCTTGTAGATACATATAGGACAGGCAGAGAGAATATTCCTAGATTTTCCATCCTTGTCCACTTTCTATCAGATAGCAAGAAGTGGTTAGATGATGCTACCAGTGTGCACTGGGCTTCTAGCAGAAACTGGTAGTTTTAAACAGGCCTAAAGCCTAGCTTTCCAAGTACCAGTTTCTACCAAGAAGCACCTGTCATTGGCTCTATACAACTGCACTGAAAAGGAGCATTCATGAAAAGAAAAAGATCTGCTGGCTTTAACACTCAGTGTTTGAATTGAGCAAGCTTTTCATTGCCCTGTTACCTTCCCTTGCCGTGTGAAGAACTGCCATAATTTCTTGCCTACTGTATACTTATATTTTATCCAAAGGAAAACAGCAATTTTCTAGAAACCATGAGAGGCAAGCTCCAAAATATCTTTCAGCCTGTTTTCAGTACGTGCTGCTAAATACCTCATGTTTGTCAGCTCTTCTTGGCACTCTTTCTATGTAACAGTCTCCAATGATTTTGGATCAGCTTCTCTGCTGCTGGTGGCTAGTAGGGATCACTCCATGCAGTAACAGCACTCCAATGTGTGCAGCATTTCACCACAATCATTTCAGAGGTGTCTGCTTTTAACCTGTATTTGGAATGGGATTTGCGAGACTGTTTGTGTTGTGGTGTGTCTCAGATACCCCAGGCCCCTCCCAGATGATTCCCCTGCCAGGTTTGTCAATCATTCCTCCTTTCCACAGCCTGAACCCTGATGAGTGCTGCCTGTCAACCCTGGAATTCCAGAAGGGCATCGAGTGGCTGGCAGAATTCAAAAGATGCTTCCCACCCCTGGAAAGTCATTGGGCCATCCAAGTGTCCTCTGTCCCTTAGGACTTCCCCCCGTACCTGGTTGGTGGTCACCTGTGTTCCTTCCCTCCCCCTCTCCCAGGTTAAAAGAGCCAACAGCCATGCAGGTGGGGTTTCTGTTGGAGCAGTTACTGGACTCACAGGCCTTTGGGCCAGGAATAAAACTCTGAATCAAAACCCTCCATCAGAAGGGTTTTTCAGCTCCTTTCCTTCACCTACACCTTAAAGCCTCTCCATCAAAGGTAAAACTGAGCTCCTGCATGCCTGGACTTGTCTCCAAGCCCTCAGCTGTAACATCCTGAGAGCCTGAGGTACCACTGGGGTGAAAACACCACAGAGCTGCCAGACAGGCAAACAGCAAGGGCCAGCTCAGGCACAACCTCCTGGTAATATGGGATCAAACCCCAAAATGTTTCTATCAGTGAATTTCATTGTATACAGGTCAAAAGAGGAGTGGTGTACCTTGTACCTTCTAAAGCAGTTGTGAGTTCACTTGCCAAGAGAATCTTAACTAAATTGGAACACATTATGCTTCTCTGCCATGTGCTTTGCTTATTCCTCATGGAGAGGAGGCTTTTTAGATCTCTTCTTAGGCCTCATGCCTCTGGTGACCCGAGCAACATTTGCGTGCAGTGGTATCAGGTTTTCTTGCTGAGCCTTTACTGTTTACACTACAGAAATAATCTGCAAATGATCGTGGACCTGGTTTTTATGCTTGTCTTCACTCTTTCTGAGAGGTAAGGGAGAATATGCTGTGAGCAGGCAAAAGCAAATTAAATCTGCACAGATCTCTTTGATGACCAATGTGCAATAAGGTTGCACGCAAATGTCTTTGTGTCTGCTGCTTGCAGCAAACAAAAATTGTCACAGGCAAAATCAGGAGTTCAGGGAGGAATCTAGAGATTTCTGTGGGAATACTGTGGTTTCTCTGTGGCAGCGATGCCCCTGGGGTGCAAGGTGAAGACTGAAGGGGTCTGTGGCTAATGTAGTACAGGAGTCCTTGGTGGAGCTCTGCAGGTGTTGGTGAACTTTGTTAATGGAGGCTACAGCAAGGGCAGGGGGAGCCTCCCTCACTGACACTGTTATCTTGAGCAAAATGCATGGGAAGGGCTGGCACAAAGCGGCTCTTGCACCATCCCATCCTAGGCAGGGTTTTTGGCAGAGCTGCTGCAGGAGGGAGGGGAGCCAGAGGTGACAAAATCCTCTCATGACCTTGTGAAAAAGAAAGGTTTTGTCTGCAAGATGATAAATTGATGGTATGAATCAGTAGGAAAATGCAGGGACCCTCTCATGATTCCCGTCACCTGCCAACAACCACTCAAATTTAGATATAAACAGTTAGAGCCTCTCAGTAAAATGTGTGTAGGATGGGAACATGTGGCACAGGCTTCTCAGTGCTCACTAGATGGGTGCTGGGTATCTTTAAGTCACGGAGCACATTTTTAGCTGGCACAGGCTGTGTTTTTGCACATGGCTGTTGGGAGGATGGAAAAGGTGAGGATGACATCCCAAAAACTAAAATGTCACCAGATGACCTGCTACCTCTGGGCTCTACCTGCTACCTCCCCATGTTCCTTGAGGTCCTGACCATCAGTTTTCTTTTAAAAGTTGGCTTTTAAAGGATGGCTTTTAAAAGTTTATTTTCAGATTCTGGCTTTATATCCTGTTTTATGTTATGCTTATTCCCTGTGGTTCTGTTAATGACTTACAATTGTACAATTCAGGCTCTTGCTGGCACCAAACTGAGGTGAATCTACCGCTGTCTTCCCCACGGCTAAAATGCCAATGGCAGCTACTGAAATCCCAGGTGATGGATGTAACACCAAGTATTGCAGGGAAAAAAAATCTGTAATCCTCTCAATATTTTTGGAGGTATGAGTCCTTACTTCGTAGAAGTAAAGGCATAAAACTAAAAATGAAAATATCACCCTGAAGTACGGGCAAACTGACCACTCTGAATTTGTTTAGGAATTACGTTTAAATTTTAGAAATCAGCCAAGCTCCACACAAGTAATTCAAGAAGATATAAATGGCTACCTTATAATGAGCAGACACCTATTTTAAGTATGATCTATGTTTTAAAGAAAATTCATTACAATAAGTCTTACAATACCAAGCTCTTCAATGAATTTTTCATGTCTGCATAGCAAGATATATATAAAATGATCGTAATCACACACCTTTGGGGCAATGCTGAGCACCAGCTGTTTCACTGATGATTTATAGGTTGCCATGTTCAAGGTTAATAATCAGGAGAAACAGGTTATAGTATGCAATGTATTTATGTCAGGTTAGAAGTTCAGTAGTGAGGATATGATGTTGGGATGATATGTGCAGTTTTAATTAGCTATATGCCAGTTTTCTGGAAGATCAAATGCAGCCACTTTGCAAAGGTAAAGAACATGTGAAAAGTCACCAAAGCTAATTTTTAATTTCAATTTAGTGTGGCAGTCACAAAACATCGCTCTGTTCAGCAGCACCAGCCACTGGCAGAGGTGTTGCTGGTGGCCGTGGTTGTTTCCTCCCTGGATCCAGCAATATCCACAGGCCCTCCTGCCAGAGGACCCTTGTGACTGTGATTGCCAGGGTTTGCTCTTCTAGGCAAGATTTTTTGTTGTTGTTTAAAGGGTTGAAGTAACCATTTGATGCCACGGGCCTTTTTAAAGTTGCTGAGTAGTTACCCCTTGGTTTACCAAGGGAACTGGAACTTTCTGACACAAGCCAAAGGTACGAGCTCTTCTGCTGAGGCCTGGGGAGCTGCAGCTGCTTGCAAACACCAGAGTCCCTGAGCAGAGCCTTGGAGAATTGCCACTGCAGTGCACTGCTTTGCAAAAACCTCTGCTTCTTCCGTTCAGCTTTCCTGAGCTCCCTTGAAGCTGAGTGCTTATCCCCGGGATGTCAGCAGCTTTCTCCACACACTGCTGTGATTATATTCACGACAGGGAACTCCAAATAAGACAAGGATTGGGGCTAATTCATTTCAGAGAGATCTCTTTAAATCTTACCAGATGCACTAATAGCAGGCTTCTCTTCGGATGAAAACAGTTGATTCATCCCATCTTTGCCTTTTCAGCTGTGTTAATGCATCTGGCTGGGTATGATAGGAGGTGTGCTGGTGCCAGGGTCAGGTCAAGCTTCATGCCCACAAGTTGCTGTGTTCACCTCTTCCTCCAGGATTGATCTGTGGCTTAGTGGGATTTGAGTCTTGGACCGCTGTGGGCCTTTGCTAAGGATTTCCTTGGTGCTGAGTATTACATGCAGCAACCCCCCTCACCCACAGACCCCAAGTGCACGCTTTGACTGTTTGAAGTCAGGCATCCAAGGTCTGTCTCTGCTCCCTGCTGTGCATTAATGTATGCTAAACAACCTGTTGAACTTATAATAACAAATGCAGCCCAGCCTCTAAACAAATGGCAAGAGGCACCCTGGCATAATAAAATCACCAGAGAGAGGGCAAGGAATAGGACACAGATGAGATTTCATTCTCATAAATTGCCTCTCTATTACACTTGGAGTATATTCACAATAGGGAACTCCAAATAAGATGAGAAAAGGGGCTAATTCATTTCACAAGGATGGCTTTAAATCTCAGCCTATATCCATGCTAGAAAATTAATTATGGCTATGATGAATGAAAGGAGAAGTTATATCAGTAATGAACATCACCATATCATGCTTTCTGAGCCAAATAAAATTTTCTTTAACTAAGCAGTGGCATTCATAAATGTCAGCAAAGTAAAACATGAAGGTAATAGAATATGTTGACCTGGGTGTAGGCAGTGGTGCCTATGGGTACAGGAAAAGCTGTTTGAGCCTTTACCTGTTGGTGTGTGACTTTGAAAGGCCAGGCTTTCTTAGGCATTTCACAGAACAACTGACTGGGAAGTAGAGAAAAAGCCAATGAAAAATGAGTGATATAAACATTTTATTGGGAGTTGCAGGAGCTGGTGGAGTGAGCTGGAATCCCAGGGTGAAAATTTGGACATATTGAAGGTAGTAGTAAAACTAATCTGACTATGGATTCTGGTCTTACAGCATCCAGGTCCTAAACAAAATAACCTAAACTGTCCTATTAAGCTATTGGACTGCATACCAGGAGTTATTATTGAAGGGCTTGTGCTCAACCATTTTGTTTCACTACTGTGTCAAAGTGTATTGGCCTCTCTTTGCCCTGGCAGGAACCAGAGAGAGACCTCAAAGTATCTGCTTTTAACTGTAAACTAAATCCTGTCATACAGTTTCCAGTTTGATTTTCCATCATGTTGCAGGAGTTTGAGTTAAAGCGTGCTTCCCCAATTTGTTTAGGAGGATGGTTGGAAGACTCTGTAAAAAGCCTTGCTAACCTCAAGTATATCCACAAAGCCTATTACTTTACCACACAAGGAAATTAATTTGATTTGATGCAATATGTTCTTAACAAACCCATCTTGGCTGGATCTCATCTCCTTGTTCTCATCTCTGCGCCTACAAATAGTTTTTTTATTTTCCTGGGATATGAAATTAAGCTGACAGTGGTTTATATTTCCCAGCCCTCCTTCCCCCTCACCCTTCCCCCTCTGCCCCATGCATCCTCTTCCTTTCTCCAGCCACACTACAGCCTCTGTGTGTGTTGCTGCTGCAGCAGGCTTGGGCCTTCTGCTGAAATTTCCGTCCATGCTTTCCTGTCCTCTTTTTTTTGTTGTTGTTGGGTTTTTTGTTTGGTTTTGGGTTTTTTTTTTTTATTCCCTCTGGTGCAGTAACCCTCCCTCCCCATCCAAACCCCTCGCTCCAGCATTCCCACAGGGGATGGAAAGCTGCTGTTTTCCCTCACATGTCATGACATTTGACCACTTCACCCTCAGCCAAACAGCGAGCGGCTTGCTGCTTAATTTCAGGATCCAAAATACAATTGCTTTTTAAACTCCCTATGGACTCTTTCCAGGCTACTGCACAAATTAAGCCTGTCTCTACTCCTTTCCCCACCACTTCCTTTCCTTACAGAACAGAAGCCTCTTCCTTCTTTTTAAACTTTTATATAGTGCCATAAATTTATCTGGAGATTTACAGACACTGGATGAGACCCCCGGCTGCCCGGAGGACTTTGGCTGCTTGGCTCCAGTGAGAGGGTCCCCTCCACAGGGCTCTGCCCTCCCTCTTCCAGTGGCAGTGCGGACGCCAAACGGGAGCGAAGCATCTCTCTCTCGCCAGGGTCTCTTCGGCAAATGGTGCCGCCCCACCAGAAATGGTTACAGCTTCCCGCTTCTCTCCGGGGGTCTGAGATGCACAGGGATCTGTGTGGCTCTGCGCTGCTCTGTGCTCCCCTGGTTTGCGCCCACAGCAGAGCGGGAGCTGCACTTTCGTTTCCTTTACATGCTAATGAGCTCAGCTGCTCTGGCAGCAGCAAAGCCGGGCGGGGGGGCTCAGCTGCGAGCTGCGTGCGGCCCCAAAAACTGGCAACAGCATCTCCAAAAGCACAGAGAGAAGCCCCGGGATGGAAACCAGCCCTTCCCGGCTCAGCCTCTGGGCGCTGTAACCCACCTCTCTGGCAGCGAGGGTGATGCCACTCCGCAAGAGTGGATCCCGGGGAGCTGAGGGCATCCAGCATCCTTCCCTCTCTGCTGACTGGAGAGGTTTCACAAAGCACGGCCCTGGGAGCCACTGCCACTGTATTGAAGGGCCAAGGGCAGTGGTCCAAAGCTCAGCCCCCAGCCATGCAGATGAGTTCAGTTCCCATATATATTTTGTTTGGAAGTCTACATCAACCATTTTATCTTTGGTTCTAACTACACCTGCTAACCAAGTTGAGCTTCGTGTGGTTTTGTCCCTTATGCCCACAGCCATTTCTCTGCTGCCTTGCTCTGCATCCAGAGATGCTGGCTTCTGCCGTGGAAATAAAACTGTGAAGACTCTCTGGTTAAGATGTCTCTGTAAATATTATTTACTATGAACATCAAAACAACCCCACACACACAATTAGTAGTGAGTGAAAACTAACTGCTGATATGCTTTGGTACTTAATGTTACCTCCCTACATGTGTATAGAAATATGAGCATTTGATATGCACAATACTGTAGATTTCACCTTTCACACTAGTCTGCTTATTTCATCAAAGATAAAGTAGCTGGACTGCAAAACTTGTCTAGTGAGTTAACAGGTCTTCAGAAAGCAGAAGTCACAGGGGACATCCACTGTTTTGACATTTTAATAATTTTTGTCTTTGAATAAAATAGTCTGCTTCTCCAGTGCACTATAAAACCACCTTTGTGTAGGTACTTTGTATGCTGTGCCATTCACAGCTCCAGCTTAGCTCCACAGCCCTCTTACTAGGTGTCACATGCTTATTTAAAATGAAAACAAAAACGACACCATCTAATTGTGTGGGGACAGACCTCCCAAAACCCCAGGTGGGCATAGCCATGCTGTGGGGTGTCGTGGCCACAAGAGGTGCTGTACTTGTTCCACGCGTGCCCCAGCTACACTGTGTGAACCTGAACTTTGGTGTGAACCTGAACTTCTGCATTTCCTGCCTTTGTGTTGTTTTGTTTTGCTCCATTGTTGGCTGGCTTGGCCTCCCCCTCCCCTCTCCAGCGGATGCACCCTGAATTCAGCGTCTTCCTATTCTCAGAATCCCTCCCTTATTTTCTCCTCTTCAGGCTGTGAACAAACTTTTGTGCCTTTTCCATGTTTTGCTTGATTTTTCCAGCAGCTGAGTCAGCACCTCCCTTTCCCTGCGAGGCAGCAGCCCTTTAAAGCCGCTGTTATCTCGCAAGCGTGCCATTTGCTGCAACCACCACCTAGAGCGGCTGAGATAAGTGAGGCAGCCGAGGGAGTAACCATCTCCTCACAGCCCATGAATGCTTCCAGTCAGCCTGGGAAATAATAGAAATATTTATTCTCTGGAAATCTTCCCGCAGCTGCTCTTGCTCCCTCTTTGTTTCACCCAGTGCTGCCTATCTCAGTGGCAAGCTGCAATGGCACCGGGAAAGGCCTGAGCCTGGTGCAAAGTCCAGGTTTTCCCCTCATTACAGGATTTTTAGGGAGCACTGGAGTGACCAGACACCAGCTTTGCACTGTCTCCTCTATGGCAGCCTCAGCCTCCAGTACTGAGTGGGCTGGTGAGAAATGAGGCAGTGGTACCCAAACCTCCTTGGTGAGTGTCCTGTGCAAGCAGCCCGAGGTCCCATGGAGCACTGGACCAGCCAAGGCTGGCAGCTGGGCACCGTGTTGGGAACGAAGGTGACTTTTCCCTTTTCTTGTATGGCCACTAAGCTCCAATCGTCACCATTTCCCCTAAAGGATATAATGGAGAAGAGGCTCTGGCACAGGCACTGGTGAAGGGTTTCATGGCAAGGAAGACAACACTGGCATGCCACCAGCACAGGTTTGGCCAGGCTGGCTGAGCAAGAGCCAATGGAAGGAGCAGAGAGGGCCAGGCTGCTGTGCCTACCCAGAGGTGTATGAGCCTATGCAAAAAGGGGATGAGATCTGGGGGAAACACGCTCCCTTTTAACTTCTCTGGGTGTAACCCTCAGGGTAGAAACTGAAATTGCAGCTTAGCTGGAAAAATCGCACAGCATGTGTTATAAACTGCCACTAGAGCTGTGAGCTCCTGTCAAGGAATATCCTTCCTTGGTATCCCTAATGAGCCAATGCTCAAGTTAAATGGAAAACTAGTTTAATCTGCTTTTCTCTCTGGAAATACCTGTTATGCAGCCATTTCCTGCCATGGAGAGGCAACTCTTCTGGGATGAATGTGGTTACAGGGGAATCTGCCATTTTTCTATCTGACCAGCAACTTCTCCATCAGCTGTTTGTGATTAACCTTTTTCTTCTTCCTCTCTTTGCAAACCAGCTGAAGATCAAAGGCTCAAAGCTGGAGCACCAGGTTTATCTCAATATGCTGAGACTGAGCCGTGGTTTTTGACAGGCTGGAAGTCGCTGTATGGGATCTGGGCAGCAGTGGCTCCCTGTTCTGGTTCTGTACCTCTTTCTGTAAGGCATGACTGGGGAGCAGTCAGGGGTGTGCTGAGTGGCCAGATACTGTGGCTTGCTAATGATGTTTCCGGGGGTTTAACTTTATGCTTTGCATTTCTCAGCCATGGCAGACTACAACTGCTATCAGAGAAAAGTCTCATGCTGATGTCTTTGTATAAATACATGTTTATTGTTGTACTGAAAAGTGCAGGGGGTTACTACGAGATAGAGCTTTACTTCCTGTGGTCTGTATCAACTGAAGGATGGCCAAATTCAGCCCCATGACATTTTGCTGCTGCCTACATGCCTGCTTGTGTCCTGCTCTGCTCTAGCCCATGCTGTGTCCCACTCTGGTGCAGTCCCCAATGTGCATTTTTTTGGGTTCATTCCTGCCCTGCAGGCTGCTGCAAGAGAGGCTGTGCAGAGCCTCCACAGGGCTCCAGCTCCCTGTGGAGGCTGTGCAGGACCTGTGAAAAGCCATCTGTGCCTCAGGACCCCTTCGTCCATCTCATCCAGACGCTTTTGCCCAATGTATCAGGTGGAAGTGGCTGGATCTTGACCAATTTTTAATTACCAGCGCACTGATTGAAACGGTGGCAGCGCCGGCTACCTGGAGTCAGTAGGAATTGACTCCTGTCATGTGGTGGGTATAATCTGCTCTCACTGTGACCCTGCTGTGGGACTGATGCCAGGAGACCAAGAGCAGAAACCGGATTTTCAGATGCAGTGAAAGCCCACAGCGTCTGCTGGAGGAGCAGAGAGCAATGAATCCTCTGTAACACTGTGAATATCAGGCCACAGTCCCTGACCAGCCCTTCTGTGTGTGGGACTGCTATGAGATAGCATTGTGGCATTCCATACTGTGTTCTCAAATAAAGAGAGGAAGGAAAAGGATTTTAAGTAAACAAGAACAGAGCAGTTCACAGAGCTGACCGCCACTGCCAGGCAGCCTCGTCAATAACTTGCATACTTGCCTCAGACTGCAGATTATTTCAATGTCAGCACAGATGCCATTTCTGGAAACTCCCTGCAGACCAAGGACATCAGAGGAGCCATTTTATTGTACTTGATGGGTAAGTGCGGGAGGCAGAGGTTAATAAGACTGGTATTATGCACAGAGTATGCAGAATAAACGAGGCAGCACAAAAAGTTTGCGTGAAAAACATTTCATTTTCTCCATGCATGCTGAAGAAAAAAAGACATCGTTTCCTCCAATTCCTGTTTTTAAATGCACATTTGTGACTTTTGCAGCTGCTAAGGTGTGTAAGGCAGTGCCGTAAGGCTCTCCTGAGCATAAGACTTCTCACCTAATATGCACATACTTAACCGCCTCTGAAACTCATTTATCTACACCAGCTACTTCCAGACTCCCTGGCATAAAACAGTTTTGCACCAAAGCTGTGTTTGTATTCTCATATGTGACAACACCACATGAGGTGTTTTGGTGTTATTTTGTAAAGTCTCTCTTTTCCTACGCATGAGCCACATTTGTCTGTGGGTGTAAGGAAGCCTTCCCACCCCCTCTGGCTTTAAAGACAGATCTGAGAAAAGCAAGAGTTGCATTTTGGAATGCTGCAGAAGTTTAGAAAAGGACAATATTTTTCTACGTACTCTAAAAAATACTTGAGAGCATTGAGAATTTGGGATCACATTTGCGAATACTCTCACCACAAGTCACAGTGAGCTTTGTGGCTGTGGAAGCTTTCCAAAACCCTCTGTGTGCACAGCCCAGGTGGTGTGCTGCTTTCAGGGCTCCTGGTGAGAGCTGTGACACCCACGTGCCCAAAATACTGGGAGGCACACACGTTGTTGAACGTGCCAGAGGGCTGTCAGCACCACCCCTCTTTGTAAAGGTGACCTTTACATCATGGGCACACCTCCCTGCACATCAGGCTGTGAAGAAAGCACATCTGTTGTTCCTAAATAATTCTTGAGCGAGTCTTCCTAAACCTTTCGGGGAGCATTGCAGACAGAAGGAGAGGATAAAGGTTTGCTCTTGCTAACCTTGGAGTCTTTGCAACATTGCAAAGGTAAAGCTCAGGGGGATGCTGGGAAGGGAAAGGTCTCAGGTCATTACTCATCATATAGTTCTGGAGGGCTGGAGATGGACCCCAGTACAGCAAAGCACCTGGTGATGACCTGGGGATGGGATGGGATGGGATGGGATGGGATGGGATGGGATGGGATGGGATGGGATGGCCCTATAGTCAAGCAGGTGGCTGACTGTGGTCAGTTCTCTGAGCAGGAAGCACCAGTTTGTGATGGGAGAGAAGGGAAGAGGGTGCCAGGATGTCCCAGATCTAATAACTCCTGGCCAAATTCACAGCAGCCACGAGTGCTTACAAAGACAAAATACTAATGCGTGTGCTGGCTGAATGCTCAGGCTCAGTGAATGCTGAGAAAGCAAAGGGGCTTCAGCTATTTTGAAGACAACAAATCCAGACAAAAGATGCAGCAAAGCCGACTGTAACAGCATATGCCACAAAAAGTTAGCTCCTCGTCCTTTGTAGGCAGGATGGGCTGCAGCTGCAGCACAGGGGGAGCGAGGGGGGGCTAAGCAGGAGTGCAGCTGCTCCCATCACGTGGAGAGAGCCCACTCGGCACCTCCTGGGGAAGGCTCAGGAAAGAGGAGGGAGGGGAAGAGGGAGGGAAGGAGGGAGGGGAAGAGGGAGGGAAGGAGGGAGGGAGCTGGCCCCAAAATCTGTGACACTGCTGCTGACGGGAAGCAGATAAGTCGGACAAGGGGTGGCGAGCACCAGGTGGCACATCGAGGTGTTCCTGTGCAAATTGGCACCCAAGTGAAAAGAAATTGGGAGCCTTGAAGGTGATGAAGTTGATGCTGGCTTTATGGAAATTTAGAAAGACTCTTGTGCTGTCCTCCAGGAGTCCTGAAGTGGTTTTTGTTCATTTTATTAGGGCTGTTGATTTACCACCAGTTGCGCTGGAAGAATAATGGATGGATAAACCAGGATTTTTTTAATTTTTAATTTTTTTTAACCCCAGATGCTTAATAAACTTATTCCCAAACAGACAAGCATATATATTACAAATTAAAATAGGACATTTGGGAACTAGCAAGTGAATTTGGATGGAGAATCCTTCCTATTACATCCTCGAAGCTATTTTGCAGATTTTACAGATTATCCATCAGGGTTCAACACGCAGCAGTGCTACAGGACAGGAGTGATATTCTTGAAGAATTTAAGCACATAAAGTTAATGATGTGAGAACAGGTGTTCACTGCTGTAGTTGATGGGGAGGAGTTTGGTATGGCATCTATATAAGGACAATATGAGCAGTGAGAGATTAAAATGCATATGGGTAGCAACAAAGAGACAGAATACCACATAGCAGAGATACCATGTGTGAGCCATGGGGTGATTCTGAAAAGGGTTAAAAAAGATGCTGCTGCAAAGGTTAAAGCTGTAACTCAAATGTAGATTTAAAAGAAATAGATTAAAATCAAGGAACGGATGCTGCCAGGTGCCTGAATGCTCATACATTACCTGGGTGAAGGAAAACGGCTGCAGCACAAAGCAGACGGAGTCGAGGTGACTGCAGGGCAGTCCTGGCACCATCCAGCCAAAACGCTTGTGACCACAACACTCCCCTGGCTGGGAGTGACCCCTCTGACCTATCAGTGGGTATTGCTGAGAGCATCGGAGCACCAAATGGTGGCTTCTTAGCACGGGGATTGCGATTAATGGTGGATTTGAGCACTCAAATTAATGTAATTTCCATTACTAGACCTTTTTATCATTCCCTGTAACTTTCTCAGATTAATTCTAGGTTTTCTTGCTTGAGCTTTCCTCATGAGTGACTTGTTTGAAGGGGTGGGGGAGGGAAAAATGCAGGAATGCAACCAGAAATCCAGCCTCCTTTTTGATTCTTACAGAGAGGTTTAACCAAACGCAACCATTTGACCTCAATATTCCAAATGAAACAAAATAGATTTTGTTCAGCCACAACATAACCTCATAAATCTCTGTGGAACAACCCAAATTCCAAGAAAACTGAAATAATTCTTTCTGCATAGACATGGCAATACCAGATTAATGAGCTGGGGAGTAACTACCATACAATTGTGAACATATTCAGCTCCTGAGCACCTTTCTAATTTTTTTTTCTCCCCATCTTTTTCTCCTGGGCTGCCTCTGAGCATAGTTTCAGACTCCAGTGAAATACACAAGCTTAAGCTCTACTGAAATGTCCAGGGCAAATGGACTGGAGGATACCAAACCTCTCAATGGCACAGGAGAAAACACTTGCTGTGAATACAAACAAAGGAAGTAAAGAGGGGATAAGGACCTCAGGCTGCTGGAATCCAACATCCTTTTCTGTCACTGTTGGGTCTTAATAACTGGTGTTTATCAAATGCTGGTTTGTCATATTATTAGTTGAATTTGCTAATAGGGAGGCTGATGCTTATAACCTGTCTTACCAGCACAGGACTGGAATGAGAACGTCAATATGAGTTTGCCTTAAAAAAATGGAAATAAAACAATGGGCAAAAGCATTGGGTGGAAAGAGAACTGATGCTGTTGAGAAGTAGAGATCAGAGACATAGGGAGAAGAGGATTTTGAACTGGCTGCTGAACAGGACTGCAGCTTCTCAGAAAAGTGTGCTTTTCCTCAAGGAACACTACCTATTTTTAATGTACTGGAGCCTACGTATAGCTCCAGGCCGGCAGCTTGGTGTCAAACAAAACCCAGAAGTACACATTGCCTGGAGCACAACAGGATGCGATGATAGGCTGAGAAATCTGCAGAAAATACAAAAGATCAAGCCAAATCCTGCAACTTGCTGTTCGTTTTAGCTGAGAGATTAAAATACCAGCAGAAAAGAAAGAGATGGAGCAGATGCAGCATCTCCATGGGGCTTCTTCTTGCAGCCGCTTTCCTGTCCCCGTCTTGTGCTTTCTCATCCTCGGGAGAGCCACGGCAGTCCCAGTTACTAAAAAGGCACACGGCAGCACCACAGCGTGCCGGAGAGGCTGCCCGCGGGGGGCAGCGGAAGGATGGATGCAACCCGAGGCGATTCAGAGAGACACTTGTGTCTTTGGAGGACGTGGGACTGCCCCACTTTGGGGCAAGGAGCCATCTGCTCCTCAGGGCAGAAACTGCCAGCCTCCCGGTGACCTCCAGGCTCCTTCAGGAGAGGCAGAGGGGAGGTTCCATGCAGGCCGGGACACCCAGGCTGGGGAGTGAGCAGTGGAAGAGGGAGAGGTTGGGTGGCTCTCCTCCCTCTCCTGGCCAGCACTGCACTCATCCCACTTCCATGGTGCCTGACGTGTGATTTCTTAGGGATACCTGGCTGCATCCTGATGAACTCAGAGCTATTGTCAACTTGTGGACATTTACCTCCCCCTGCAATGACACCTCCTTCTGTTTTGGGGGAGAGAGCCAGGTGGGCTGGGTCACCCATCACTCTGTCTTATATAAATCGAGCAAAAAAAAAAAAAAAAAGTTTCATCGAACTGGAAAAAAATGCTCAGCAACAGAGGAAATAATTAAAGATTAATTTTACTCCAAAGAAGATAATTTCATTTTGTTTTGCCTTGTAAAGTCCTTAAACACAAATAATTTCCAAAGTGAAACATAATTTTAAAACACAGAATTGAGTTTTTTCATTTTGAAAATTGTAGATACTTTCATTTGGAAACTCCAAATTAAATGCTGGTAAATTTTTGTTTTATTTGTCAAAGCTATTTCCCAAAAATATGATGAAATTGGCAAATAGCTCCAACTGACTTTGAAACAAAACTGTCCCACCACTAACCAAGAGCAGAACTTTAGTCCTTCAGCATGCAGGAAGCTTTTATTTCCATTCATCACTCCCTAATGTGCATTAAAAATTGCACATAAGATGTAATTATTGAGCTGTGTAATCCTTGCATAGTGGGAAAAAGAAGAATGATGAAGTGTATCTGCCAGGCTCAATCCACATCAGTCACTGACTTCCTGGGCAAATTCCTTTCCCAGCTGTAGTCAACAGCAAAACTCCCAGCAGCATCAGGAGTTTAAGCTGTTTGTTTTATTTTGTTATATTTTCTTGTCCTCAAATGTCCTTTAAAAGCACCACTTTTTAACCTCAAAATTTGGATCCACTGTGGGGGAAAAAAAATAAAATCCCAAAAAACCAACCCGAGGTATCTCGGGTACCAGATGTACTTTGGAGGCTGCAGGGCTGTGCTCTGATGCTGCCGTGGTGTGGGGCTTTCAGCCCACAGGCACCGGGTGCTGCGATGCCGAGCCACCGACGGCAGCGTGCCAGCTCCAGCACACGCGTGGCACACACCTCACACACGCGTGTGACACCCCCACACATGCATATGACACCCTCACACACGCGTGTGACACCCCCACACATGCATATGACACCCTCACACACGCGTGTGACATCCCCACACACACGTGACATCCTCACACACACACATGCACACCCCCGCCGCTCCCAAAACACAGCCACACAACAAAGGAACCCTGTGTGCCCTCTCCAGCCTCCCTGCATTGTGCTGTCCCCACCATGCAGCTCCCACGTGGAAATTCCAATATCTCCTAAAATAATTCTGCTACGGCTTTTTAAATTCCAGCTCAGTTATTCGTTTGTCGGTCCTTACAATGGTTATTCTCTTATCGATTATATTTTTCTCTCTCACTCATTTCCCCTCTTTTTCCTCCTTTTTTGAGGGGGTGTATCAGAGTTGGAAGATGCTAATTAACACTTTGCATAACAGGGGCCCTGGGGTGCACCATCACCTGGTGAAGGTGGGACTGGCAGGAGGAGGAGGAGGAGGAGGAGGGAAGCGAGGAAGATGACACAACAAACACAAGTCCGCAGCAGCCGGTTCCAGACACAACATCTGCAGAACGAGGCCATTTTTCTGTAACTCTAATCTCATAATTCATTGTTTGTGCGGTGTTGGTTACAGTAGCTGAAAGGGGGGATAACAGCAGGTCAATTTGGCAGAGAAGCGCATTTGAATCTTCAATGAGGGACTAGCCCACCTTCTGATGAGCTGCTGAACCATGGCCAGAAATAGAGAAAATGAGCAGGAAAGTGGCTTAAAATGAGAGACATGACCCCTTAAAATTATATAAACCTGCTAGAAAGATTTATTTCTTTGAATCCGTGGGAGGGGCACGCATTTGGCGAGCACCAGGGCGATGTGACAGCCTTTTCATTGCCACTGCTGCTCTTTGGGCTTCCGTGCGAGTGGGCTGATGGAGCAGCTCCTGTAGCCAGGGACTTGCCGGCAGTACCGCGACACTGTCTTATGCAAAAGAAAAGAAAAAAAATATTATTTTTTTTCTCCCCATTATGTATAAGGATGCTCAAGCTCAGTGCAGGCGGTTGTGTGAGAGGTGTTGGTTAATGTTAGTGGCTGATTACTAAACTTCTTGTTTCGAACCACAAAACCCTAACATGTCAGCTTAAATTAGCTAACAGCAAGGGAGTGTCCTTCTCGGTTTGCAGGCCACAACACATCTGCTCTTTGAAGAAAGAGAATGAGCAAAAGAGGGTTGGGTGGTTGGTGGTGGTTTGTTTTTTTTTTCCCTCTCCTCAGCCTCCCATTTGTGCGTGTGTTCATAAATATCCTGATGAGAGGCTGCCTCTGTGGTTGGCGTGTGGAAAGGGGGGAAGGAGGGTGGATAAAGAGCGATTCTCCACCCGCGTGGGGGACACCCTTCCTCCCCTTCCCGCCACCTCCTCTTCCTTCCCCTCCCCTCGCTATTTGACCTTGAGTTCGTTCTCTGCTCCCGTTCCCCTCCTCCCCCTGCCCGCTTGCATCTGGTATCCGAGACAGGCTGGTGCAGCTGAGGGGCTGAAATCCCCCTCCCCACAACCCACCACCCCTGCTGCTCTGGGAGGACCATACTCGGGATGCTCCCCGTGTTCCCCCGCGCACCGCCCCTGGGAGCCGGGGCTGAGGGTCGGGACACAGCCCCTTGGCTCCCCAGCACGGGTGTCCTGCACTGCAGCGCTGCCACTCGTCTCCCCTAATCCGGTTGCCTTTTCCAGCAGCGTATTGGGGAACAATGGGCAGCCTTGTGCTGGCCCAGGCTGCTCGTCCCCGTCCTTGCAGCTGGCGCGTCCACCGGTGCTAAGCTCCAGTGAGCAGGATCAGCTGAAAGCCTCATTCCCCTTCACCCTCTTCAAGGGCTTGCCTATCCGCTGGGGCCGCTATCGGTTACACGAAACATTTGGTTTGCAATGGCCTGTTTGTGCTGGAAGGCAGAGGGCTCTTCCAGCAGTGGGCAGCGATCCTCGGCAGAAAAAGCTCGCCCTGTGTTAGTTTACAACAGTTTCACCCACACAGAAAAGTACAATGGAGACAGATCATGCACAGTGACAGGCTGCCGGCGGCTCCAGGGGATCCATAATTTATGATGTTTTTCTTACCGATCCGGTTTTGGATTTCACAAGCAGGCCCGTTTCCTTCCCATTTGTTGCTTCCTTCCGTCCTCCTTTGGAGAAACTGAGCACGGGGCTCAAAAGGAGTGACAGTGGCAGCCGCCGCCTGCCTCTCCCGTGCAGCTGTGTTTGCACGGGGCAGGTGGGGGTGCCCTGGCCTCACCTTGCTGCCCTGTATTTGTTACAGAGAGAGGTGAGTGCCCTGACACACCTCGATGTAGCTCTGCCTCCCAGCAAACCGTGGCAGCCCACGCAATGCTGTCCCTATCCGTATTCAGGTTCACCAGGTCGCCTGGTAAAAGCAGGACTGCCAGGATGCCCAGCAATTGGCTGGGTAATTAAAGGTAAAGAGGTTAATAATGGCTTTTAAGGATTGTTCTTATTTAAATGAATAAGAATCAAAACTTAATCTGATCTACCATCCATAATCTAGCTCTTTCTCCCTTGCCAGAAATAGATGCACCAGGGCAAGTTGCGGGCAGTCAGATGTCACCTCTGCAGCAAGCACAGATGTCACCAGGCACATCTAGACCACAGAGGTACAGAGCTATGAGTTTATCCCTGAGCCAAGCCCAAGCCCTTCCTCTGGGGAATACCCCAATTTCAGATCTAGAGCTGGATTTTTGGCTGAATCCCATCCCCACCACAAGCTCCTGGTCCCGTCTGCTCTGTGGCCAGGCTCCCAACCTACCCACAGTTGTCCAGAAGGCCACCAGCACAGAGATGGCAAAAGGACTAGTGCCAATGTCCCCTTGTCCCCACCCCAGACATGCACAGCCTGACAGTGAGGGTGTGGGGTGCGTGGCCCAGCCCCACGCCACGGCTGCCTGGCCTGCTGCAGATGGCTGGGTCATCCGGTGGCTTGGGAATGACCAAGTAAGGTTAAAACCACAGTCACTGTGGTTACCGGCGCTGTGATTAGTCACACAGTGAGTGATCCAATTATAGCAACCCCTCCCCCGCAGCACCCCCCACCTCATCTGTGCAAAAGGAAGAGCCCAGGCCTCCCTTAACTCGATTTCCAGGGAAAGGAGCTGAAGCTGGACAGGGAGAAGCAGGAGGCCAGGGGAGGTGCCAGGGAGGTGCTGGTTTCCAAGCCCACCATGGAGTACAGGGACAGGAAGCTCTGCTCACCCCTGTGCCGGGGCACTGTCTAGAGTGACACAGCTTTGGGGGCGGCGGGGACCCTGCAGCCCAGGGGATGTCAGAGGGTGCAAACAGCTGTGGGGATGTCACCATGTGGCCTTGGCAGGCTGGTCCATCTCCTGCCAGTGCAAGCTGCTGAACCTGGGGCTGCTGTCCTGTTGCTTTCCACTTGGAACACTGCAGCTCTGCTTCCTTTTTTATTTTTAAAAACTATTTCAAGCAATTTCAAATACTCCACCCGATACGCAAATGGCTGTGGCTTTTAGAAACCGATTTCCCCACTTACAGGGTCCAGACCGCCCCCATCATGCAGGAAAAGGGGATGAGGGAGACCAGGCTGCTGGCCCCATCCTCCTCTACCCCAGCTGGTGCCGGGAGCAGGTGACAGGCACCTGTGTCCCTGCGCCACCGGGCGCTCCCCCGGGCTCCCTCCCCGCTGGCCACTGAGGTGGTGCGAGGAGCGGGTGGGAAGCAGGGGGGAGGGAGGACATTAATTTGCTTCTGTGGGAGGTAGTAGTGCCTGCCCACAGAGTGTGGGGCTGGGCACCACCTGGGCACCCCAAGCCACCATCCTGCCTGCAGATCCCACTCGCATCCTCCACAGAGCCCTGTGCACAGGGCAAGCTGCTAGCACCATCAGTCACTGTTATTTATTGTCCTCTTTCAGCACAGAGCAATCCCAGAGGCACAAGATAGCTCAGCAATGCCGATCCTGCACTGGATTCTTCTCCAGTTCTCCTTGCACATGTAGGTTTTTTTGGCCATGCAGTGCTCAAATGTAATCACTCCAGCTCAGTTCTTGAGCAGGCTGTGGGCTGAGAAATGGCTGAGACAAATCTGCAGAGAAAAAATTAGGCCACAGCTTTGTTCCCATGCTGCCAACTTTTGTCCTAGCACACAGTTTTATAGCAGTTGTAAAGCCTTGGGAAATCATCTAATGGAGACCTTGGTGTGGTGTTTGTTTGCAGTGGTGTTCATGGGGTGAGCTGTTATAGCCCCTCCTTCTCCATTTCATGGATGTAGCCGCTTTTCTCTCAGCAATGGACTTTACAGGTACATCTCACGTGTCCCTCAGGTTTAACCTGGTCAGGGCTGAGAGAACACCCACAAAAGATGAGGGCTCTGTCCCCAGGGTGTGTGAGTGTGGGATGGGAGAATGTGGACTGGCACAGCCTCAGTGGTGTGCTGTTGGGTCGTTTGCTGGGCTTATCAAAATCCTGCAGGGAAAAATCCCTCCTCTTGAATTAGGGAGGAGTCCGTGGCTCCTGTAACCACCATTCCCTGTCCACCTGCTGACAAATCACTCCTGGCTGAGGGCACTGCTGTCCTGGGATCATACAGCAATTTGCAATGGCTTTCTTGGCCTTCCAGAGCAGTAGCTGTGAGACACTATCCAAAGTATTTTTGAGGGTAAGATGGAGGTAGGCACCTCCCACTCAGCCCACCAGATTCATTTCCTAATAGACTTTGACTCAACACATTCTTTACTTCCTGGAGCTTTTCCAACATGTGACCACTGTTATGCTGCTTGCCTGTTGATGTTGCCTTCCTGTTTGAACTTTCCTGGTTTTCCTATCTCCCTCTCTTGCCTATTTTTCTGCCTGTCAGGAGGAAATCTTCCCAATCCTGCCTTCAACCCTCCCCAGCCAAGCCAAGGAAAGCATCTTCTCCCCCTTTCACAGCCTCTGTGTGAGTTCCCCTCACACAGCCACTTGACAAGTGCAAGCAAAATGCCCTTCCCACTGGAGACTGGTGCTTTGGCTGCAACACCCTTGGGAATGGGAGCCCCCTCATGCTACAGAGATATGGACAACCATGTCCACCCACCTCTTCCCTATCCAGCCATCCTCCTGGGCCCTGGAGTAGGTTTCAGAAAACCAGCACTGGCACAATAAAATACTGTAGTCCTTTCTTGAACCCATGCCAGCTCCAATAATCAGCACTGCAGCCTGGGCAAGCCGCAGCAGATGTCGAAGGCCTCAGAGAGCCATTTCCCAGTGGAGGAGAAATGAATGACATGAAGTCTAGGTCAAGGCAGAGCAGCCCTAGCTGCTGGAGATTGGACTGGCAACAACCTTCCTGCCTCTGTGAGTGCAAGGGTGAAATGGCCAAGGAAGGGCTGAGGAAAGCCCGCCTGCCTCTTGCAGGCCACCTCAGCCCTGGGCACTTGTACCCGAGGGCACCACTGCACAAAGAGCATGATGTTCTCATGAGGGTTGGGAGTACCCAAGGTCAGACTCCAGAGCTGACACCCAAACAGGTTAAAGCATGCTGGGTTAAACAAATACTGGGTGTTAGTTATTTTCTGTTTGCCGAGAAATGCCAACCCACCAGCTAGGCTAAGTGGACTGCCTAAGCCCTTTTTCCCAGTATGTCTGGCCTCTGCCCCAGGAAATGCTTGTAACTGGGGCAGGGAGAAGATAAAACAAGTTCTCTGTCCCTTCACACAGCATGGTCTTCATATGGCCTCTGCACAGAGCAGTGTTCTGCCAGGTGCACCTTCCCAAGATTGAGTATAATTGCACATGAAGCAACAGGACTGTGACAGCAATGTGTAACAGGCACCCAGCATAAATCCTGCTCATGAGGCTGCAAGGACTGTCAGAAACATCACCCTTAGTATTGTTTATTGTTTGCACACCAATGAGATATAGAAGCGATTCCCAAGGATAAGGAGTACATTTTCTCCACATCTTGGCAGAGCAGATTCCTCCAGTAAGTGGCTTGAATTTTAAAGTCTTTTCCAAACCCCATAAAGTTCCGCCAACCCTAATCTGCTGAGGTTCAAATTCTTTGTGAGTAAAGTAGTGGAAAGAGAAGCAAAATAGTATTCTTTAATGAATGGAAGGAAGAGAAGAATTTCCCAAATAATTATAAGTGTGTTTATAGTGACTCCCACTGTTTTATGCTTGTGACCTCGGGTCAGATGTGGGGTATTGTATAGATCCATCCATAAGTACATAATACACTTGTCATAGATGAGATCAGCTCTGATGTATTTTTCTGGCAGCTTCAGAGCCATCATATTTTCAATGTTTTGTCCAGTCAATCACATCTCAAATGGTGGAGTTTCCATCACATCCCTCCACTGTCTTATGGGAGCTCTTTGTTAGGACAGTTTCTCAGTGTCAGCAGTAACTCCCCAGGTAGAGAAAGACAAGCCTTGTTTGCAATTCTCTTAAAGATTACCTGTTTTATTTGTATTAACTCTCTTCAAAATCCCTTGCAGTTGTCCCTGGCTCTTATCAGCCTGACTTGCACGGTTCGAGGAGCACATACCTACGTGGCTGAGCACAATGCTGGGCAGGCCTGAGCAGCATCTTCCCTGACTGGAGGCAATAAACCTCTGTTTGCTCACCAGCCCTGCTAGGAACATCAGCCTAGGATAAGGGAGATACCTACACTACCTCCAGCACCGGATGTAGCTCCATGGCTGATTGGTGAGTTTCTGCCATGCCAGCAGACACCCACTTCATGGCAGTGGTGGAGTCATGCTCAGCCATGTCATCCTGAAGCGCTGAGGGGCTGGCAGCACAACCCTGAGAATTGTGCAGCCAGGATGTCACGTTAATGGGCAGCTATGGGCTTGCTATTCACTTTCCTTCCTTGAAGGAAATCCACAGGGATATGCCCAGGCTTGGAAATCAGGCTGCTTTTAACACATTTTCACAGGCATCACTGGACGTGCTCAGGGTCTGTCCTGTGGCCTCCATGCTCACTGGTGCCTGCCTCCCACCAGACTGTTTCTGCAGGTGGGGTTTGTGTGAGGCACCAGCCTCCCCCTTCCTGCATCTTATTCCACAAAAACCTAAAACAAAATATACACCTGTGGTAGGACCCTCTCCCTGTGTAAATTTGCTTAGACTGGTGTGGACACTTTGCTGATGAGGTTGCACAGTGGGACACCAGACCTGAGCTGTGGATCCTGGTGCCTGAGCCCTACCAGAAGGGCTGCTTAGGTCAGTGCTCATGTGCTGTCCTACCAGCAGACAGCACACATCTTCACTTGTTTCTGTGGCACTAGCCTGTGCTGAAGTAGGATCACCATAGCAAAGGAGGTCGCTTCTACAGTATCATACATGTTGAAATATTTTTCACACCAATGCTCTTCCTGCTACCTTTGTGTTTCCGCTTGTATTGCCTCGAGGAACTGGACTCGACCCTGTTCCCACTCTCTGCTGGCTGTAACAGAACTAGCTGGGGGTCACTCAAGTCCCCAGCCACTGACAACAGCGCTGAACTGATGGGAAAGTGATGTTGTCCCCTGGCTGTGCTGAGGCCCAGCATAATTGTCTTGGTGAGTCCAGGGAGGGTATGTGTGACATATGGCGAGTGGGGAGGGCGTTTACAAGACAGCAGAGGGAGACCTGTCAGAATGGGCAGCAGAGACACTGGCCTTCCCACACGTGCTCCCTGGCAGGAGTCCTCCTACATTTATTTTTTATTCTCTGGGCCTATTGGGTGAACTTGAAATATTTTGGAGCCTGAGCATGTGGGTCCAAGGCATGTGCAGTCATTGATTTCTAAAGAGCAAAGTGTGAATTCCCCCCTATGGCTTTCCCCACAATCCCACATTTTCTAAAGCAACCAAACTGGAGAGGGAAGCCTGTTCTTCCTCCCTTCCCTCACCATCCCTCCTAAAGTCACCATAAGGCAGGGCAGTGCAGGGCAGGACAGGGCAGGGCCCAGGGAGGTGATCTCCTGCTGTCAGCCCACTGGCATTTCTCTCCCCGCTGACTTTGACAAGGAGACATGGTAATGCTCTTGCTCACACCAGCTCTGGCTGAGGGCTCACATGCACTTCTGCTCACACGCATGCTCCCACCATGGGCCTGGCAGCTGCTCTCATTTATTCCCTCTATTTTTAACTATTCGGTGGTGCCCATCATGACTGTGCCTATGAGGAAGGCTTCCAGAGGTGCTTCCCCTTGCATGGATACAGGCAGGTGCTGAGTAAGGGCTTTCAAATGCATCCAATATCTCACAACTTAAACAGGAGTGAAGCACGCTGGCACCTTTTCTACCCTAATCTGCATCTTTTGTGCTGAACACTGTATTTAGCTAGGATTATTTCGTTGTCCTCGCCCTGCCTGTGTTCTGAATCACTGCCGTGCAAGCCAGCTCCTATCTGCGGTAAAGCCACATAATGGTGTTAGCAGTTCACACCAAGCCTGGGTAAATACACCCACTTGGGCTGGCGGGCTTGGTTTGGCTCTGGGCTGACCACGGCTGCTTGGTCTCCGGTGAGGTTGGAGCAGGCTCCTATCTGTTGCTAATGCCTTCCTGGAACTCAGGCAATTTATATTAGCCTAAGGTAGGTCCTTGTGGGTCCCGGTGGCATGCACTGCACAGCACAAATGTTTGTTCTGTGATTCCTGATTTGGAGAAGCGCAAAAGGTATGCTCAAAAAGAATCCTTCCCCCTCCCCCTCAATTAGTTTCCCTGTCTTTTTTTTTTTTTTTTCTTCATGTCTTTATTATTATTTCAGTGGTTTCAAGTTTATTAAGAGTATCATAATATCAGGGGGTTTATTTAAAGCCTCAGGTCCTGGAATCTTGCAAATGAACAGGGCCTGCTGCTTTTGGTGCAAGAATAAACAGAGCAAGAATGAGTTCCTGCTTTCTATAGCCACAAAGACGTGCCAGAGCACTAAATACCCCTCAGTCACCCAAAATGTCAGCAAAGAGAAAGCCAATCTGTTACACTTAAAAACACGTCCTCCCCCTTTCAGTTTAGTGGGCTCTCAACAGCAGACTCATGCTTTCTGCATAGTGACACTGTGTGACCCATTTTTGGATTGGGATGAGAAGCTGGCCATGAGCTGCAAGGAGGAGGCTATGGTGCAGTGAGGATATGTCCTTGGAGCAGTCATGTGATGTCCCTGGAACAGGGAGGAGATGGCCATGGGGTAGGGAGGAGGTGACCATGGAGCAGCAGCAAGATGTCCCCGGAGCAGTGCAAAGGCAGGAGCTGCTCCCTTGGCATGCAGGAAGGAAAAGACCCCTGTTCCTAATGGATTTCTTCAGATAAAAGAGCCCCAGTTACCTTTTTTTCCCTGTAATGGCCCCTGAGGCTAATGTCTTAAAGAGGAAACAAAAGGATTGCTTTACATCACACAAGTGGGGCAGGAGGGAAGTGGGGAAAGAAGCACTTGAGTGCTGCATCCCTGCCAGGGCTCCTGCAGCAGGATGGAGGCCGGGGGGAGGGGTGCAGCTGGCCCTAACTTGGGCTTTGCTGTGTGGCCTCTTGGTATTAAACCCTTTATTAACCCCTTCTCTGCGGCTCTGGTGTCCATGTACTCCGGCAGGTACCTGCTGTCCTGGGCCACTGAAACAAGTGCGGGCACCAAGGCAGGCCACCTAAATGGGCTTTGTGGGCACAGCCAGCAATGAAGATGTATCATCTGCAGCGGCTAAAGCACTGAGAAACAGCGATAATAATATGGAAAAACACAAAGGAATTCTGCAGTAATGCCTTAAAAACGACGGCAAGGGATAAGCACGAGGGAGCTTCAAGAGCCGAACTCGGCGGCAGGAAAGAGGCTTCCTACGGAAGAGGGGTGTTGGGCGAGCGCTAACCCAGCCCGGGTAGCGTGCAGCTTCCAGCAGCTCCAGCTGTGCTGCTCGTCCTTTGTCTGCTCTCTCCTCTGGCAGCTTTCCAAGGGAGGGCAGAGCAGGTGTGACAGCCACTGAGGGAGTCCCAGCAGCAGCTAAAGCAGGCGGTCAGCCGGCAGCTGTGGCTGCAGGCAGAAGCTGGACGGAGATGCAGCAGGTTCACTCCTCTAATAGGGATGCTGCTGCTTGCGCTGCCCGTTGTGACTGGCTCTATCATGAGAGCCATTGTGTCCCTCTGTTCCATGGTCGTTGACTTTTTAAACCACCCACTCTGGCAGCTGAAATTTTCCGTGCTCGGTCCCTGCACAGCACTGTGCATCTGTTTTTGGTTTTGGTAGGGTGTTGTGCAGGAGAGACTGCTGCAGGCAGAATAAACTGCCAAATGAAGTAAAAGAGGCATCTTTGATTAGCAGCTAATAGAAGAAAATCAACTCTTTTGGACCATCACCATCCTTGCCACAATGGATCAGAATGATGCTCTGTTAGTGCCCTGTTTTTGACCCTGCCCTACACCAGTTTCTTTGCAGGAAAATACAAGGAAGTGAGCCAGTCAGCATCTCCTCCTCCCTCTCACTCCTAGGATCTCAGCTCTGTCACATCCCTGAAGTGTCACCTCCTTATGCCTGTCCTAAAATTTTTCAACTCTTTTGTACTTGGATTTAACATGTTTGATGAAGAGCAGGTAATGTTTGATACTTGTCCTGGTACAGTTTCCATTGATGCTAAATGTTTTGCTTGGCTGAATATGACACAGCTGAATAAAAGACTGTGGCTGACGTGCAGTCCTAAGACTTTCAGCCTTTTAGGGCAGGTCTGTCCCCTCTGCGACATTAGGGAGCTTGCAACCTTCCAGCCCATGAGAACTACACTGGCTTTTCCCAGGAAAGGTTACCAATGAAGATCTCATCCTGCTGTTGAAACCTATAAGAAATGCAGATAAAGTGAAAAATAATTAAAAATTAATAGAGAAAACAAATCAAACCCTATCCCCTTTAACAGCAGAGCCAAGGGAGAATACTGGGCACTGAAAATGGCATATCCCCAAGGAGCAAGTGCCATCTTTTCAAAGGCACAGTTCTCCCAGAAGCAATAGGAGCAGCATCTGTGCATATAGCTTTTAAGTTTGTAATTTGTCTGTAATTTCTCTGCAATCACTATTATTCTGTGGGGCTTCTAGGGTGGTTTTTTAGTGTGTGTTTTCTTTTCCATTGCAAAGACCCAACTCTCTCTCTGAAAGCCCATATGCTCCTGTCCTGTTTGACTTTAGCGTGCAGGAAATGGCCTCTGTCCAATTAGCAGCATGGGAATTAGCACTGCTCAAAATTTGCTACTCCCCACTGTATTCCCTTCTGAGACTGCTGAACTTCAGTGCTCGATTTTCCCTCTTCCTCTCTTTTTTAAACAGCATCACAAAGATTGAGTGCATAGCAGACTATTAGAAAAGCAATGTTAATACTGAAGTCAGAAGGTGCAGCTGTTCAATTCCAAGTAATGGTAACACAGAGGCATTTCAGGTGAGTTGTGTTTTCAAGGTATTTCTTTCTTTGCAGGCTTAGTACATATCATTTATCTTGTAAAATATTACTAATGTTAGCCCATCTTGTACCTCATCATGAACTCACAACATTTGGTGCTTTACTTAAGCCCAAGCCTCTGGAGTCTCATGAATAAAAAAAAATCTCAGTTTTAGCATCTACGTCTTTGTGAAAAGAACATAAAGCATTATCAAAGTGCGAATGGACAATGAAAAGTAAATAAATCACTTCTATACACACACTTATATACATGAACATACATATTGATACCAAAACAATTTTTTCTAAAAACAACTCTATGATGCTTTACAAGAGAGAGGAGAAAGTAACACTCTTTGTGTGCTTGGGATTGACATTTCTGCATGAATACCATGTGTCATTAAAAAGGAGAAATTAATCTGAGATAACATAATTACAACACCTCATTTTTAACATCCTGTGCTTGAGCTTTTACCAGTGTGACTTCAATGTGATATGTTTCTGTGGCGGTGCATATTTACTGTATAAAAGAGATAGCTAGTGCTCTTTTGTGATGAATGCAAAGCATGGAAAGGAAACTTTTTATTTAGGCTGCTGGACACAGACCAAAGCTGTAGTTTTTCCTAGCTGTCTAGCTCCCAGACTGACTCTCACAGTAGGTGCCTAGTGTCACTGTAATGGGTTTCTTGAAGTCCTGGCCTGGATTAGGCGGTTACAGATCAGAGTGAAATTCCAATTGAATTACACATGGCTTACCTTCTTTCAAAGCAATTTAAAAGATTCTTTAAAATACACTTTTAAAATGTTGTATTGGAAAGCACATCTCCTGTGCAAGGGAATAAGTCCCTGCTGTGTCTTTTGCCATTCACCCACAATCACAGTCAAAATTCAACACCACTTTTGTCATTATTAATCTTGTGCCAAGCAACAAGGACAGACCCCGATTGGACTGAATATTCTACAAAGCTATCTTTAGGTGCAGGGCCTAATATGTAAGTTGTAAACCACAGCAGCTGGGAGAAACTGAAGGGAAGGCTGAACAAGCATTTGTTTATTTCGGGCAGGGGGAGGGGATGGAGCTTCCCTCTCCTTCTCTACCAGGAACCTGTTGAAGGCATACCAGACAGTGTTTAGGAAATCAAACTTCTTTCCCATATTCAGTGGGCCAGAAATGTGTGATGCCATAGAATCACACAGAATAGGCTTCATTCATTTATTCTATGATAGACAGAATCAAAGAATGGTTTGGGTTGAAAGGGACTTTAAAGATCTCTTAACTTGAATGGCCCTGACAAGAGCCTTCCACTAGACCAGGTTGCTCAAGGCCCCATCCAGCCTGGCCTTTAACACTTCCAGGGATGGTGCATCCATTACTTCTCTGGACACCCTGGTCCAGTGCTTCACCACCCTTACAGTGAAGAATTTTTTTTCCTAATATCTAATCTAAATCTTCCCTCTGTCAGTTTAAAGCCATTCCCCCTTGTCCTATTTTATAACCTAGTTGATGCCAAATTCCAGTAACTGGTTCTCTTTCATCTCTAGATGGAAGTTGGGCAGAGCCTCCACAGACACAAAATAAGGAAGGCACATCTGGATGCTGCAATAATTCCAAAATGTCTTTTCATTCTCAGCCAGACATAAAGGGAAAATATTTTGCCAAAAGAGGGGAAAGCTCATCAGCAGACAAACTTGTGTGGAACTGCATTGCAAGAGGCTCACACAGCTCTGTTGAGATTAGCACAAACCTTTCTGCAAGGTACAAATGGTGTTGAACTGGGAGGAATTTGGCAGCCAGAGAACACAAGACAATATGGCTTAGAGACAGTGTCTTGATATCAAAAGTAAATGGATGATATTTGTGGCAGTCTGGAGGCAGCCCAGAGGACCATTTTTCTGTGATGAGGAACTTTTCTATTGTTGTTCAGTGGTGGGAAAATAAATTAAAGAGAGCCCTAGGAAAGAGTCTGGATGGAAGTGCTGTGACACAGAACTGAGAGACACAGCAGCATTAGGAATAAAACTGTTTCCCTCAATTTTCAAGAAATACATGTAATTTTTTTTTTTTTAATTGGAGAAGAATTTGACTTTTTGATAAGATGTTTAGCCAAACAAAGACCATGGGGAGGTACTATCCAAATTATGTATAGAATCTCTGGCAGTGTATGGCTTCACCACAGCGTTTGACACCAAAAATTCTTTGGTCAGTGTATTGTATCCCACATGTATTGGAGTTTGAGCTAAAAATCTAGCCTAGAAGTGTGAACCTGTTCCTATCGTGTCCTTTCCTAAGATGACCTTGACTTGTTTGTTATAGTCTGCACAGAAGCAACCTGTGCCAGGAATTAGTTATTATTACACTGCACTCATAATTAGACAGCTTTGTAAAAGCATTTTCTTCAAATCTAAAGCTTGCTTATGGGTCTTTGTCCCTCAAATGTGCACCTGATTGCACTGTAAGGAGTCTGTTGTCATCCGTAACCTAGAGAATCCATAACCTAGCTGGACACAAGGACCATCTGCAGGTGTCCAGGACGCTCCTGTGAGCTGTGTGACAGGAGGTGATGCTGCTGCTCTGGTGTGGCAGCAGTGAGGATGGTGGGTGGCCCGGCATGCCGGGGGTGGGTATGTCCTCCCTGCACGCAAGGGCGCTGGGGGCAGGATGGCTCTGCCGGCTCCCTTAGGGTGGGTGCCTCAGCATCAGCCCTGATTACTGACTCCTGTGGGGGCGTTGGGTCCTCCCTTAATTAGCCATGGCCCGTGGTCATTGACAGGCTCTCGGCCATTTTAATGAAAAGATGTGTTCTAACAGTGACCTTGATCTAACCGGGAGGTGCCAATCACATCGAGAATGACTGTCATAACAATCATCGCTGGCACATCGGGGACCTCAGGACCAGCAGAAAGACAGGCAGCACTTATTCACAGCCTCCGCGGCTTCACCCTGCAGCAGGTTAGAGGAGCCCAGAGCAAGGGAATTTAGACTTTCCACCATGTGCTTGCGTCCTGATCTGAGGAATTAGCTCTTCTGCCGGGAATTAGTGAGCTTCACCCCGCAGTAACTGCACAAACGTCGCCCCTATCGCTCCTCTGCTCTCACTGACTGTCCTCCAGCAGCCTCAGCTGGCAGTGCCCAAGCTCCCCTGCAGGTCTGCCCCCACCGCAGCAGCCCAGGGCACCGCACTGGGATGCCCAAACTCTGGGGGTCCTGTGAAGAATTCCCGCTCCCTCTCCCCAAAACCCCTTCTTTGTTCTGCGCCTTCATTCCCTATTCATGTGATCACCTCGGTGCAATGCTGTCTCTCTCCTTCCCTGACTCTGCAGGAATCAGCGGTAGCTTCCCTCTCCATCTGCTGCTGCAGAAGGCTCCTGGGCTGCGCTCTGCCCTTCCCCCAGTATTTGTAGGTCTCTCCCTCCCTCCTCGCCCTCTCTCCCCCCTTCACCCCCTACAAAAGTCCTCAAGAGTCAGCTGTCACTTGTTTTTATTTTCTCCTGGCTCCTGTACCACGGTCACATCTGACTTGCCTGCGCTATTCCTCCGTGGCTGGGGGAAAACGTGGCCAACTTTTGCCTGGTGTCAGTTTAGCAGCCTGGGCCGCCTCCTCCTCCTCCTCCCTCGGGGTCGTAGGAGCCGTTGCCGCACTGTCTCCTCTCCTTTCTCATCCTGGCTGGGCTGCAGCTGGCGTGACTGGTTTGAGAAAATCTGGGGCCCCCCGCAAAGCTGCTCAATTGAGTTTGCCTCCTCCTCCCTCCCCCTGCCCCTGCAAGGCTCGGGAGGGTCTGCGTGACTTTTCCCCCCTTCCCCCTCCCTTTGGCAGGCAAGAAGGCCAGTCCAAGCCAGAGATGCAGGCAGGAAAGCTGTTGATGGTGGTGGACGGGGAGCTCATGGCAATCGCGGGGAGCAAGGGCTTTCTGAGATCCCCGCACTGCTGCCTTTTGGGACTCAGCCAGAACAAAGCACCAGTGGCTCCTCCAGCATGCCAAGGGCGAGTGGACATCCCTGGTGCTGGGCTCCATCACACCCCAGCCATCCTGTGGCCCTGTCCCCACACTGCCCAGCTAGGGACCGCTGGGGTCCCACAGTCCTTAATGAATCGACCCTTTCCTGAATTGACCCTTTCCTGCTTATCCTTTTACGATTGCCCTGGGGCATGGTTCATTTTACTCCCTCCTTTAATGAGTCAAAGGGGTCCAGTTGGAGCCTTTCCAAGACTTAGCTTCCTGCATTTCTTTACCCCTTCTACAAGCTTAATGAATATGCCACCAAAAAGCTCATTAGATGTAATGTCAGTTCTATTTCTGGTGCTCCCTCTTGGAGAAACTGTGTACTGTGCTGGCAGAGGGATGAACCCAATGAGAGCCACAAATAAATACCAAATTCCTCCTGTCCCTTCTTTTCTGTCCTTCCCATTTTCAGGCTTAAACAAGAACAAGGGAAGATCCATGGGCCCTCCTAACTTCTCGTGCTGTTCGTTTATCCAAGACTGTCTTCCCTCTTGGCCCCTTGATCTAAAACCAGTAGTCTGGGCTTCTTGCTCCTTGTTGCTGCCCTGGCTGCTGCTGTGGCTTTGGTGTGTGGCAGAGAGGTCAGAAGCTGCGTGGAGGAAGTGGAGCCTTTAGAGAATGATGCAAACCCCAGTGCTTCTGGAAAGCAATCAGCCCTGTTTATTGCAGGTGAATCAGAGCTCCATGACTGGTGAATCACTGGAGTATTTGACATGTCAGAGCAGTGGAAAATGATTCACTGAAGGTTTGATCTCCAGTGAATAGATTTTTTTTTCCCCTCTACCAAGGAAATTTGGAATTGCTTCAGGGTCTGTTTAGGTCCCCTCCTCCCTTCCAGGAAAACAGGCATTTACAGAGACAGGCAGATAGATACAATGGAGGGCAGGGAGAAGAGAAATTTATAGATGCAGTTAGGAGGTTGAGAGCAGTTCCCTCCTGCTGCCTGTTTTTGATGGATGCTTGCTATGCGTATGTGGGTCTGCCTGTTGGTAGTCACAAGGAAGACAGAAGTAGCAGAAGGAAGAGGACATGGTTACCTTGCAATATACAGTATCTCTGCTAGAAAGTTGTAAAATGCATTCTACTTGTCTTGCAAACCCCTTGAACCCTTTCAAAAGTTGTAGGAGAAAAGTTCTTCTGCTATTCTATTTCACTTTCTACAGATGTGTTTTTCAAATGTAATGTTATTTTGTCAGCTGTGTTAATATCATCTGGTGAGGAAGTCTATTTTGGGAGTGAGGATTCTCAGCTCTAGGACTTGTAAAATATAATATGACTTTTGATACAGCAGGAGCACTAACACCCTCATAGAAAAATCCTATTTATGCTAGAATTTGAACAAGGTATTACAGTGATTTAAAGGGTACAAAATCAGAAGTATGCCAAGATTAGTGGCCTCCTATTGGTCTTAATCTTGTTCCGTTACCATTTTCAAAGATATATTAATAGCTTCAATTTTTAATTTGAATTTTTCTTCCCTTTAAGGTATCATTAAGTTGAAAGGTGCAAATGAATGACACTGGTAAATTGGTCTCCTGAATGTCTTTCGTAGTATCAGAGGGTCAGCTGTTTCCAAGTTGCTTCCCCATATGGATATCAGTTACAGACTAGATTGGGTCCTGCACCTCTAGGGCTGTGGAGAAGGCAACAGTGACTGTAAATCACCTTAAACTTTCTTAGCTTTCTCTTCCTGTTTCAGAGCTGGAACACCCCTCTTTACTTATTTTTCTGTCCTTTCTTTAATGCACGTCTCAGGAGAAGGCAACGCACTTTGCGTGTAGGGCTCCTTGGTGTGAGTGCAGATCACAGGGTGTGTCCCTGGTTTGCAGAATGAGCCTGCCCAGCATGTGCTGACAGAAGTGTTGGCTAAGTCTTCCACAAAGTACCTGCTCTAAAAATGGTGCTACCTAGATACTAATAACTGTTTATTTTTGTAATAGTATTATATTATTCTAATTAATTCTGTGAAAAGCTTCTTGCACAATTAAAATGATGAAGTAATAATAAAGAAGTTGGGAATCTCTAGAGCTAAGGGACAAAGGGAAGCAGCAATTAGTGGAGCCTTCTTTGGCTCTCTGGCCCTTTGCAAGGACAACAGAGAGCTATTTAATATGGGGGCTGGGAAAGCACTGCTTAAAAAAAATCTAGAAGAATACTTGTGCTCCAAGTTGTTTAGTTCTCCCTAACTAGTCACTTCTGAAACAGAAATGCGGTTCTTAGTATTTTAAGATGAATCTGTCTTATATCCCTTAACCTCTTCTCCTCTGAGGCAGATAGATATTCTACCAGGAAGCCCCATAAGAGATTAGTACTACTGATATACTCACCCCATGGCTACCACCTCCTTATTTTTCTAGGAGCATGCTGTGTCTGGCAGCTGGTAAGAAAATAAATAAATAAACCCCAGGAATCAAATTCCTGAGGAATCTGGTCATTTCAAGGTTCCTCTATACATTCACAGGTTTTAAAGGCCAGAAGGGACAATTATATTCCGACCTCTGGTGCAACATAATCCATTGAATTTCTCCTAGTGTCGCCAGCACTCAGCCATATGAAATGAGTTTGTGCTCTTTAAAATCCTCTCCTCAGCTCTGGTATCATCTCTCAAACAATCCCTTTTTACCCCTTATACTCTCCTGTCAGTACTGTGTGTGTGGATGAGGGTGCTTTCAGGTCTTCAAACAGTAGCAGCCCCAGAGCAGGATTATTCTGTGTTAAGGCAGCACAGTGCAATCCCTTTAACCCATGCTCACTGCTTCACCTCTGTGCCTTTGCACAGCTTTTCAGCCTGGCTCCCAGAGGTGGGGACAGCCTTCACAGAGGTATCACAGATAGCTCCTCTCTGAGTCTCCTCCATGGAGAGGTTTTAGGGCAGTGCTTTTTCCCCATCAGGGAGGGTGGGTGGTATCTCCTCCAAGTGGTTGGAGAGCAGTAGCACTGCAGCTGAAGGCTGACTGGCTGGCTGGAGCCACTCTTGATACAGCCTTGGAAGGCAAGAGTTCATGTCTTTTCACTTTATTTATTTCTGTGACAGCTGAGATCGAGGTGTGGCCTGCCTTGCACAGGGATAGTGGTAGCCAGTGGCTAGCCCTGTTCGTGCATTTGTGTGGGACTGAGAGCACGTTGGTGCTGGGGGACCTCCTCTGCACCTGAAGCGGGCAGAGCTCAAACCCTGCAACAAAGAAAGAACAGTTTCTTAGCAGGTGAAAAGGCTGGGAAGGAAATCTGGGCCAAAATCCCTGGCCCAGGTAGAGTGGGGGCAGAATGTCTCCAGCCTTTAGTCAGAGCAGTGCTCCCAGCACACCTGGGCAGAAGAGATGACTGATTCCTGTAATGAACCTGAGTAACTTGTGTGTCAGAGGATTATTGCCTGCCCAGCAGGGTGGTCAAAGCCTGGCAGCTGTCTGCAGCCTGGCAGAAGCTTTGCTTGCCTTCTGTTAGTGAAAGGAGGGCTGGAACCCCAACACATTTCTGAGGTGGGCAACTGGCAGCAGCTGCTCACTGCCCCTGTGCTTGCCATGGCAGCAGCATTGCATTTACTTTGGTGCAGATGAGGCCTGAGTCTGGCTTCCCGTTTACTGATGTTAAACCAGTACTCTCACTTTCAGTTCTCTTATGATGACTCTCACTTCATGTATTTGTCCAGAAAGTCTGAAATGATATTATCTCTGAATCCTCAAATGCTGGCCATGAAACCCCTATCCTGCACAGTGATCCTTGATCAGCAAGAATGACTTTTTTTTGCTGTGCTTTACATCTGCCCTTAATTGTGTGGGTTTTTTGGAAAGCAGTGTAGTTAGGCATCCACCAAGAAAGGTAAACCTCAACCACTCTGAATGTGCCAGAGCTCCTGTTACTTTACCTAACATCTTCAAACATGCATTGCCTCTGAGGTAGAGTTGAATGATCATACAGGGCTGCTTTTCCTTATTTTGGTCAGTTTATTTACTTAGCTATTCGTCCAGGGCAGATGTCGAGCTATTCTAGCTGGGCAGCAAAGCCTGAAGGCTCAGGCTGAGAAGCAAATAAAAGAACCTCAAATGTATTTTTTTTTGTTTTTTTAAATCTCATGATCTGTTAAGCATGTCTCTCTGTCTGCCAAGGGTCTGACTGGTTCTTCTGGACTGATTGGTTGGCAGTACTGCCATTTCCAACAGTTTCCAGCCTTCCCATAGGAGCAGTGATGTGGTTTATATATTTCAGTCTTGCTCTTCACTCTGCTGCTGTCTTTAAAATGGCTGAAAGTCCTGAGTGTAGGGAGTAGGTGTTTCTAAAAAACCCCTTTTTGTGGTACTCTCTTTTCCACAGCCACGATTCACTTACCATTATAAACAATGCGATAACTTAATTCCGATGGGCAGCTTTAATGTGCAATAAAATATAAATTTAGGCAGCATGTAAAATGAGCTTTTCCTGCCATATGACAGAAACCACAACTGTCTGGCATGGACACACAAGCCAGAACCTGAAAGGAAGCAAAGCACAAAGCCAGACATGATCTTTGATCATATGTTGTTTAAAATTAACAGCACAGATCATACCCACACTTAAATAACACATCTGTCTAGGGGCTAGATAGTAACACACAATATGCTTTTTTAATTCATTATGCATTTGAATCTCTCCCAAGTAACAGGTGGTTTTCTGACAACGAAGCCTGCCAAAAAAGGCTTGAGAAAGGTCTGGCTGATGGTTATCCTGGGAGGTGAGTTAGCCTGGGTTCCTGGATAGCAACAAGCCCTGGCTCTCTTAACTCTTTTCCTGCTGGTTCTCCATCAGTTTCTGCCATAATTGGTGCCCTGCCTGTCTTACAGCACCTGTATTCAGGCCTTCAGAGGGGAAGTTGTGTCCTGAGATAGGGCAGCAGAGATTTGGGATCTGTGCCCTGGGGCTGAGGAGCTGTTCCAGATGAGCAGTGCTGGGGGTCCCAACCTGGCTGTTGAGCAGGTTCAAAGGGTGGATCTGCTCTGACCAAACACACGGCTTCCTCTGGGAATGGGTCCAAGTTAATGACCTTAGAGACCCTTTATAACACCTTTGAAGGGTGATTCATCCTGGGCTATAACCATTTCTGAGATGGCTGTGCCCACAGGGTGCCTGCTTGTCTCCCAAACTGTGAGGAGGAATGACAAGCTTGGATGGTAACATGCTGCAAACAGGGGTCAGAGAAGTGAATCCCATGAATCCCACCCAAGCTGTTCACACACTGGTCTGGGAGAGCTCAAGCCACTCAGACAACCTTGATGTGGCCATGTGTTACCTTTTAAACCAGTGCACACTGGAAAGGTGTGGGTGGCTTGCAGACAAGGGGCTGGGGTCTGTCATGGCAGGCATGCCCTAGGCCCCTGCCATCTGCTGCTCACAGGTGCCTTTGAAGCAGAGGGAAGCTGTGACTTTGCCAGGCTTGGTGTTCATGGAACAGTGACCAGCACCCAGTCTGAGAGAGGAACGTGTAAAACCCGATGCACCTTGATCTTCCCTACAAAAGGGGAAAATCATCTGTAGCAGATGATCCCACTACAGCATGAAGCAAAGAAAATATTACATGTATCTCATTATGCATGACAGCAACTGCTAGAGCTTATAAAGTTCGTCACATCTTTTAAAAAACTAGCTGTGGAGCCCAACACATGTCCCACAACACAGTTCCTTGGGGCTGTGATGCAGATTTGCTGGTGTAGAGCTTGTTGGCTCTCCAGGCTGAGAGGGATGGCAATATGATGTGGCCCCACTCCTCCCTTGGCTTTTTTGAATCACTTTTGGGTGGACTTCAGGAGATCTGTTTGTCCCTCTGGCATCTTGTGAGCTCAGAGTAGAGGGAAGATTCCTGACCTTAGCCCTTGCAAAGTGAGGTGAGTCCAGCTCCAGCAGTAATGGATTTGTGTCCCTTCATATACTCCAAATATAACAGTAATTCATTTTGACCTGTTCCCTGTGTAAGCAGCTGCTCTGGGAGGTAGGGGAAAGAGGGATATGGCTTCCTCCAGGGCTTGCACATAGTAGTTCCCATTTTTAGCAAAATAAACTCACCAGAGGGTGATGGAAAGCCTTTCCTCTTGCCAGGGGCTCCTTGATCCTCACACCCCCAAGGTGGAGGGAAACTCCTTCCTTTGGGTGCTTGGCACAGGCATGCTTTACTTACCAGGAGTGTTTGGTTAGACTTCCTCCAGACTGGACAGACCAGGGGTGTTTGTAACCTGGGAATGGAACAGGAGATGTTCACCCTAGCTTCTTTCCTGCATGTAATGACATGTTAGTCCTCAGGGTCCTTCTGGGTCACTTGTCACATGCACTTTGGGTCGAGGTCTACCCAGAACAGATTTCCAGATCAGTGACTGCCTCTGCTGAGAGGAAGTTTGTTAAAACAAACTTCTCAAACACAGTTTTTGTGGTTGAGTCCATGGGGACACAGGTAGTTACAGGGAGCTGTGCTATGATTTGATCCCAGCTGCCCTGTCAGTCACAAGGAGGCTTTGAGAAGTCCTGGTGCTCAGCAGGGAGCAGATGAGCTCTGAGCTTAGGGAGTGTGTCCTGCTCTTTTCTTTATGAATTTCTCCTTCTCCTCACACATTCATCCCACTGGTCTGCTTTGCCCAGCACCCAGGTAGGAATCAGCGCTGGAAATAGTTAGCACAGAAGAGTTAGTTGGGTTCCTTGGCTAGTAAAGGACTATAAATGGCAATGATTCCAGACTCTGAATACAAAGGTATTGGGTTTGGGGGCTTTGGCCTTAGCTTTTTTGTTGGTGGGGTGAGCAGAGGCCTGCAGATCCTCTGACACCTACGCTTGTAGGTGGAAGAAGGTTGCAGCCATCGACACTGCCTAACCACAAAAGCAATTTTTCATGCTGCTTGCAAATTAGGGGACTTTCTAGGAACAACACCTGTGCAAAGTGCACTCACACAAAATGGCAGCGCTTGCACACCAAACCCCTGGGGATTGCCCGGGCAGCTCCCCACGCTGCTGCCCTGCAGCACCCGGGCCCCTCCTCTGCCCCGCACTGCTGTGCGAGGGAAGGAGGGATTTCCCCCGGGTCTAGCGCCTGCAGCCGCAGGAGAAAGCCCTGCCGAAGAGATGCACCCCCTCAGCAGGGCGTGAGGAGACACACGCGCCTAGAAACCCCGGTGTGGGAAGACAAAGAGCCATCTGAACGGTGAAGCTGGCTGCAGGAGCGCCGGAGGACACTGGCAGGGTCCCCCGTCAGGCTGGGTGGAAGCCGAGCGTGTTCGTGAGGGCTGTGTGGCACACGCGGGGCCGGGCAGCCTTGGCTGAGGCGCGCAGGCCCCGCAGGCCGCGGCTCCCCCGGGCCGCTGCGGGCCACCAGCTCGGCATCGGCAGAGCGCAGCTGTCGGCTCTCGTCCGGGGGGACCGCGCTGCGTGTTTACACGAGGAATCATATGGTAACCTCTTCTAGCTGGTGGGCAACTCGCAGGGTTACCTCATGTGCAGTGGAATTACCTCATCGGTGTGAAATGCAGCGCGGCGGAGGCAGGAGCGAGGCAGGCTGCTCTGGGGCACGGCTCCCTCGGCAGCAGGCTGCAGAGCAGTGACCATTCGGGAAGGAAACTTGAAATCTGTTCCGTTTGCAATCATGTCAATTCACAAAGAATTCCTCAAATCAGCTGGATTGCAGCATGAGTGGGTAGCCATGCATGCACCCTTTGGATCCCTGAGAGAAATCAGCTGTGCTGACCCGCAGTCCACTCTTTGCGATGCCCGGCTGCCATGCAGAGTCCTGGTGGCATTGCAGGGTGCAGCAACCAGGATGTTATTCTCCACCATAATTTAAGACTAGGAGAGTGGAGCCTTTGGCATCCTCTGGCTTAAGCATGTTTCTTGACCGAGATTGTCCTACTTCCCCTCTTTAAAATCAAATCAACCAATTATACATATATAAATAAAAAACTGCCTGTGATGCCCAGGAACATATAATAAATTATTGGTGCCATAGGCAGAGGAGTTTATGAGCCCCTGCCAAGCTATTCACAATGTAAAGGACATACTGACCTAGAATGATCTCTTCCTTCCAATCAGCATTTACACTGTAACAGGAGGAGAGCCAGTCAGTATTTGTGCATTGCTAAGGTTAACCCTTCAGGCTACCCTTGCAGATATTTACTCTAGGATTTTGTGTACGACTCCAACCCTGGCAGGCCATTTTTATTTCTAATAAACTCTTAATCGAGGAAGCTGTGAGCTGGAGGCCACCACTTCTGTGAACAAACATATTTTAAATTCCTTAGAGCATGTGTGTATGCACATATATATTTGTGTGTCTGTGTGTATTTTTCTTTTCTCCCAGGCTATTTATCATGTCCAGTTGGACACATTGTGTGAGCACAGCTGCTCTTATCTGGCACAGGGTAGGATATTAAAGGGAAGATTAAGATTACCATTTTGCTTTATTTCATTTCTCGGAGCTTGATCTGCATAGCCAGTTCTTGTGTGTGTGTGTGTCTATGTGTGTGTGCAGAATAATAGTTGTGAGCACCGTTTGCATGTGGTGTCTCCAGGCAGTAGGTAAGGCACATCTGGAGTTTACAGCATCCTGGAGATAGTTGCTTGAATCCCAGGAGCGTGGGTCAGGCTGGGAATGGGGGGCTGGTATCCATGGTGAGGCTCCCTATCTCACAGTACCAGGTGTGTGCATGTGACGTAAGTTCTTGGAAAGGCCGTTCTCAGGGGAGGAAAAGAGAAACCGGGAGAGAGGTAATTAGGAACTACCTTGCACAACTGAACCAGCTCATTAGGGATGAGTAAGGGAAGGACAGTGCTCAGAGCAGGTGATGTGTGCAGAGGTTTCACACAGCCTGCCACAGGCCATGCTCTATTTCTTTTTCCTTTTATTTCCGTTTCCCTTTTCCTTTCCTTTTTTTTTCCTTTCCCTCTTTCTATTTTCTCTTCTCCTCTTTCTTGTCTTTCTTTTCTCTCATTTCTCCATTTCTCTCTCTCTGTGTGCATAAGGGTGGAAAATGGAGCTTCTGAAATAATTCCAGATGGGTCTGTTTGACAGCGTCACTGCTAGTTGTTCTCTAAACTGAAACAAGATCCATATTTGGATCAATATAGATTTGTGTGTGGGGAAGTGTTCCCTTTTATTTCTTTGTCAACTGAATGTGGCAGAGCTGCTAAAAAACACATGCTCTGAAAGCTACTAGTTATTAAAACAAACCCTTCTGCCTGCTCTTTGTGCACATCATCCATTTCCATACACAGACCTAGAGTGCGGCTGATCTCACTCTTGTGCTGTTTGACCCCCACACATCGAAGAATGTGGCCATTGCACTTCTGGATGTTTGGAGCCTCCTGAACCCCACCCCAGCTTCCCAGCATCCCTCAGAGCAATAGAAGCATGGTGCTGCCTTAAGCTCTCAGCAAAAATTGGGTGAATATGGCTCATAATCCAAGCTTAAGTGGATTTATGGGGTGAAGAGGCAATCCTCCTTCTGTTCTGTGTTTCACAGTGCTGTTTGGAAAGAAAACTGATGCATGATTGTATTAAACCTTCCCTCTGCTCCAAGCCCTAAATCATGCATGAAAAAAAACATGTCCTTGTGGGGTGCTGAGCATTGGTCCTTGTGAAACACTAGGCAGCATATAATATCAAAATCTGATACAGGATTGGACTGGGAAAGGCTTCCCCTAACTAAATTTACTATTTAAGTAACATTCACTAGTGAGTGTCTCTTTAGCTTTGCCACTGTCTTCCAGGCAAGCAGGGTTAGGGCTCTGTGTGCTAAGTCAGGCTTGAACCTTCTTTTTGCAGGAAGAATTTTGAACTCAAGGAATTAGGAGAGGAAGCTGCAATTCTCTCGTGCAGGTGAAATTAGAGAAAGATATGACTCATTGGTGGGGCAAATTGATCCTGCCAGCTGGGGTTCATTCAGCTGAAAAATATGCCCCTGTGGCTGCAGAGAAGCCAACCAGAACTAACCAGAGGGGTGCAAATCTTCGAGTCAAAATGCAAACTGGGAACAACAAAGCAAATCATTCAGGTAGAAGGCATGCAAAATGCAATTGGTTCTCTTGCGCTTTACCTTGAATGGATTAAATCTGGCACTCGATGTGCGAACCCACAAGCGCTTGAACGGTAGTAAGCTGGCATAAGGCTGGCTATAATTAGAAGTGATATCTGCTCAGAATTAAAGTGCCAAATGTGCCTTCAGGTGTATTCATTCTCCATCTTGCTTTTTAGTCCAGGCCTGACACATTTGGGATTCTTGCCACAGGAACTGTACCAAATGACTCACTCACAGTGGTAGCCGTGTGCTGAAGACTGCATCCTACAGAATCAGTGGGCTTGCAGTTCAACATGAAAGGCAAAACCTCAGGAGACTGACATATGGTCACTTGGTACAAATAAGCTCCTTCAAACTTGAAAATTTCTCTAAATCTTTATCTTCTTTCTGCCATTTCTACAGTTGTGGCTTTCCTTGGTTCCTGCCTTATTTGATTTTCCTCTGTTCTGTCATTCTTCTGCCTCCTTTTAGCCTCTGTGTCCTCAGGCAGTCGCCATTCTCAAATTCCTCCTTTTAATTGCAGGCACCACAAGCTCTCTGTTTATCCTTGACTCCCCAACAGCGTGAGGGGTTTTATAGCCCCTCTGGAGGCTCAGCTGTAAAGACTGGAATGCTCTCTGCTAATTTCCTATTCATTCTCTCTTGGTTGCTGGTGTACTAGAGGACAGATCTGCAAAACTACCTAGAGGCGGGAGAGGTGAGCTCCACATAGCCCATATGCTAGATATTCTGGTGGAGTCCACAGCCCAACAGCACAGCTGGGCAGCCAGCAGCAGGATGAGAAGGGCAGATATTAGGGCTCGCCTGATGGAGCAAGTGTAGAAGGGAAAATAGTATCTCCTGCCTCAAGAAGAGGCTTATTTTTCATTATGCAGAAAAGCCTAAGGTTGTCAGGCTGATATTGGTTGTATCTTGATATCGTATGAAGTGGTTGGTGTTGCAGGCATTCAGACCAGAATCTTAAAAATTGTTCCTGGATCCAATGCTAACAACAAAATCCATCAAAGCTAACATTCGCTCTGCACTCCAAGTTGGCCAACCTGACTTCAAAGTGTTTGACAAATCAAAATGTGGTTGCTTGCATTTTGTAAGTCTGGGCATCTTTTAACACCTGTTGGTTTGTTAGAAACCATTTTTTGTGTTTTGTAGCATCTTATGTCATGTTTGGCATGTCAGGAACAGAAAAGAAGACCTGCTCTTCACACAATTCCCTTCAGATCAGATTGATAATATGTATTGAATGATGTTGCTTAAATCAATGCAAATTGATTGAGAGCCTCAGAGCATCTGGAAGATAACAGGAAAAGAGAGACCAATATCCTGAAGGGATATTCATGGCCTGTTTTACAGTGCTGCACAACTTCTGCCCAAAAGGAAAAACTTGCAGGTCATTTTGAGAGGAGGACATACTTTGGTTTGAAATTGAGAGCCTGTGTAAGATAGGTAATGATGCTCCCTGAGTACTGCTATCCCTCTTATTTCTTACAACTCCTCTAACTGCTAATAAATTATGATAACCATTGAATTATGGTCAGCAGGGAGTTGTAAGGAAAAAATTTGGTTGTCTTAATGAGGAAGGGGGGTGTGGAGGAAAGATATTTTAATAGAAAAATGAAAAAATCATCAGGACATGGAGGTGTTTATTCTACACTCAGATTGTACGCAAAAACAGGGAACCTGAAGAGCAAAGCTGCTGCTGCTGTTGCTGAATTTCTGTCCATCTCCCCCATCCTGCTCAGAGTCAGAGGCAGCTCTCATAGCTGTCTTTGTGATAAAGCTTACAAGCAAATTGGACAGGGTGTCAGGCTGGCTATGAAATATGACAAATTAACAGCCGAGGCTGCTACTGCCCTGGTTACAGACACTTCATTTAGAAGTTATCATGTAACTGGATGCTTTCTGTAATTTGTGATGATACTGATTGTGATAAATTGCAAGATTCAGGTAAAAAATTCAGCCCATTCCTGAAACTGAAAATTAAAGGAAGAAACGGCAGTCAATACCGTGCCACTTAACTTCAGGCCCGCCAAATGAGAAAAGATCTCACAATAACAATAAAATTCTCAGTCACTGAGCAATGTAATTATATTAAGCTAATTACATTACAATTAGCAAATCTTTAATTTATTTTTAATGCACTGATTAAACTTTATGTGGTAATCATAAAGCTTTCTCAATGGCAATCCTTTTGAGGAAGCATTGACACCAGCCAGGGGTCACTGCTTGATGTTAGAGTATTTCCTGAAGTAATAAATAATTGAATTTTTATCTAGCTTGGAAAAGTTTCCCTACAAATGTTTCAGGCATATAATTTATTCCCTTCCTTCCCTTTACCTTGATGGCTGATAATGGAAAAATTAATGCTCCACATTCCAGTCTACTCTATTGGTCCCATGCATTTTCATTGGATTGTTTGTTTGTTTGTTTTTTTAAAGCTGGCAGCTGTCTCAAAGGACCCAAAGGAGTCCTTATCATGTGGTTCTCAAGTGGTTTATCAGAGATTCCTCCTCTTTTCAGTAAGACTCCCTGTGAGAAAAGGCTGGGAAATGTGCCTCCATACAAACTCTGTATCCCAGGTGTAACGCCATCTTGCACCAGAGGAAAGGAGGAAAATTAGGCATGATAAAACTACCTGGAATGATATTAGGAACCAGAGTGTTAAGATAATTAAGGGCTGGACTCCTTGAAAGTCATGTTCAGATCCAGTATGGCCTTAGATGCAAGACTTCAGACTTTAAAGTTCCTAAGGCATCTAATGCCATTTTGGAGCATGCCTAACCAGTGCTTCTGCCTTGACCAGGCTGTGCAGCAGGGTACTTATCTGACATTTAAGTCGGATTAGAAATGATGAACAGTGCGTTCATCCACTTATCTTGTTGCAGGGCTCAGTCTCACAAGGACACTTCGTATCCGCCTGCTGTGCTCTGCCAGATCAGATCCTTCTTTGGCCATTAGGCCAAAGGTTTTTTCTTTCTTCTCATGTTTTGTCTACTTTAGCTAACATACATGTATACTTATGTATTTCTTATGAAGCATGACTGCTTTTTAAAGAAGAGAAGGGTGGTTTTTCCACCTTGAATGCCTTACCAATAGAGGGACTGAGAATTTTCCACATAGAGAAGCAAATCTCATCAGACAGAAGAGGGGACAAAGTGGGAGAAGTCACACTTTGGGTGGGACTATTCAATTGTTGCAAAAGATGGAGGATTTCAGTGACACTTTTTTTTTTTCTGAACACCCTCTGTGGCAGTGCTCAGTTCTGCAGGAAAGAGTTGTCTTTCTGAAAGGGGCATTCAAAATGAGAAAATACACAGAGTAAAATAACTAAGCTCTGGAGAGAAGAGGGACATCAGCTGTACTTCTGTCCCACATCTTCAGGATTTTCCTGGAGGCGAGCTATGATGGCTCCTTTTTCTGTACAACACTTTTAAAGTGAAGGCATGGAGCTGTATGGATCAGGGCCAAACACTGCTATCTCAAAAATTCTATTCCCCAGCTGCACATTTTCTCTGTCTTCAAGAGGAGGCGAGGGTAACAGGGGAACAGAAACCAATGCATCCCCAAGCCCTGCCTGCCCTGAACGTCAGATTCCTGGCCAAATGGGAACTAGGCACCATGCTGGGAGGGTACCATCTCATCCCTAAGGAGAAAACTGGGCTTTTTGCCCTGTGTCAGCATTACTGATGTAAAGCACCTACCCAGCTTGTGGGATGTGAGCTATTATCTCTGCAGGGCTCTCTGCTTCTCGGAGTAGATGTATCTGCTTCCCTGCCGTTAGCTCCAGGCTCTCTCGTATGGCAGGCACCAAGGCACATACAGAGACACGTGTTGTAGCTCCATTTTTTGGATCTGGTCCTTGATGCTTAGGGACCAGATGTAATTTGTTCATGCACCTTGAGCTCTGCAGGTGACTCAGGAGCGTGGGACTGGCCTCTACCTACGTTCAGCATCAGTGACAGGCAGCCATTCCCTGCAGACAAATTGACGTGTCACTGCCACACTAAATACACCAAAAGGAAATGGCTGAACCGGAGGAGCTGAAAACAGAGCATACTTAAAGCTGTGAACATGTGGGGCTAATTTTCATGCTTAAAATTTTGCAAAATTACTCTGTCAGCTCAGAATAATTATTAAAAAATAATAATTGAAAAAATGTGTTATCTTGCAAGTAAACAAGAGCAATGGCTCAGCACTGGGTATGGAATGGCCTGCAGTCCTTGTTTTTGTTTGTGTGGGACCTTGAGCAACTGCTGTTTATTTTTTCCTGATAATCTCTCTAATAGCATGGAAAAAGAATGCACAGATTGTGCCTTTTTTTTTTTTTTTNTGAATTTCCCAACCATAATACCGCACGTTGAGTGTATCTGGAAAGGATGCTGCCTTGTTCGATGAACTGAATTGTGCACACAGTTGGAGGCTCTGACAGTGCCAGCATCAGTGAATGCAAGTTGCATAAAAAAGAGGCAGCATCATTCATGACACTAATGAACAGTCCTTCCTCGTCCATCAGAGAAATCTTTCCCAGGGATAACGATTCTCCTAGCATTTTCTTAGCCATAAAAGAAGAGATTGTGCTGGGTCTTTGGTTCTGTATGAAACTATCAGGAGGATTCTTAGGCTGGGAACAGAAATCAATGTTTCTGTGATACTGTATTGGCTAAATACTTAGACCAGAGAAAAAAGATTTTGTTTTGACTGCACAGTGAACTTCTTGTTTTGCTTTGCTGCCACAAGATTGTGAAAATAGAGTGAAATTTAAGGGGACATATTTGATTCCAAGCAAGTCTGCCAGCAAGTTCTAGTCGTTTATTACAGCGTGATGTACCTGGTTCACTCATGTAGACCTACAGCTTTAAGTAACTCTAACTTCATTGATTTCGGTGGAATCTCGGGAGTAAAAGGGGAAGATTGGTGTGACACAACAGTGATTCAGCTTTAATGTATTTCCTCATTCTTCTCCAGGTATTTATTATCCTTTAAGAGACATCTACTTTAAATCTTTCTTATTACTTGAAAAAAAGTCTCCTAAGATATGAACAAAACAGAAGGGGATCTCTGGGGATCTAATCTACAAAATGACAATTAGACAAGATCTAAAACTAGGGGCTTGATCGTAATAGCAATTGAGGGTATTATAATTTCTTTAAACGATTGAAGAAAAAGCTAAAGTATAGATGCAGTTTTGTCAGAAAAATATTTTTTGTCTTGCATAACTTTATGAGAGTTGTTGAATAAATTTGGCCTTTACCTACTTATTTATCAGTATGTATTACATCACTCCAAGGAAGTCCTGTCAGTGAAAACCTTCACTGTAAACAAGATCACAACCCATAATTCCAGCTATTTTTATTTTTTTAATCTTCCCCTTAAATATTTCACACCTTGCTCCCTGCCTTTCTGTGCAAACCAAAGTAATATTTAATAGGCTTCTCCATACACTCTGTAATGCTCTAATTTTCCAGTGCTTTATGAGTGACTCCAGTGGTGTGAAGTTAGATCCCAATCCATGTTGTTTTGTGGATGATCATACCAGTTTTAATGGCCTGTGCGTTTGTTTTATGTTTTAAATGCATGTGCAATGCCTTTGGGGACAAGAAACTCATACAAATACCTCAGTCTAGGAGATTGTGTTCATGTTCATGATGGCAACCATAATGATTGGGATTACAGCAGAAAAAGAATTTGAAGCTTGCCTTCTGGTTAGAGAGGAAAAATCGAACCTTGTACCATTGACCACATTTAGGTACCCTTTATCTGGCTTTCTCCACTTCCCCAAAGACATGCTAGCATCTGACGAAGCTGCTTCTATACTTTATCTGACAGAGGTGGATTTAAATTTAAAAAAATATACATGACTGAACAGTTTGATACGAGCCATTTAAAAAAAGTATATTTTAGGACTGATTGTGATTAGGTTACAGGCTGCTTTTCTTTAAAGTAAATTTGTCGCATATTCTGCATTCGTACCGGGCGTAAGGCTTTTGTCACTGGAGGAAATCACTTTAAAGGACCAGACCAAATCCCTCACATTGGTGAAGTATCTGTAATTCCTGATCTCCCTCGCATGACTGATTTCTGCAGGAGTGACGCTTTTGTGATCCATGCATTAGCAATAACCAGCTACAGCTACAGTAATTAAACAGTTTAAATCTACCACCCTATATAGATCCACTTTGATTGCTTGCTTTCTTACTGTTCTTGTTACTGGACTTCACAAATTAACACTTTGGTAGCTGCTGGGAAAGCCAGCTTTCCCCTCTTCATGTAAAATGAACCTTATTAGAAAACAAGTCATTTATTGGCATTGAGTTTGCATTAATACAGTAATGATATTTATACTTTCAATCGTTGCAAATTGCAAAACGTGACTCAAGCAGAGTTGTTGTTTTGTACTCTAATGTAAGGAAGTTTTCATTAGTTCATTTGGTTTAACAGAATTAGAGAATTTATTTGAGAAAAAAGTATGAAGTATGAAAAGTATGAAGGCAAAAGTATACCTTCATTGTCTGACCAGTAAAGGCAATTGCTACTTCTGGAAGAATATGGACTTGTGACATGGGACATTTCTTCTGAAGCCGGCACTCAAGATCTTGTGAGAAAATTATTGTTACCCCTTTTCAGGTGTGGCAGGTTTGCAGATCATCTTCACCCCTAGAGAAGAAATGAAGCCCTCAGTCTCCAATATGTTTGTTAACAAAAGACATAAGTCTTATCTTTCTGAGTCATTCACAGGAATGTGAAAGCTTAAAACTCACTTTTTTTCTTTGTTCCTGAACCCTGAGCTTTTCACCTGGGAAACCCTTCTAGGTCAGAGCTCCTCCTCTGAGACCATATGACCTTTAAAGGTGGGCTTGAACCTTTTTTATGCAGCTGCTCTGCAATACAAATGAACCTCAAAGCTTTAGCAGCCAGACAAAGAAGAGGTCTTTAACCCACACAGTCTCTGTAAGGGGGGGTCATTTATGCTTAAATGACCCCTAATGGGCAAGTGATGAGTACTGTTCAGCACAACAATATTAATGGGCAGGCAGGAGCACAGAGCAAGGGGTAAGATGGATGCTTGCATGTTTCCATACCTTACAAAGCAAAAAGGGGTGGGCAAACTTACCTACTCCTTTCCCAAAGGACAGCCAACAGCATCTGAGTATTTCAAAAGCAATGCTGCTTTTGTCAATTTATTTCAATGAAATTAAAATATTTCTAAATTCACATTTAATTAGATAAGTTTAGATTTATTTTGATTGTATAGCTCGGCTGATATGAAGGTGAGGAGAAGTAGAAAATTTACTTTATTTCCAATGATCTGATGTCCATTTCCATGGAAACAGAAATGGAAGCAGGAACCAAACATAAGCAGTCACAGCCCTGGTTAATTGCCCATGGCCGCTTTCTGTTTCCACTTCTATAGTGCTGAACTCTATGTTTCCTACTGACCCCGTTACTACATAACAATGTGTGTGAGAGGGACTGATGAGGGAAGACTGGGCACAAGAAAGGTGGAGAGAGGAAAGATCTGAGAGGCAGATGCAGGCTCTCCAGGCTGACCAGTAAAGAAATCTCCTTTGTGATTTGTTTTACTTGACTGGAAAAAAAAATGAGGAGTAACATCAACAAAAGTAATTTTAATTAAGTTATTGCTAAGAACTTGGTGCTGTAAAAACACTTAATGACAACCAATGTAAATACAGAGTTGCTCCATAGAAGTTGGTGGCAGTTTAACAGAAATTAAGAACAGAGACTGTCCTTTAGTTAAAAAAGCAAAAAAAATCTTAATGGAGAGCAAAAAGAATTATTAATAGAAAGGTGTGTTTCTGTGGCTTCTGGGGCAGTGACCAACTAGTATGAGTCATATTTTCTCAATTAGGCATGCTCTGATATGTTTATGATGCAACAGACTTCTAGGGGTACACCACCTTATTCAATGATAAAATTAAAATTGAGTATGGAAAACAAAACACAAGCAAATCTATTTCCAGGCTGAAAAATTAGTTTATTTGTTCATTAAAGAAATTGAACACCTCTGCACTCTCAAATTCGGCCTAAAACCAGGAGCAGAAAATAGCATTAAAGACAATGCTCCCTGTACTTGTTGTTTCCAAAACTAGATTCTCCAGCAAGAAGAAATGTTCCCCAGAGGTTTAGCTTCATGGAAACCCAACCAGATCTTAGGCCTTTTGAGGTTTACTCATCTCTTGTAATCACGTTGGCATCTGTCCTGTAACAGATTTCTTGCTCATATAGAACAGCTAGTTCTAGCCTAACTGAGCTATAAACTAATCAAAGACCGCTGTTTGGAAGGGTTTAAAGAGGATTGCATCAAAAAAGAAGTTTGATGTTTTGTTTTCTCAAATGTTTTGTGGGCAAAATACTGAAAATAATCTAGCATGCATGTCAATACATTAAATAGAGGTGGAAACGAGGGGAGGAGGGGAAAGACATGTTATAAGGTCCTTAGGCTTTGAGACAAGGTAGGCTCAAAGCACAGCAGCTTCTCCCAGTCTCACATCCCATCACTATTCAGTGACAATTTGCAACACGGTGGTGGCCATGTGAGTGCTCCTCATGCTAACTTTGCCCACCAAGACAGTGGTTAAGTGTTGGAACAAAGTTCCCAGAGAAGTGGTGGAATCCCTGGAAGTGTCCAAGAAATTACTGGACGTGTCACTTAGAGCTTTAGTTCAGTTGACGTGATGCTGTTCAGTCAAAGGTTAGACCCTATGGTCTTGAAAGTTTTTTCCAACCTTAATGATTCCATGAGAATATCCCAACAACAACCATCAAGCATCAAAAGAATAACTGTCCGAGAAGTACAAACTTTTACAAACACTATTCCATCAGGATGCACTATGGTACTGAAATGCACTGGTATTTTCTTCCTCAAATAAATCTTCCTCTCCGTTTTAACATTGCCTGGGATATCATGGAAAGGGAGTGGTGATTTTAAACTGGGCAATTTGTTCATAGCTTTTGGAAGAGATTCCTTGATTGTCTAAATGTATACTGCTTGATAGATTGAACGAGAATTGTTTCAGGTGCGTAGAGTCAAAAGATCAGGTGTAAGTGGTGAGGGATGTCTGACTGCAGCTGGAGTGTGGACAGGACAGATGGTTGTCGAGGAAGGAGGTGGAAACCTGGGGAATTCTAATGATGAGAAGCTCTGGGCTGCAGAAAAGCTAAGGTTCCAGGGAGATTTAGCAATCAGCCTCCATGCAGCCAGTGCAGGACATTCTCACACATACAAGTGCATTTTAAGGCATGCAAATTGAAAAGTTGGGGCAAAAATGTCCACTCCAAAGCAATGCATGTATTTTGAAATCACACTAGATAGAGTCTGACTGAGGAAGAGAAAAGAACACTGGTTTAGCTCTTCTTTTGTTTCCCAAATCTCCAGCTTCAAAACATTAATTAGCTCTGGCTAAAAGTCTTTACTTATAGAAAAGAAAATCATGTTGAAAGACACAGATCTCTCTGAGCCAGCAATCTCAATCTCCATTTTCTTGCACCTTTTATTACCCTGCTGACTTGGTGGTACTTTATCACTCTTTTCCACAAATGTAAAAGGCAGTTCATAACATAAGATAAGGGAAAGTCAGGCCCAGTGTGTAAATAACTGTGTTCTGTTCTAAACTTTGCAGCAGAGAAATATCAGTTGCATATGGTTTCTGTAGATTTTAACTACCCACATACTCGTGGTGACCCTAAGTAGGGTGCAGTAAAGATGGGCTCTGAAGAAGTTAAGGCAGTCACGTTCCCATCTAGGCTGAGATGGAGATATGGATTGTGCTCTGTGCAGCACATGCTCCCTGCATCTGACACTTTGTCAGATACAGTCAACCCTTTTTTTTTGCCTATGTCTTTGCTCAGCAGACACATGCACAGATCAGCACTCCAAAGCAAAGGCAAGGGATGGATGCCTTCACTGCAATCAGACGTCTGTTGCACTTCAAGTGTCAAGCCCCATGGTTGTAGCTTTGGGGTTGTATTATGCCTAGAACAGATTGGGCTTCACTGCCTATGCAGTCCTTCCTCACATTTGGTGTGGCTATTGCAGATGACAGTCAGCTTAGTCACAATCACTGCTTCACTCTCACATGTTCACATGTTGATAAATATGCAAATTCTGAGGTGTTTTATTTAAAAAGGAAAAAGGACTACGGAACATTAGAGCTTTCCATGGGAAATTGTATGTAGCATCTGGTATTTGATGAAGAAAGCCCAGCAAGGTCTGTAATCTGATTGAGTTTCTGTGAATGACACACACACACAAAAAAAAAAAACCAACCCAGACACGTATGGAGGTTTCTTGTTTGTGGGAAGATACAACCTAGAGGTTTACTTGACTTTGTACATACTCATCAGATATTAGAGTCCTAAAATACCTTGTCTCTTAGTGGCCAAGCAGTTAAGATGTTATTGAACTTTAGACTGCAATACTCAAACAAAAAGTAAGAGGCCATATTGAATGAGTCTGTTTTTTTCACTTTTTCACAGTAGATGCTTCAGCTTTGTTCTGTCATATTAAAGGACAGGAAGACTTCCAGAGCAGCAGAGCTCCCAAAACCGAAGAGTGACTTGATTTCAAAGTGAAGAGCAGGTAGCTGCCAGTACAAGAGCCTGCAGGTTAATTGGGTATCCTGACCCAGGCAAAACTCAAAAGAGAGAGCAGTACAATTCTTTCATTTTGTACATGAAAAATTGCTGTTTGTGTTGCACAGAGTTCAGTTTAATCAGCCCTGTGAGCCACTCTCGTATCATGAAGTGGATCACCCCTTCCCAGGAAGGAGGAGGAGAACTATAGAGGAGACCCAGGAGAATTAAAAGATGGTAACTTTAAAAAAAAGTGAAGTTAGTGATTTTGAAAGGCACCAGATTAGCAGCACAGGAAATGGCCTCCTTTATTTAATCATACCTAAGTGCTTTGAGATAGATTCTTATTCCTTTTATCTTGATGAGTAGCACATCTCCACGATGGGCACAGCATCTGCTGGGGCAGCTGTGCAGGAGAGATAGGGGTCAAGCCTTAGGTAAACCCATGCAGGCCTGTCAGCAGCAGGAAGCGGATAAGCACAGCCTTGTTCCTCTGCCACCGTTTCCCCTATCTACACATCTCGAGGTCAGCCTAGGGGAAAAAAGCTGCAAAGGAAAAAAGGTGTTTTATGTGGTGTGCTGTAGCAGATTTACAGATGAAGAGCTAAAATAAACTGAGACTTAGTGCTAACTAAACACTTTGAGATGAACACTGATGGGTCTTCCTTTGGACTTTCAGGCAGTTTCAGAGGACTGTGAAACATAGATATATGTGGTTCCATAAATATGGCCCATGCTCTACTGTATCCCCCTGCTCTCTTTGTCCATCTGACAGCCTGAGACAAAGTGCCTACCTGATATTTGAATCTCAGCATCCTTTGGGGAACAAGCTCCAGCCATGCCCAGCCACATGCCTACAGACTTGTAGTCTGAAGATGTGGTAGGAACTCAGGCTGGCACTCAAAATCACTCTGTAGAATCACTAAGATCTGCAGTCAGATCCTGTAACTATGGATATATTTCTGATAGAGTTAGGTGGTACTGGCACACTCTGGTGAGATCATTAGCATTTGATCCTGTATCAGAAACCACTGTTAATACACAGAGAACAACTGAGAAGTGACTCCAGGGTGAGGGTCAGAGTGGAGTCACCGCTGTGACACCCAGACTGAAAGAAACTTAGATTTGGACAGTTGGAAATTACCTGCATTCTTCAATCCCTCAGAGCTAAGTTCAGGGACAGTACACATCTCTTGATTCCACTGGAGTAAAGATGTTTTCCATTAATAGAGTTGTTTGGATTGGTTTTTTTGGGGTTGGTTTTTTTTTGTTGTTTGTTTTTTTCCCATAGATGGGTAAGCATAAGAAAAGAGGGAGTAACACTGGGGGATAAAAAGTGAGCTGGAGTCCTAGGCTTGCTTTATCATGTCAGGTATATAGGAACACATTTCTATGTAGAGTAAATATTCAATGCCTACTCTTTATCTCCCAGGAGTGGTTAATGGTTCTTACCTACACATTTTCTTCAAAGGATCTTGCTAATGGATTTGCTTTTGGCAGAAGCTGCTCTGCATTTGGAAATGCATTCATTTGTTCCTTTCCTCTTTCCACCTTGCCTTGTCAGTGTCCCTGTGAACCACCTCCAGCCCCTGTTCCTGGAGCAGGTCAGAACTTGTCCCTTTCACCTCTTCTCTCACCTCTCCTCCCCTAAGAAGCTTGAGGAGCAGCTGTAAGCATGCTGCTGCTTTTCATAGAAAATCGAGAGTGGATCTCACTTACTGTCTCTATATTCAAGCGTGGATTTTACAAAACAGCAGCAGCCCTGGGCTGTATGTGTGTCTGTGCAGTTAGTAAAGAATAAAGAAAGGGTAGATGCTTGTGATTCTTGCTTAGTTTCCTTACCTTTGATAATTTTTATGACTCTTGGTAGCATTGAAACAAATACTGGAGATCTGCTGTTTGTACCGAGTGCCAGATTTGTCAGTTCTTGACTGAGAGATAAGAAAAAAAGAAAGGACGGGGTAGATTGGAGGCAGGTCAAACAACTGCATGCAAAACATACATATGCTATGTTTATGAGGGGACCTGCTATTTGACCCCCTCATAAACAGAAATACCTTTATAAAATTCCCAGCAGTGGTGAATACCCATGCATGGCATTCAGATCACATAAATATGCACATCTCTCTGCATCCTTTTAGCTGTTGCTAATTCTTTCTCAGCCTATGGGGCTAATGACTAACTCCAGATCAGTAAAATCTAGTTCCTTGTTGGCATATTTCCTTTGTTACAAGTGCTTCAGTTCCTGTGAGTATCAAAATTATTCCAACACCCTATTATTAGATCCCATGCCAGCCTAATATATGTGAATTTGCCTTATGGACTTAGTCTGCAGCCTCATTACCTCTGAGTCGAGTCAGTCTTTTCTCAGATAAGACATTGGATAGACAGGAAACTCTCAGTGCCACATTTTGTTGCAGAACTGGTTTAGTGGCTTGAACATAAAAGTACATGGGAAAGCTTTTCCTTGATAAGGACTTTAATCACAGCTGCATCACTAACGTTTTGCCACTATTTTTTTTATGACCTTTGTAGTCAGAGAACTTTGTCCCAGGAACTATGTTATGAAATTAGATACAAATTTCCTGGAGGTAGGAGATAGAGAAATGGCCTGAAGAGCATTCTGATTTCAACCTCAGCAGGATGATACTTCAGTCATGACTGATTTATATTATGAGAGATCATCTCTGTGAAGGCTTCACAATCAGACCTAGATGACATCTACTGGGAGAATCCAAATGGTCCTACATCTTCAAGAGCCTGAAAAAAAATGCAGAATCCTCCTGAAGAGGCAATCCATAAGTAGTAAATCCTAACTTTTATATATTGAGGAAACAGTGGGAAGGCTCCAGAACAGATTTGCTTGCTTCCAAGAATAAGATCTTCTGCTCCAAGGAGGCTCAGGTCCAGGATTTTTATTGGATTCTTTTTATTCTTCTGAGCCCTGTATTGTGCCTTTCCAGTAGCTCCCCTGTTTCCCAGGGTAATCTGAAAGATCAAAAAGAGACAAAGACATGATCATTCTCCAGCTCTGTACTGGCCAAGACAGTTTTGGCTGACAGACCTAGTACAGATGGTCATCAGCCTCTGATCCAGCTCCTGGACTGCCTGGACCTGATCTCCCAGTCCTGCAGCCAGATACTCTGTGCAGACCTAGAGTCACTGCACCTGACAACACTGCTGTTGCTTGGCTGAGCAGCACTTGGAGACACAGATCTCTACATCTGTAGGGATCCTGACACAATGTGAAATAACATTGGGGGAAATATATTCATCCAAGTGGAGAAAATTTTCCTTATAGGCAGTACAAAATTGACTGATATGACCTTGCTACCAAAGGTATTTATCTCTGTTTAAAACGATCTGCCTTTGTTCATCTGGGTTTGAACTGATTTGCATATTCAACCTGCTTTTTTAGTTATTCTTGGTCTTTTCTGAGCATTCTTGCCCAGTGGCTAGAGACAACATTTTGGCTTTGCATCCAGAATTAATGTTCCCAAGAAATTCTAAAATATCTCCTGGAATATTTCTTAAATCACTTGTTTTTTACCTCACTTTGAAATCCAACTTTCTAGCAACTATAGTCTAAACCACAAAGCTGATCTCAACTCTCTCTTCTAGACTTTGTCTATAAACTTTTATCCTGCAAACTATTCATAAGTCAGGTACAGCATCAGAAGAAAAGAACCCTATAAAGGAATGACAGCCTCACACTGGTGTCAGCTGGCTGGTGACATTCTATTTTCCAAGATTAACTCAACTTTGCCTTCTTTAGAAATGAACCTAAATCCAAGGTTTGGCTAGAAAATAATCCACTGCCACTTCCAAACACAATTTTTATGACTTCAGTCTGTGTTCTTTGACTGAAGCTGAAGCAGAATTTGGTTATTTTGGTGCTCTGGCCAACATTTTGGTGACTCCTGTACTATTTGCTATTTTAGTATAGATGGTGGACCTTTAGGAACCTCCTAAGGTTGTGTCTGATTTCTGCAGTCTGGAACACTCACAAATCTAGAGTTTCCATTTAATTCTGTTAGAATGACTGTGTTTTCCTAGTGCTTACAGAAGACTTGAAACAGCTTCTGAGTATATTATTGCTTTAATTTTTACTCAACCATATTTAAAAAGATCCAGGCCTTATGCCAGAATAGAAATTACACTGAGTTGTAGAAAAAAACACTTAAGGATTGTGACTGAACTCAGCCTCTGCTCTTTTGCTGCTTTAATTTCTGTGGAGTCACACCAGAATCAACCCAGTCAGAAGTTCTGGCCCTGACTAAGTCTTCAGAGTTACACTCAGTTCTTACACCACTGTTTCATAGGAAAAGACCATTTCAATCCCTTCACTTTGGTTTATGGTTGCAACTTCTTGCTCTTTACTCTGCAAAATTTGGCTTCACATGTTGAGAATGACGTCTCCAAACAGGAGCCCAACCTTTAGCTGATGCTTTTGGAAAAAAAGTTTCTGCTCTGGTTTCATTAAGGGGAGTTGCTGAATAGCTAGTTTGGGTTGCCAGCCGTACTCTGTCAGCTACTAATAAAGGTGAATTTCATGAAGGGTTTGAGGGTTTTTTCTGGCAACAGCGCCCACTCTGCTCACTATAAATGAAACGTTGTTGTTCACCAACAGGATTTTCATTGAATCATTTTCCCGTTGAAGGCTAAATATCAAAATAGGTGAAATTTGGAAATGGAGTGGGTGATTCTTTTCATTTTTTGTCAATGAGCCATTACTCATTTGATGTGATTTGTCAATGCTCCCAAACAGTAAGGGCAGTCACTTAAGATTGGCCTCATTGCAGTGTTTAAAACAGTATATGATAGATTTGCCTGTGCCACCATGGTGAAATCTTCCCCATTTCCAGAGGGGGAACCGCTTGGCATCCGTGGACCTGGGCTGGGCTGTCAACTGAGCTCCAGTTCTTGAATAAAGATGGCAGAATCTCACAAAGAGGGAAGTGGGGAGGACGTCTGTGTGGTTTTATTGAATGTTATGACACGTAAGTGCTGGAATACCAAAGAGCTTGTTACAGCATAGAAAATCCTCTCTGCTAGCAACTCCATTTGCACTCCAGTGCTATTCCATTGCAGGGCCTATAAAGCAGATTGGTAACAAAAAGGTTATTCAGAGGGTTTCTTTCAATAAACCCAAAGGTAACAAGTATCCACTGAGCAGATGTCATGAGACTGAGCTACACTCTGGAAAACTGCCGCAATATATAAAAATAATGCTTTCTTATTAACCTAAGTACAATACTAAAAGTCTTTTAAAATAAAACTTTCCAGATGGCACCTACATCAGAGATGCTAATAGGATGAATGCCTGTAAGCCCACTAATACTGAAAATGCTCTTAAGAAACAACTACAACTGATTGTACTGGCACAAACAAATAAAAAACTAATTTATGTATTCCTGCAGCTGCATCTCCAGCCAAAGCAGAAGCAAGAGTCAGGACTGATTCACAACTGACTAATGTGGCCCCATTCATTGCAAATTTCTAGCATTTAAGTGTAATTAAGATTTATTGTTTGCTAACTTGCAGGTCAGAAGAGGCTCTGCAATATGGATAACTTTTTGTCGACTAGTGAAATGCTTTTTAGAAGGAATTGTCAATCCTTCCAAGAAGAACACGACAGAAATAAATAACAGAGTTATTCTCATTTCATCTAACTGTTGTGATCCCAGCAGGAATGTAATAGCACTGGGCAGTAGGGAAACCAACTGCACACGGTGGTGTAGAGTACAGATAGCTGAGTCCATGGCAGCACAGGATATGGCAGGCACACTGCAAATGCTGGTTGGTTTTGCTGTAAGCCAGGCTTACCTCCCACCATGAGTTCTATGAGCTTGTTTTTCTGGCCCTTGATGCATTATAGAGGGATGCAGAACACAGTGCAGAGTTCCCTTCATCTCTTGCTGGTGCGGCCAGGTAAACAAGGGAAGTGATCCACCACAGTTTGACATCCTAGAAAGGAGGTAAAAAAGGGATCAGGTATTATTACAGCTTGGCTGCAAAGATGACAAGGTCATGAAGAAGAATGTGAGTTAGACCATCAATGGTCTTTGCCTTGTATCATCAACAGGTTTAGTTCATTCATAAGTTGGCAAGACTATAGCCTAGGTGGTGACTGGGACTTGAACACAGTTGGGGCCAGAATCAGGAACAGGAAGTGTTAATCTCTTAAGGGTTTGCAAGGGACTTTGATTGGTACAGATAATGTTGAAGCTCAAAGCCTGGTTGATGAGAAATAGCCATGGAATATGAAAAATCAGATTCTCATTCTTAGAACAATATTTTTTGTTTCTGTATTTCTTGCAACTAAGAATTTTCAAGCCCTTTTTTGCATTAATAGCTTGAACTTTCTGACACAGCTGTGAATTACCTGCATGCGACTGTCACTGCTTGACAGAGAGGCAAATGGAGACACAGAAGGTACTGGACTGAATTCCCTTTTTTATGTGCATCTTAAGCAGTTATTATTATCTGTGCAAAGAGGAGGCAAATGTTATCGTGTTGGTTTTTTAGACTGCCTAGCACATGGAGATTTGGAGGCATGGAGATGTAATGAAGGAGTTTTGGTGCAAGGAATGAAGCTGGTTTGTCTCAGGTATCAGCAGACTAAAGCTGCGAGCAGAACTTAGCTTTCCTTTGCTTCTGCTGCCAAGCTTGATCACTAGGGTAGGACTGACTTGAGTCTTTTGTAGTCATTTACATCCCTGCCAAGAAAACTCTACCAAATCAGTGTTTGTATAAGTCCATTCTTTTAATCCTACTCATTCTTTCTTTCACTTCAAATCTGTTCACAAACTGAGTCCAAACTGCTGAGGAGGGACACAGGACAGGGATAAGGAAAGCTGTGCAGATCCACTTAATTTACCCAACAGTGCCAGCACTGTAAACAAAACTGGCTGTCATACATCCTGGCACCAAAGGATGGAGCAGGAACATATCTGAATGTAATCGCTTTGAGTAACTTCAGCAAATAATGAAGGACTGACTAATACCAGGAGCCTCTTCTACAGCTCATTTACTGTGTGAGCTGGTTCTGAGACACGCTCGGTAGACGAGAATGCACATCAAATGTTTTGATCTATGGAAGAACATTTTTCCTAATATTTTTTCAAAGATTTTTTTTTTCTCAACTTTGTAATGTGACTCTGAAGACGGTCATGCCGTATTTTTAAAGGAGACACTCTATGTGTGTTTTTTAAGACCTTTTTTGAAGGGGGACGAAGGGTTGCATATTTTTTAACTCCAAAACCCAGATGTTCTTTAACAGAGAAAAATAGAATAACATACATTAATAGCTTGGAAAACAATGGCAATATTTAATTAACCTTTAGAAATGGCTAATCTGTGAATCTGCACGTGTCAGCTCATCTTTAGAACAGAGTGACTGTGTGTGCCTTTGCCAAAATCAACATGCTTGTTCGGTGGATTTCTTCCACTGGGGATTCACATGAAGAACAAAAAAAGGAAAAAAAAGAAAGAAAAAATAAATTTTTTTTCAGCTGTTTGACTTGAAGCATTCATGTGATCCAGATGACCTCGTCAGGGTTGATGTAGCCTGGTGTGCCACAGATCCAAGATCTGCATGTTCAAGGCTTGGCGCTCAGCTGTTAGTCGTTGGACCAGACAGTCTGCAGGTCTTGTGGGACCATTAAAAGCTTTAGTTTAGCAGTGGGGCCGTTACCTCTTCATCACTGACTTTCTCTCTCTCTCTCTCTGCCCCCCTTTAGCTTGGCTGCTATCAACGCTTCTCTTCAGCAGATCATCTACCTGCCAAATCCTCTCCTTTTTAAATCCTTTAAGTAGGAATACAGATCACGGGAGAAAAAAAACAGCCCTTGAACTTCTGGCTCCTTTCAGAGCCCCCCATTTCCCATTTCCCTCCTGTCCCATTTCCCATCTGACAGGAGTCCCACACTAAAATGGGATGGGCTATGTGCCTCCTCCAGCTGGCTCCAAGGGCTGCAAGGTGCAGGCAGCTTGCAGAGTTTCTCAGCATGCAGGAGAGGTATTTGAAGCATAAGGCTCGTGGTGCATACAGGAGGAGTGGCAAGTACACCAGAAGGTGAAGAGATGGCTAGAAGCAACACTAATGCCCCTCCATCTGGAAAGATGAGTGCTGTTTAGTACGTCTGGAAAGCATTATTTCTGCAAATAGCTCAACCTCTTTCAGCTTAGAGGCAGGGATCCCAGCCTGCTGCCAAGCTTAGATCTCCCTGATGGCAATGTGGTAGGGGAGATGGTGAACAAGTGTACTAATGGCATAAAGCAGGGAAAAACAGCATCCAATACATCAGCTTAAGGTACATCAGGCATCTGCCCTTCTCCCAGAAGGCTGCCTGCGACTTCAAATTGCATTAAGACACACTTGCGTTTTATATCACGGGATCAACCCGTATGATAAAAGTTTAATTGGGTGGGTGTGAAGGGGAATTTAGAAGTCACTCAACTGACTGCTCCCAGTGATTTAGCTTCACGAGGGAGGTATGAGAAAGCATAAACTCAAGTCTACTACTGTCCCTGAATTTTTGTTTGAATTGTAGCTCTGCAAAGATCTAGCTTTACACCAAGCTCATCTGAAAACACTGAGGTGTGCTGTTTCATGTTGTTTCAGAACAAATGCCTGACCCAAGCTTGATTTAAATTCAGTGACCAGAGGGGATCTTTCAGCAAATCTCCTCAGGCCTTTCTCTTTGTAGCAAAATAAAAATCAGTTAATAGGACTTGTCTCTAAATATTTTTGAATGAATAGAGATCCAGGTACAAGTTCCAATATAATACTCGCTTAGCTTTTAACCATATTAAGTCAACAGCCTAAGCATCTATTGGAAATATACTTCTCATGTGAATTTCAAGCAGGACAATTTCCAAACTCCTTCTCATCAGCGTACAGCCTGTTTCCTAATGATATATATTCATGATCAATGTGGGATGCTGTGCGTGGTAATGAACAAGTTGTAATGCAGCTGATGTGTGAGGGTCTTGTGTGTATTCTCATGGGTCACTGTTGACCAGCCATCTGATATGTGCCAAGTTAGGATGAGATACGTGGTGTGCAGAGCTCAAGGAGGATTTTTGGAAAATATTACTTCAGTTTATATACAGCAGATTTTCAACTTGTTCTTTTGTTTCTTTTCCCCATGAAATTCAATAGATATTCTCATTTGAAAAAGTAAGACCAAAATGTATTTTAAAACCTTCTTGGTTTGGATCTCCAGACCCTGAAATACACTTTTAGAAAAGCAGGCTATTCTTAGACTTTAAAATAAATACACAGACCCTACTTTTTTGGCAGTCCAGGAGAATTTTGTCACAGTTAGGGTGGGTTTGTACAGATTTGTGTGTGTTTGCCTAAAAATTTTCTTTATGGTGCTTCTTTCCACATCTGTCTTCTGTTCTGAATGTCAGTCCGTTCTAAAATATTTGTTGAATTCTGTACGACTCGAAGAACTCCCCATAGCTCCTAGGCTTAAGTGTATGGAAAACTTCACAGGTCAGAGTTTACATTTGTGTTGTTTTTAAAGGCTACAAAATGAGTATACAAATTGTCTGTGGTGATTTAACATAACTACGTACGCAAACTTGTGTATTCACTGGTAGTGTATCATAGTTCTTAATGAAAATTAAGAAATCAGAATGTAAGGAATGAGTTTTTAACAATAGAAACAAAATAAACTTAGTATGCCAATTTTCCTTGCTTTGAAAAAGGACTTTACTTTTTCTTGTGACATTCCCTAGGTGTTTTCCTCAATTTTCACCAACATTTTTTTAAGCTATTTCCTTGTCTTTTTTTTCTTGGCTAAAATGTTAAGATGTCCATAAGGATTTGTTTTTTTTTTTTTTTTTTTTTTTTTAACTGTACAAAGTAGGAAGTTAGAGAGCATTCTGGTAAAATATAATAGAAAATTTCCAATAATAAAGAGAAATGACTGATGCATTTTGTGAAGACTTGTTTTTGGATAAAAAGGGTTCTTTTCAAGTGAAAAGGCATGTTGTGCAAAAAATTCAATTAGTTCTAGTTTCAAGATCCCTATGGGCCATATCCTGAATAGTTATTGAGACAAAGCTCCCATTGAAGTCATTGGGCATACTTCCTGATTAAAGCCTTCAGGACTAGGTCAACTGGGAGTTTTGCCTGAGTAAGCACTTCAGGATTTGAGTGTAAACACAGCCATTGGGGAATAAATGGGTTAATACGGCAGCCTAATACATTCTCTGCATTTGTAAGCTCTGCTTTACACAGGGGACATGGGTCCCTCTTCCTCCTCCTGAGGATGGCTGACGTTATTTTCCATAGCACCCTGTGCTGGTGCCCTTTGCTGCACGTCATCGAGGTGGTGTGGTGTGGTCTGGTCTGGCCGTGTTTTTCCGCTCCCTTCCGAGAACGAACCCCCCCATGTCAGCATAAAAGCCAAACCACTTTTTTAATACAGTACCGAGGGAGGAATTCCCCTGCCCCCCTCCTAGCCAAGCCCGTTCCCTCATCCAGGCTGAGTTAGTCATGTCTGACTTCTCCTATTCACATTATGGCTACCCTTGTTGCTTTTTGGGTTTTGTTTTGCTTCCTTACTGTTGTTGTTTTTCAGCCAAAGCTGTCATTTATCATGAGAACAAGAGCAGCCATGTGTTGATTTTTCTGGATTCCTTTTGGACAGTGTCCCAGTGCTAATGAAGGCCCTTCCAAAGTGCTAAAGAGCTGGTGCCAAAATCAGTTACAGTGAAAACAATAGGGGAGTGGTGCACAGACAGCACATCTAGTGTGTGTGTGCGTGCATGCGTGTGTGAGTGGAGGGAGCACTTACAATTGTGATTTCGGTCCCCCTCCCTTAAGGATAATAAATTTGACTGAACTAAGGGCTCGGATTCACATTTGCTCAGAGTCTGGGGCACATTAGAAATAAAAGCCAGTGGAAAAATAGGTGGTAGATGTTCACACATTATGTCCTGGCTGGTCTGGATAATAACACAAAAATCAATGTTGTACGTCAGCTGTGACAATGATGATGAAGCTTCTGTGAGAGTTATAGGACCTTGAAATTCAGGGCTTTATCTCTGCCTGTGGGCCATTTATCTATAAACTTTTTTTTTTTAAGGGCTCCTGAAAATGCCTTTTTTTTCTTTTTTAATGCTTTTTTAAAAAACAGAGCTATTCTACTTCGCGGACTTTATAAGCTGCTACATTGACAATGCGTGGCAGGTCTTACAACAGCACGCAGCAGTCACGGCATTCTATGCTGTTAAATTGCAGGGTGGTGATGGGAACACACTTTTCCACGAAGGCGAGCGGAACAGACACAGGAACGCTCAGAAGGTGCGCGAATCGCGACAAGCGCCCTGCGGAACTGCCGCCCAAACATGAATTCCAGGCTAAAGACAGGCAGTCACCGTGCGGGTGCTGGGACTTCTTGATATTTTTCACCTCGTGGGAAGCGCACAGTCACTGCTTTTTCCTGCTGTTATTCATCCCGGAGGATTTATGTATTTTATGAATCAAAGGACCGGGCAGTTTTGCAGCTCCCCCCTTCCCCCCAGCGCGTTCCCCAGCCCGGTTTCTGGCCTTGTGCTCCATCTGCCGGCTGCCGCCCCGCTTTCTGCCCGGACCGGCGGGACTGGGGCTCGGGCACGGCGCGGGGGAAACGACCCGGCCCCGCTCCGGACCGTCCGCTGCCACCGGCACCAGGGACCGCCATCCCCGGCCCGGCCGCCGAGGGCTCCGCCGGGCACACGGCCGACAAAAATGCGCTGGAGAGTCCACACACACACACACACATATATATATATATGTGTATATTCATATCCCTTGCACCTGATGGGGATCCAGCCATTTCTCTCCTAACCCTAACCCATTCTTCTTTATTAAACCCAAAATGATTTAATCAAACTGATGTTTACCCAACATAGCCGGGAAGCAATACTTTCATTAGCAGGTGCCAATCTTTCTCGTGTGTGTTTCAGTTGTGAGCAAGCCAGTTAATGTTTAGAGGCAGATGCTGGTGGTTTGGAAAGGCCTTCCTGTGATAGTACACACCAGCGCTGCTTTTTATTTTGAGTTTTGTCCCAAAATATAAAATATACAGGAATTAGATGGAATAATCGCTATAGTTTGGACAAAACTGGTAGGTGGTTGAATCTAAGGATCAGTTGAATTTACCTGTTTCACCTACACATATATACATGGTGCAGTAAATAACAAATGACCTCTGACTAATTCACACTTGTTTTAGATTCCCCATTTTTCATATATTGCTACTGTAACTACATAGGCGGTTTTTACATTTCTTGTCTGCATAGAGAGTACCTCCTGCAAGATTTGGTAGACTCCATAGATTGCTAGGCCAGAAGGGCTGTTGTGTTCATGTGCTCTGACCTCCTGCATAGCGCCAGGCATACGACTTCACACTGTGATTTCTTCATCTACGCAAGCAATTTATTTGCAAGTGAGCAAAGTCACAAATCATAGAAAGGTTGTCCAAAGGCACACATCTTTATGAAGCATTCCTAACAATCTATCTGGACTTTAAACTTTCTTTGAAACACAGCACTCCATTAGAAGTTTCCACCCATGCTTCGCCAAGCCACACCAGAAGAGTTGGTTGTCCTCCTTTGACAGCATGAAGTTATTTTAGATGTAACATTTATGCACATAGATGTTTCAGGAGAGGTCTAATTTATCAGCTATCTCCTCTTTTTCACCCTCTTATTCAGGCATTTTAACAGAGCAACAGATGGTCCTTGCGGGCCATTTGCTGTGATTGGAATTGTAGTGTCCCAAAGAAGGGCCGCTTTCTTATCACTAAAAGTGAGTCTAAGTCTCCTTACCCAGTAAGAATTTCAAATGACGCCTCAATTTGCCTCGTTGCTAAAGAAAACATGTTTCCTAACAGTTGAAGGGTGAAATCTGCAAACTTTAAAAATCATTTCTCACCATATGGACTATCATACCCTTATAATCAGAAAGAATGGAGAATTTGAAGACACAGCATAGAGGAGTCCTTATTTTTGTCTTTGTACCCTTGGGTCCTGAATTTGGTATGATTAAAATAGTAATCCCTTTGAAAGTAACTTCTCATTATTTATTGATATCATTGTCATATTTAAACATTTGTAGGGACTACTTTTAATTGTATACTCTATCAATGCACCTTATGAGCACAGTCATTACACAAGCCTATGTTAAGTTTTTTCTTATCACAAAAAGTGTTCTTTTTTTCTTTCTTACTTAAAAAAGTTCTCAAAAAAACTTTTTTTAACTTATCACCTTAAATTTTGCAAAAAACTCCATTTTATAGAGTAACACAAAATATTTGTGAAGATCTGGATAAAGCTTGTAATTGTGTATGAAATTCTTTGGCCCAGGTGTTGCAGACACAACATAGTTCTGCATGACTACAGAGTTTTGCCACGGGCCTCTAGTCCTAAACCTACGTGGCTTACTTGGCTGATCACCTGTATCCAGGGACCTCCATGCCCAAAGGTACTTTGAGGCTTGGGCCTTAAGTCATACTGTGGACATTCCTAACTCCTAGGGAAATGAGAGTCTGGCACCTTGATCCTTCCAGTTACTGAGTTTGTATTTTTTTCCTAGCTGATCAGCTAAAGTGAATTCTAGGGCATGGGTATCTTCCTAGGGCACGCTTTGGCCAGGTGCACTCTGCCACTTGGATGCAGAACTATGCTTTGAGCTGGATGCATGGATAACATTCACAGAATCACAGAATCAAGGTTGAAGAGACCTTTAAGATGATTATCAAGTCCAGCTGTAACCCCCCACTAGCACTGTAAAGAGTTACATTGTGTGTACTTTCCTTATATACAGGCTTACAGATTACAGACTTCAAATGATCTTGACTCTGGAGATCAACTTTGTGTCATAGCCTGTTCGTGCCTGTCTTGCATGAGACATACAAGTTTATAAACAAGCTAAGGGATGATTCAAGCCTGTGATCTCAATCCTTATACCAGGACTCAAAGGTAAAGGGTTGCATTGTGTGAAGTCAGATTCCAAGAGGGCAGCAGATTTTTCTCTCCCTCTATGGGAAATAAGACAGGAGAAGGATCTTGTTGTCTCCCATGCTAGAATATTAAATATAGCTTAATAGCTTTTCTTTAATTCTTCAGCAGACTTATGCAGCGCTCAGTGTAGCCATGTCCATGGAGAAGGTAAAATAAACTGGGAGATTTCAGATAGTAAAGATAAGATGTCAGATCTCTGAGAGAATAAGTTGGTTTAGCCAGGGAGGAAGATCATATGTGCTAATTGAGATAGTCCGGACTGTGGAGGTAAACCCTGTAATTTTGAACTACATTCTCAAGGTGAATTCATACAGTAAACCTTTGCTCTTTTATGTCCTATCATCTTGAGGAAATCATAGCCCGGGTGAGATGACAGACTTGCTTATCTGGCACAGAAGAATTAGATGCCTGAGAATAGGAAATACAGAAAACAGCATGCTGAACAGGAAGCTATAGGCGTGAATATGTGGAAAATGCCAGTAGATTTTACCTAATCTTAACCTGGAAGTTTTCTGATTTCCCCATGTGCTCAGTAGTGTTTGTTCTATGTAGATGATCACCCTTCTATTAGGCTGGATGGCTCTGTGCCTTCCACTTAGGAGTCATTTGTGGAGAATCATGAAAAACCTATGTATGCCAAAGACTGTGACTATGACTATCTTTGCTGGTGCCCATCTTTTACATAATTTCCTACCACAAGGGCATGGCAAGAAAGTTCTCATCAGTTTTAAGAGGACTGAGGATTAGAAGGGCATAGTAAACACTACACCATGGCATACCTAGTGTGACAGCACTTTCCAGTTTTCTGCTCTTTCTTTTGAAGGTGGATCATTTCATACATTCAGGTGGTTGAGGTCTGGAGCCCCTACCTAATGACACAGGCTGAAGGATCTATGGTTACTGACTGCTGGGGACTGAGTCAGGACATAAGGAGCAAAATTGTCTTTCCTAGAAGCCTGTCAGAAACTGTGAGGATGTTATTGAGGAGACAAATCCAGATTCTCCATAGAAGTACATGTCAGGAGGTCAAGAGGTGATGTAAAGGAGTGTCAGGTGGATATAAGAAAAACCTTTTCCCCCATTGTGAGAGCCAAGCAGCCGTCCCTCAGAGGCTGTAATCTCCATCTTTGGAGGGTCTCAACACCAGAATGGACAAGGCCATGGCCAACCTATTCTGATGTCATTGCTGAGATAAGAGACTTCTTGAGGTCCCTTACTGAGTTATCCTCTGATCCTGTGTGTATATAACTGGAGCTTCTTTCTGGAAATCCATAACACTGAGTCTGAATGCTACGAGAACACCTCGCTGTTCCTATACTGCAGGCTTGCGATAGACTGTCTTGTCACATCGGTGAGGGTTTTTATTTGGGATGTGGATTTAGTGCCTCTCAGGCTGAAGAGAGCCTAAACCCAAGTCTTTTACTCCCAGAATAGCATAAATACTCAGCACAGGGCAGGTGGCAGCTGCATCACTTTGTTGTAATACAGTTACATATAATATAATTGCGGTATGTTATCAAATAGCCCCATCCATGACCATCCTTAGTGAAGATCCTGAAGAGTTCCTGGCTGTGCTCACATAGGGGATGGCCACTCCTCACTACCCAGAACGCATGGCTGCAGGTCCTCTCTGGGGTTAGTGCCTGCCCTTTTCTGCCAAAACTGGAAGCTGTTGCCTCACTTGCGCCTCAGATGTCATGAACTGGAACAGTCATTCAGCCTAAAGGCATGCCAGAAGGATCATGTAGCAGCTAGTCAGGATGTAGCCCTGGCTCTCATCTGAATGCAAGTGAAATGCAAAGCATAAAGCCTTTGACAGGACTGACTGCAGTGGCAAGGGATCATAACATCTGGGAAAATGGGATGTAATTCTTCAAAACAATGTGAGAAAATATTTATGCTTTTCTGTATGACAACTAAGGTACTAAATACGAAGCCTAGAGAAGGCAAGGAACTCTGCCATTTTCTCTTCCACCTTTGCTGCACAAAGCCCTCTGGGCCTGGCAGACCAGCTTAGGGAGGCAGGGGCTTTTCTGGTGGCTGCACAGCCCTCTTGGAAGAAAGAAGGTACCTTAGTGGCTCATCTGTAAGGGATCTGGGGTGTAAACTTGTAAATATGAAGTCCGTGTAGGTAGTAGATCTTGGTGCTGGGCTAGGTCATCATGTCCTCTGAGTGAATCCAGGTTCCTGCTCTTTTTTATTCAAAACAATTTGCCTGTGGAGTCAAATTGCTGAAAGCCAGTACACTGGAATACATGGATGTTGCTACCTCATTTCCCTTCTTTCAATGCCCTTATATGTGCTGCTTGAGTGATATGGGAGGGATTAAACATTTTTCCAGGCAAGACATCTATAGAATATAGAAGGTTGATGGGGAGGGAAGGATAGCAATATAATTTATCAAAAGCTCTTAGAAGCAACAGCCTTAGCTTTCTGCTATCGTGGAGTACAGCTGAAAATAGCAGGTAATGGGACCGGTGTCCCTTTAAGAATTCTTGAGGTTACTAATGGATATAGGTCATGGTGACAGCCTTAAATAAACCTTCAGTAATAAACAAATCATTTTGAGTTTTCATAAGATTACCATCACTCTGAGGCTGCTCCAGTAGGGCTAAGAATGCGTGAAGGAAATGAGCATGATAGATCATATACATCATACTGTCATACCCCAAGAAAAGGACAAAAAAATCTTTCAAGGAGGCTCACACTGTATTCCTGATAAAAGCTGTTAGGAGTGTGCATTAATATTAATCCTCTATTTTACAATAAGCTATTCACTGCCTTTACGCAAAATGCAACATTGCATCAGAGGGAAATGGAAACAAAACTTAGGAAAAAAGAACTCAGCAGGCATAAGTATACTGTTCCCAGGATCTGGAAATTGAAGAACCAAAAGGGCTACAAGGAATAATGATGTATCCAAAATCACTGTAAGAATAATATGGAAGTCTATACAAAGCAGAAATTCCATATCTCATTGTTTCCTGCAGTACATTCTTTATGTATTGCAGCTTTACTTTGGTTTTAGTTATTTACATTTAATTTAAATAGAGTTCATAGTTCTTACATTTTCTAAAAGTGCTTCAAATTTGATAGCTTTTGTGCTTTCTTATGGTGAAGGATGAAGTGCATTTAAACAGAAATATTGCTTGTTCTTATTTGATGCTTCTGTATATCTTACTGGAATCAATGTTTGCACTTGGTGTTCTTACTACAGCACTGAGAAAACTGAACTGGAGTTCAACTGATTTAAGATGTGATTGAAGTAAGATTTCCTTCTTTAGTAATAAAGCCTTCTCTAAATTGAGTGTCACTTCATTATTTACATAAGACCCATTCCTGAATACAAATACCTCATGGACTGTTTTTAAACCTTATGCATCCTTATAAATTCTTCTACCTCCAAAAAGGACCATAAGAGAGTGAAAAGAGATTCTGGTGTACAGTGACTAAGTAATGGGAATCATTGCTGAAGAAAAAAAATTAGTTGAGGTATCTTTATGGATAATGACCTGCCAATGATTGTAAATACAAGGTGACATCTTTAAAGATAAGGACATTCACAAATCGATTAGACAAATTGGCTAAGGAAGGCCATGCAGATATATAGCTATGCTGGGACTAAAATATCCTACTGTATGGAATGTATAGATGATTGCAAATACTGTAATGTCTTCTTCCTTGTGTCCATAAATAATAATAATCATAATAAACATGCTCCTGCTGACAGCCTAAGCATCCCAGTAATGTGAATTGATTGTTAGCATTTTGCTTTAGAGGTAGATTAATTAAGGTTGAATCATATGGCAATCCTTGAAAATGTACTGTACATGTGACATCTAAATTAATGACAAATTAATTCATCACAAGCAGGGTAATTACAATGAATATCTAATGAATTAATGATGATAGATCACTTATGTTTCATGCATATATATCTATATATATACGCACCCATATACACACACACACTCACAAACTGAAGACAGCAGATTTGTTTCTGCTACATTGAAAAGTGAGGTCTGTGATTTTTCGCTCTAGATGAGAATTCCTACTGGTTTTCAGTGAGACTGTATTATACCTACTGCTGGGCAAAATGGAGGCAGAAAAACTAGCTGAAATAGCATCCAGGTACAGGTGGTGAGTCACTGTCAGAAAGCTGTGATCCTCGTTTCCCCTGCAATAAAACATGCAGACAAGGAAGAAGAGACATAATGACATAATTTTGATGTTGTTTCAAAGCCACTCTGGATGGACTTTGGACACTTTGTTGAAGCCATGCAGATGGGATGTGGAAGCTGGGCACCTAAATGGTACTTGTTCTTTAGCAGCAGAGGTCTGCTGGTGATTGGCTGGTTGAGCCAGAAGCCTCTTTACAGTAGCAATAGCCCTGAGTTCTCTTGTCATTAGTTCAGCAGCCTCTAAATGTTGCCACTGCTTCCGAGTGAAGATGTTTTCAGTTTTAGAAATGCTAATAGATAGCATACATAACCATGAACAAAGACTTGAAAGTGTTGAGTTCATCCCTATCTTCCAGGTCACAGACAGTTTACTTTCCCAACATTTAAATTTCTTTTCCATCTGTCATCTGACCTACCTCTCATCTCTTCTGTTAAAATCTAATCTAGACTTTTTCTTCCTCAACAACTTCTATCTATCCTTGACTGCAAACCTTGTGAAAGTGCTTGTGACTTCCCTTGAATCTTCCATCCACTACTCTGCAATGGGGCTGAAATGAGGCACCTTCATCAACTAACAAGGTGTTGGTCAAGGTCAATATGACCTTTTCTGGCTTCTGCCATGGCTTCTTGCTATTTTCATCTTCCCCAGTCTGTGACTACCAAGTCACCAATGCTAACTCGAATAATCAATTTCTCATTGATTATTTTCACCTCAGATATCTTTGAGTGTGCTTGCCTCCTTCTCAGCTTTTCATTTATGACTAATCACTCAGTGATTCTTTGTTATTTTCGCTCTGTCTGCAGCATGTTCTTTTTTCCATTGCCTGGTAATCCCTTGGCAACCCATTCTTCTGTCCTTGCTGATAGCTCTCATGGCCATCTCCTTGTCCTTGACCCACTGCCTGCCCATTCTGTTTCTAGTCTTCTTCTGTTGCTCTGACATTGCTATGATCAACTCATCAACTCAAACTCAGCTTTACATCAACTGTATTCTAATTATTTCTTTTATTTTCCTTCCTTCTCCATTACCAGTATGAATTGCAAGAGTGACACAACAGGATTCCCACCAGATGGTTATGACAGTGCCTAGACTCTGGAGGCCCAAAGGCCTTATCTTACTGGAACTAACCCTGCTCCTGGCATGGAGCATTTACCCTGCATTTCAGAAGCAAACCTCATGCCTGACACCAGGAGGGAATCCTCAGTCTAATAGCCTAGCTCTGGTACTTTCTCTGCCCAGTTCTCAGCAGTTGTTATGTCTCCTTGTATCCCACTAGAGGAATACCAGTTTTCATCTGGTTTACATTTTGTTTGTTCAAGGATACAATGTAAAAATTTCTCTGCATATGCACACACACATAGAGCTTGCTAGAGAGACTAAAATTTGACTCATATTTTAAAATAATAGAAGAAACATGGGAATCTAGGTAAGGTTAACAATGCCCTTGTTAACAATCTAGGTAAGGCCTCCATGCCCCTCCACTGCCTCGATTCCCTCCTCATTCTGGATGCAGTCTTTGAGCTCCTTTCAGAGCCATTTAAGAACATAGAAAGTATTTTCTCTGCAACACTGAATTGTTGTTTAAATCAAAAGCTTCATTCAGCTCACTTTAGTGCAATTGGTCCAGCCAATAAAGAGGGTCTTCCTACTACAAAAGCATATCTTTTTGTTCCCTACTTTAAACCCTGTCTTGCTGCCATCTCAGTGTCTCCCGTGTGTGTGTGTTCTAATATCCAATTCCTTTGTTTTGCCAGACTCTTCTTTCTTTTCTACTTCACCTGCAGACTAGCTGGAGTAAAGTGCTTCTCCTTGCTTCTGCTGACCCCCTTGGCATTGTCTGTTTAGAGTAGAGACATGAGGATCTCTATTATAGCTAGTCTGGGAAAGACATACTTATGGCCCTGTGAGTGAATACACAGTGGCATTCAAGGATACAATAGTTTTCATAGGAACAATTTCATCATATCGAACACAACTGAATTTACACTTGCAATCTTTGACCCATTTTTCTTCTCCTCTTTTCTTTCATTCCCTCCCATCGATACACTTGGCTGACGCTCAGCAGAAAAGACTGTGCAGTAACCTAAATCTTTCTCCTCCTTTCCAGGTTTCGTGTGATACCTTTGCACAGTGGTACAGCCTGGGACCCCCTCATCCCTCAAATCAGTACTCCTTATTCAGCTGCAATCTGGGCAAAAATGTATTTACCATCTGGCAAATTATCTTCCTGGCCTACCACACCCACATAGAAAAGCGAAGGGGGCTCAAAAGGTCATCAGACCCATCACTTGCTCCAGGGCAGGATCAGCCACATCTACAGCATTCCCAACAGATGTTTATCTAACTTGTCCTTAAAATCTTCAAATACAGGAGATTTTCCAAGCTCTTCATGCAGTGCTCAATACTCCTTGCAAATTCTTAATGATCCTCTGTGTCCTCAGCTCTTCAGTTACAACCTCTCACATTCCCCCATTAAATTCAACCTGCTTATCTGCTCCTTCAAAGGCTCTGCACAGCTCTGGCTCCATCTGTCCTTGGTTCTTTATGAGTGTGTCTTCGCAGGGTGTCTGGGTGCCTTTGCCCTCTTACTGATTAGCTATTTAGGCTGCATATCTCTCCTCACTTACATTTTGCACCCACCCATCTCCTTATCTCCATCTGTCTGTCGTCCCTTTGCCCAAAAATTGCTTCATCAGGCTTTCATTTTCACTTTCAGGAACTTTACCCTTAAACTCTTTTCTTTTGTGAATAGGCAGGCTCTTGTCCACTTNCTGCCGCCCTGTGCAGCCAGCCAAGTGGAGGGTTTTGTTTGCCTTCATTAGGCTGTAAACTCATTTTGGGTGGGGCTGTTTTCTGCCCTTTGTTCTCTGCTGTGTTGAATGTGCTGACAGCGCTGAACTCTCGATTATTAATAGCACAAACAAAGCTTAAAAAAGGATGGATCAAAGGAAGGAGAAAGGGAAGGCACAGGGAATATGAGGTTTTGTTTAAAGCAGTAAGGAAGTTTCAGGATAAATGTATCCTGTTGGGATGTGTTGAACACCTGTTTGGAAGAGGTTATGGATAAGATTGTTGAACAATCTGAATGAAGGCAGTCACTTTATCTCCCTAACAAGCTCAGAAAAAATCCATTCAGTGTAACAAGTCAATGCTAGGCAGAAATTAATTTAAAGAGATGTGCACTGTCGGTAAATGAGTGAAACTTGGCAAGCAGGGAAGAGGCAAATACAAGGCAGGAAAAGCATCACTGACCCTTTACCACGGGGTTTACCTGGGTCTGGACATTCAAGCTTGTTTGTGCATGCCCACTCTGCTATACTTCTCTCGAGTTATACCTGTTTAGTGATGGCTGTACTGCCACAGTGCTTTGACTTCTGGAAAGGTGAAGCAGACCTTTGAACCCTTCCATACTGTAGTTCTAATGGTGACTCCTGTTCCTCTGTGTGGAGCTGCTGAGCAAATGCAGGCAGGGCTGACCCTACAGGAAGAAAACCTCATCCCATCACTGCCTTCAGCAGACTCAAGGATTATGAGACAGGGAGACCAAAGCTGGTGTGAGGCTGGGAATGATAAGATAGTACAGGACAAAGTTTAGAACTTTCTGGTGATGTTCAGAGGGTGATCCCATACACTGGTAAGGGGACCATGCAGATCACTCAGGGACCTCTAATTGCAGCCATGAGGGTTTCAGAGTCCTTATACACCAGTCACTGACAGCAGAACAGAAGCACAAGGACAAAATGTCTCAAAAAAAAAAAAGTGTCTTATGGATCTTGAAGGGCCAGGAGATCCAAGAAACTGTTCAAGAAGTGCTAGGACGGTTCAGACCTGACATGCTCAGGAAGTCCTGAGGTAAATTTCCATCACCATCTGCTATGTATGCCACACTGTTCCAAATGTGTTTCTGTCTGGACTATCATTGTCAAACCAGATGTCAGTTGTGGTGTAATAGAAGAGCTCAAGGACTTCATTGCTGCTTTTCCAACCAAAATCATGCTTACCACTGAAGAAATAAAAGTTGTGCTGGGAACATCAGTGGCAGTAATATATTCATTGTCTGCATCTACGAGTGAGAATGGAAAGTTAAGAAAATATTACTTGGCCATTATCCAGGCTTTGGACAACCACCAACATCCATGTGAGATGTGCCCATTACAGAAAGCAGGGTGTAAAATCTTCTGGAGTTAACCTTTCAGGTCATGAGAATCAGTGTTATCCCACAGTAACACGAACAGCAGTAGAATGTCTGCTTTCCTGCCGTTCAAGTGACCAGTGACCACATTTTGTGTTGGCTTCTAAAGATGGATCTGGATGAAAGAGCACCTGGGAAAAAGTGGTTGCAGTCACCTTGGTGTCCAGGGAGTGTGCACCTGTGTGGGTGAGATGTGCTGCCTGTTCACTTCCACCCCAGTGTCTCTAATGTTATTTGTGCTGTTAGGGTGTGCAGTGCACAACATCACACATGGATCAAGAAGGGATGGGGGGGGTTTCCCTTTGGAAGAGGAGGATTTAGATTGTTCACAGGCCTGATAGAGGCAATTAGAGAGTTCACCTGTCATCACAGAGGCAGCAAAGAGGTTGCTTGGTAAGGGAAAAAAAGCAATTTGGGAAAGTGCTGTAGTATACATATCAATCTGTCTACACACTATTATTATTATGAGAATTTGTTAAAAGTTTTCATTTAAATTTCCTGCCTTTTTATTTTGGTGAAGAATCACATAATCAGTAGACTGTGGGTGGGTTGTACAAACACAGACATCTCTGCCATTGTCATACAGGGAGGGCAGCTGTTAATAGAAGCAAAAGGTTCAATGGGCAAGGACAAGTGGCAGGCAAGTCCCCCAGACTCCAGCACCTGTGAGAGCACAAGGCACTGGTGAGCAGGTGTAGCCTGGCCACACTCACTTCCCTGGCAGGAGCTCACTGACCCCCAGTCCAGGCAAAAGCCCCCAGCCCTTGCTTTGCCTACAGCATGTGACAAAAACAAACCAGAAATGAAGGACTGTTTCCCACACTCCCAAGCAGAATATCTGAAAGCTATTTTTCCAAATGAATCTGGCTGTTGGGGCTAACTAAAATTACACTTCAGACGCTGATTTTGTTTTACTGGTCAGAATTTCCATCTCAGTGTTTTGTAGAAATTTTTTTAATCTCACTTTTTTTTAAAAAAACGATCTTGATTTTATTTGATTAAAAATATTTTGCTTTGAAATAAGCTTCAATTTGATAGCTAAAAATATACTAAGAAAGGATTTGTAGTGTCAAATGATTCATGTGACTCAAAATGAGTTACTTTCTTTTAGTTTTTTAGATAGAAAGTAGAAAGTAGAAAGACTATTTAAAATAATATTATGTATTAAAATGTATTAAAATAATAATATGTATCCCCTGTTCAGAACTTAAAGTGTGTTAACAAGATTTTACTTACACACACACTGCCAAGTAGCTATATTAATACTAATGTTAATGTGGAGGTTTAATTTATATCACCATTTCAATAACCAAGCCCGTATTCAGGGCACAGATACATCTGAGTAAAAGAGTTCTGTACCTTGATAAGAAGAGTTTAAAGACAATCTGGCTCACAGGCTAAGAGAAAAGATGATATGTTCCCAAAAGGCTGGTAAGGGAGGAAGTGCACAGCAGACAGGAATTGGAGGAGAAAGAGATGGAGAGGGAGGGAGGGAGAGGGAGGATGTGTGCATTAGGGAAATTGCCAATAGGGTGGTTGGAAAAAGATTAATTACAGCAGTAGCAGCATAGCAAAGACAAAAGAATTGACTATGCCTGATGGGCTTCTAAGGTGAATTCATGAAAAAAATGAGATCAAATACCAAGTTCTTTAAAGCATAGTGGTGGCATTCCGTGTTACTCAGCTGACATCAGTGGTATTACACCAGGTTTACACCACTTTCAGTGAGACAAATTTATTTCCAATTCTCTGACTTGTACTTAATATGTTGCAATCTTTAGTCAGATACCCAGCTGGGTCTGAGGTTGCTCTTTGCAAAATGGTGCAATTCTCTCAGTTGATAACAGCTGAGGATCAACTTCTGAAAAGGATGAGATTGTTTTAGTGACATTTGCTCTGTATTTAATTTCATCCTATTGAAAGATAGATGCCTCCCTGGTTCTAGTGAATTATCTTTGAGGATTTGTTCATACCTGCTAAACACTCCCCTGTAGTTTCCCAGGCATGTGTTCCTGGAGAACCCTGTGGAAAAGCTGACGGCCTGGAGTAATCATCAGAATGGCAAGTACCCTGATCTGTAAGCCACATGCCAAGTGGGTTTCATAAAGTTAAAAGAAACAGGAGCTCAAAGTTCAGAGAATGGCTGTTCTTCTAATTAATGGTATCTGGGATGTTGCACTGCACCTTCAAATTACATGTATGCCTACAGTGGACCAGAGCATCCATCCTTCCTTCACACAGCTGATTAATAGTTCTTTTGCATATGCGCTTAAAGCTTGAGGAATTTAATTTTCTGATGATAATTTTCTTTATCTGTGCTATCAGTGAGGGAATGCTGCTTTGTCCAGGACAGAGCTTAGTAAGAGAGGAGGCTGGACTGCAGGTGGCTGCTTACACCACCCACACACATCACAGAAGTCCAGAGGGACACCCTACAAGGTACTGCAGCAGCCCTGGAAAATGGCTTTCAGCCACACACCTCCCTTCTAGGGACACTCTGGGATGGAGGTGGGAAGGAAAGGAGCAACAAAGAAAGTGATTTTGGCTCTGGCTTTCCACACACTAAAATACTTCAGGATTGTTATGCCTCTGTGTTTGGGGTCATTGCTAAGTATAGAGCAGGCATGGCAAGCTTCGAGCACCCACCACCCCTCCACAATGAACCTTCCAAAGGGACCAGGCTATTTAAGCTCCAGGACATTTCCCTGGATACCACCTCACCTTCAAAGAACAAGTCTTCAGGTTGCATCTTCTGAAGAGTGTATGCAGTGTTTTCAGACCCCTCCATTTTTCCTGGGGCTTATGTTTTCTGTAAGTTTCCAACCTCTCTGCAAGCCTGAATTTTCTCTGCATGCACATAACTTTACTTGAAGTCCACCAGAGGCCAGACCCTGTTTTCAGACAGCCTCAGGCACATGCATGGGCATCTGCAGGAGGTCAGAGTGAGGATCCAGTTCTGCCCAAAGGGGCTGATGAAAAGTCAGAGGCTGAAAGATGAGGTCTTTTCTCTTTTATTCCTTAGGACACAAAGAGTTATTTATTTAAAAGATTGGCTTAGCTTTATTGTAATTAGTTTCACAATGGGTGCCTGGATGTTCCATCCCCAACCAGGGACCTCTTGTACTAGGCACTAATCTTGCCACTGTGACCTTTGGTTCATTTAATACCTGGGTGTATCTGCTGATGTTCCTTTATTTTCTTTTTTTTTTCTTTTTTTTTTCCTTTTTTTTCTTCCAAGATAAATTTACATTTCAGAGTCCATTCATATGTGCTAACCTAGTTATAAGCCAGTTTCACTCTTCATGAACTTCCTGCCTACAGGCATTTTTTTATAAATTGCTGTAATACGATAACTGGAAATCCTTTTTGCTATTTTGAAACAGGAAATAAACATCCTGTTGTGAGAAGAGAATTAGAATTATGCATGATGCTTCTTTTGTAATTTACTCAATCTTGATAACATATATTATGTAGGAGAGACTTCTAGGGCATTAAAGCAAAGATGACCAGCCATAAATCAAACTCAAGGAGAGAGTATGCTGAATCCCTGTTGAATATCACTTAGATCATTCTTGTTCAGCTTGAGTGTTGGTAATCTTTTGCCTTTGAGACTGATGAGGAATTAGTGAGATTAGAAAATATTTAGAAATTCATCTGATCTTCTGGGTCTGCATTTTGTTGATTTTTCACATGAAGGCTCAAATCATTTGTACTTTCTGTCAGCTACTCCTTTATATTTGGAAGATGTTTCCTTAAACGTCAGAAATGTCATCCTGCAGAGCATTCCTAGGGTGGTTTTTTGTGAGCTAAAGATTGCCTTTTCAACAGTGGGCAGCAAATTCTTGGGTTTCTGATGTCTTGAGGTATGTATTCTACTTGTCATCCTTATATTCCCCAGTCAATATAAATAAACTTCCTCTTCTCAGTCTTCCTAAATCTGCATTTGTTATTCTCTATTGGAACTATTGATACGTAACTTTTTTTCTTAAGAGATTATTTTCCCTTTGCGTTCCACTTAATGTATTTTTCCCTCTTTCTTTTTAATGGCATATGTTAAGGTATTACTGTAAGTCTTACTAAGATGTTCTTATTTTAGGTGTCAATAGAAATTTTAAAGAATTGCTTCTTGTTTTACACATCTTACTCTTCAAGTCTGTGAAGAATTTAGTGTAAAAAGGGAAAGAGCTAGCCACACTACTGTAATTTCTGAAGTGCCTTGATGATGATTTGTAACAGAGGAATGTTATGATATCTCTCAGATAACATCTGAGAAATCAGACTAATGTCAATGTTTGGATTTCTACTGTCATTACTGAAATCTTTGGACCAAGACATTAGGGCAAATATTCTTTGCATAATATTCCTTTATGAGTGATGCTACACAATTATTTTTGAAGCTGGAGTTCTTTACTATAGTAATCATAATATTATGAGAGAAATAATTCCAGTTTGGCATACATTTATAAACACTGTTGAAATGTTTAAGTGGTTACAACAGCTGTAGGACTCAATTTTTGGATCCTTTCTTTCTATGCATGTTTTGTGTTTTTCTGATTTGGGTAGTTTAATAGAGGTAGTTTTCAGATGAATGAGAAATAAGTGCAAGACAGTGAACTTATGAAAGTCTTATTTGGACCTGGAGAAGGGATTATTGTTCTGCCTTTATTCAGATGCTGCTGGTCAAACTGAATTAGAGCTGTTTAAACATGGGATTTTTTTGAACTTTGGTAGGGTCCTTCAGATGAGCACTGAGGTTTCTCTTAAAATATTCTTTAATATTTTAATATTTATTAAAAATAATCTTAAAAGATTCTTCTGTTTTTTTTTTCTTTCCCCTCCCATTCTAAGAATACAGTTTGAGTATTTTATTCAGACACATTTTCTGAGAAGTGGCTGGTGGTTAAAGGATACTTCTCTGAGTCAGATGTGGGGGCTCTAATCTGATGCCTGCTTTTGAGTCATCCAGCTTCATCTACTCTGATGGGTTTGGACAATCCCACGTCTTCTTCACCCTCACTCCAAGGTAGCCACATGTGGGCCAGCACTGAAGCAGCAGCATTCTTGTGGTGCCAAACCCAAACAATTGTATCCCTCTTCTTAGTGTGCTTATTGCAAGTTTATAACCAAAGTTCTGATTGCACAAGCCACGCACGCAGACTCATCTCTCCAAAACCTGCAAGACACATCCCACGCAGCTCATGGAGCAGGAGCTCTGGGAACACTGAGAAACAATGACTTGTCACCCTACTCTGTTTCCAAAGGGAACAGGTCTGGGCATTTGTCTGGTTCCCAAGGCAACTGAGCAATATTGACTTTATCATCCTTTGATGATCTGGTTATTGCCACAGCTGGGAACTCAGATTACTCGGAAGTCCCCTTGGCTGTAGGGTCTTGTTGCTGATCATGAGTGCAAAATACACTTGAACTGATCAAGAACCACAGCTGTGCCACTTTGGGATTATTTCCTTGGATTTGTGCCGACAGAGCTTCTGGACTGGAGTTGATTCCTGTCCATCAGAAGACAAGCAAAGCAGATGTACAACTGTCAGCATCTGTAAGCCCCTCAGCTCTAAAATTAGGCAAGCTACCAACCTTTTCCTTCCAGCATTTGCCTGTAAACAAGCTTTCCTAGGAAGCTGTGATTCCTAGTTTTTATTTGCCTTATTTGCGCTTTAACATATTCTTCATTAATTTTCAGAAACGACTGCAACCTCAACATGCTGGAATCTTTTAAAGTGGTTAAGTAAGAAATGTGTCTGCCTTGAAGAGTTTTCTGATAAGGCCCCAGCTTTGCATCTTGATACAAGTGGGCATGCCCTAACGTCTCTCTGGAACATCAGACTTGTTCTTCCTTCCGTGTATTTGCCATTTTAAACAACAAAGTGTTGTCAGCAGAAGTTGGTTTTGCTCTCCGTAAAAGTTCATAAATGAACACTCCCTTTAAGTTCAGTGGGGTTGAGGATTTGTTTGTACAGTTGTGAGCCACCGAAGGGCTTCTGCAGCTTGGTTATTGTTCCTAATGGGACTCCAGAAGTGTAAATTATTTTATTTTATTACAAATGGTATTGCCTTGCTTTGAATTCATTAGTTGCAGCTACTTACACAACAGCCATTTTCATCTCCACAGAAAGCTTGTTCTAGGACTTGCTTTTGCAGTGTGGAAGGTTGTGAGTTCAGTCACACTGTGGAAATTCCATACTTCCTGCATCTGGATAGGCCAAGAGTGGACCTTTCTCTAATATTCTGAACTTCTCTGAATTAGTGCTAGCTGTTTTTCACTTTTGCATCCTTTTTGCAGTTGTTGGAACCTTGTCGCTTCAGTTCTCACTCCTCTTGCTAGCAGGATGTAATCTCATACACTGCACCTCAGCATTTGTAGCTTTAATGATGAGAAAGAAATTATGCCTTTCATCAGCACTGCAGGTTCCAGTGGGACCAAGTGCTGGTTTCTTTCCACGGAGGCACAGAGCAATCCCAGTCCTTCAGGTAGCCAATTATGCAAAAAAAAATCAGTCTTATTTAATAAAAATAATTAGTGATGCATCTCAGTGATGTGAATGGTGACTTGAAAGGAGCAACACAGTTTGGTTCCCGTGTACTGTCTGGTCCATACATGCTGTAGGTAAAGATTAATAAAGTACTTACATGGTAATGACATTGAAGGATCTGCCCAAAGTCCAGCTAAAAATTTGCTACCTCCTGCTAGAAAATTCCCTTTTTTTCCTAAGCCACAACTAATTATAATGCTCATTTTGTCTCAAATACTGGATTGAGCAAAAAAAATGTCATCCGTCTTATTTTTCTGAAGTGCTTAAAAAATAAGGCATCTCTACATAAGCATTGATCCTCATTATTGCATAAGATCAAAGCTGCTCATCTGCATGGCACATGCCCTACATATTAGGAAGCTGTTGGAAGTCCATTGCTCACTTAGAAGAAGAATCCTGAGATTTTGCAAGAGAAGAGTATGAGCTGCCTCAGTGGAAACAGAAAGAGGACCTGCTGCTGTTGGTTCCAAAACATTATTACATGTGTCAGCAGTACGTGCCTGAAGTTTTAGGAAGAGCCCAGTTTCACTTCATTTCTTCCTGTAATGTCAGAAAATTCTTCCACAGCATTAATCAGCTGAAGTTTTGGATCACAGGCTAAATACTGATTCATTCACTTAACAAAATGATGGTTCATTCCAAGAATGCAAGGAAATGCAGACTTGGATACAATAGATTTGTGTCTGAGGCCAAGTTTCAAAAGGGTTCAGATGAAGAAAGGCAAAGACAGGTCCTTTATCCTCCTTTCAGTTTAATGGACACAAACACATCCATGTTGCCTTCCAAAGGGTCAGTTTCGTAAAACAAAGAGCTGCTCTGAGTCCCTAAACCAGGGGAGTAAATGTATAAACAGGAAAATGAGAAAGGGACCATGTACCAAGCACCAGAAAATTGAACAGGGAAAATAAACGAGGACAAGTAGAAAGGTTTAAACAGAACAAAAGAAAATTTTACAGGATTTCAGGTATAAAACCTGTCCTAGATATAGTATTAATCATTTATTAGCTGGTAGAATTCTCAATAATAATGCAGAAAGGAGAGAGGTGTTCAATCAATACTTCTGTTCGGTATTTGGGGAAAAGCCAGATGATTCAGGACAGAATGATGATGAAATGCTTTTCATTCTAGCAGTAACTAAGGGAATGTGTTAAACAGCAGATATTAAAGTTAGATACATTAAAATTAGTAGGTCTGGATAATTTACATCCAAGATTTTAAGATCGATAGTCTAGGAGCACTACAGACCATTAATTTTGATTTTTAACAAGCCATGGAGCATTGGGGATGTTCCAGAGGACTACAAGAAGGCTAATGTTGTACCAATATTTAAAAAAGGTAAATGCAGTGACCCGAGTAATTATAGGCCTGTCAGCTTGCCTTCGATCCCAGGCAAAATAATGGAATGCCTGATAGGGACCTTGAGTAATAAGGAATTAAAAACGGTGATATAATTAAAGACAATCAGGATGGTTCTTGTCAAACTGTCTTGATATCATTTAAAATCAGATTTCAAATGAGGTGATTTAATTCACAGTTTTGATATGCAAGAGATTTAGTCTTCTGTAATGTGTTTGTGTGGCTTGACATTTTGATTATTCAAATAGAAGCTGCCTCTGCAAACTGTGGTTAAAGAGAGAAGTTAGGTGGAGTTTAGGCATCTGAATCTAAAATGGCAATCCTGAAAGCTCAGCTCGGTGGCTGCCCAAAACTGCCTTAATCTCCTTGGTTTTCAGCTGGAGAAGTTTCCAAGGCAACTGAGGTTCTGCTTTTGTGCACTCCCAGAAGACACCTCAATCCTGACAAGGTTGAGCAGTTCAGTACCAATGTCATAACTATACATTTGTCTGTCTGTTTCCTGTACAGAGCTTGATCCAAGGAGTGTGCTTATGGCACACTTCAAGGATCAGTCTGTGCACAAAATGCAAAAGCAGATGCAGCCTTTCTTTAGCATATGACCACAGGAAAAGGTCTTTTATTCAAATACTCAGTGGTTAGAGCTTGTCCATTTTAGAAAAATTCGAAATAGAATTCTTTTCTCTCTTGAAAATATTTCAAATCTACTTATGTCACTGGATGTCACCAATTATTGGTGGATAGTGATGATGGAGAAAGGAGATGTTGAATATTCATTAACAGGAGCAACAATCACAGCTGAAGTCGAGTTGCAATCACAATTGTGCTCTCATCATGGAGTGCAGTGAATCTCAAGTATAAATTCTGCAAAGAAATGCTATGTCAAGAAGAGTGGAGAACATTCTGTAACTGCTCCAGAATTATCCTAAGGGTGAAAATAGGCATAGTGAGTTTATCCAAGGTCTATGCACAAGAAAGACAATACAGACCCCTTCGGAGGCCATTTTATCCTATTTCAAGAGAGTTATCCAATATCTTTGGCATGAATTCCTGTATTCAGGTTCTTCCACCACTGGGAAAGCTAGGTTGGGTTACAGGCATTGTAAAAGTTAGGGAAAATAAGTCCTACCATAAGTACATGCACATTGATTAGAGAGAGTTCTTGAGTTCAGCATGGATAACAGACTCTGGTGAAAGCATCATTTTAATAGTAGGAAAAGAGTCTAGACAAAACTAAGCAAGTAGTAAAGCACAGTTTTTATGAGTGAAGCTTTCTGATAGTTTTTTACAAAAGAGTACATTGGGTTTTGGGATTTTTTCTTTTTTTACATTACACACACACACACACATAAATACATCCATACATCCGTACATATATATTTCTCCTAAAGTCTGTTCCTTTGTCAGTCTCAGCTCCTGAAGCAGGAATTAATTCTGGGAGCTTCCAGGACTTGTCTTTTGTAAGGGGTTGTGACCAGATGATCACTTTGGTTCCCTCTGGTTTTAAAAGATCCAGCAAAAAGCACTGAGGACAAACAAACTGAAAACCCAAGCCCATGCAGTAAGAAGCTTTCCCTGCCCAGGAAAGCAGATAATCTAAATAGACAAGACAGACTGGGGTGAGAAAAAGGATGTGTTATCTCTGTTTCACAGATGGGAAACAGAGGCACAGAGAGATTAAGTGATTTACACAAGGTTTGTGTCAGAGCCAGGAAAGGGAGCCAGATCTCCTGAATTCTGTGTCACTACCTTAACAACAAGACCATCTTTTCTCTCTCTTGCCATAGCCTTGAGAGGGAAGGGCCTGTACTGCCATACACAAAATGGTGCCATTGCTTACAGAGTAATCTAATAAAATACTATTCCTGTAGCATACGTCTGGAGTTCTGATTTCTCCTCTTCTGTAAGACTGACTCTTCTTTCCTTCCTTCATCTTTCTTTTTATTCTCTCTTTCTTTTGTTTTCACTGTCTCTTGCAAAGGACGTTTGTGTCAATTACACCAGAAGAAAGCCCCACTGTCTCAGAAAGGGCATATTCAGACCATCTAGCCTTTGAATGTACAGTCAGAAACATACCAGCTGTACCTGGGCACAAAACTTCTTGTTCTGAGGTTGCAAATGTGAAGAGAATCAAAATTAGAAAAAGGCATTTGAGATTTGCCTGGTTTATTATGACCAAATCTGGATAGATTTTCAAGGGAGTCAGGAATTACCTCAATGGGGTCTGCTTAGCTGAGTTGGCTAGGTTCAATTATGTCTAAATCCTTAAATCTTTCCCTTCTGTATCTTCTCATTTCACACACGGTTCTGGCCACTGTTTTCTAAGCCCCTTTGGGCAAAAACATCTCATTTTAGATACAGACGGCAGGATCCTGAGATGGGACAGCACCTTGGACAAAACCTATAAATACCCAGCCTGTTTCTATGGCAGCTCTGAGAGTGCCAGTTCTATGAAATTCTTTGAATAAGGTCGTCTTCTAGTGCCTCAAAATCTGGCAACTTTGCAAGACGTAGATAGAAAAGCATATAATAGTGTTGTTCATATGCAGAACAGAAGAATATCTGAGAGGGTGTCAAAACACTCCCAGTGTGGCTCCGGAGAGAGAGGGCCAGCCATGGTTGGCTAGGGGAGGACAGTTTGCCCAGGGCTTTGTGTTTTGAGAGGTTAGAGAGGGCCCCGGCTAATTGCCTAATGATACACAGGAGGTTGTGACCTCCACCTTTGCCCCGGGCCCCCTGGAACTGCTGCTATTGCTCGATCCTGCACTGCAGCCACCTCCGCAGCACAGGGGACAATGCCCAGCCAACAATGGTGCTCAGCACTTTATTTTGGGCAGGCAAACAAAGGCCGTGCCTGGCAACCAAAAGTCACATGGAGCAGGGTGGAGACAGTGGGACTGAACCTTACACGTGTGCATGGCAAAGGTGACCTTGCTGACAGACCTTGCTTTGGGCTCTGCCACATCGTAAAAAGTTCTGGTCAAAACTCAGAGACCCTGAGCCTATTTCCAGCTAGCTGCTCCCTGGGAATAGGTTCCCAGAATCAGGTTATCCTCTTATTAAGGGAGGCATAAAGGATAGTGCTGTGAGAATTACAATGCCTTTTTATGGAAAGATCAATGGCATGTCCTCAGCTAGAATGCTGTTTTTAGGCAAGGGTAGCTTCACCTCATAAAAGATTATATGGCTGACATATTTTTACGTCCAGAGAAGAGTAACAAAACCTGTGATGAAGAGGTATGGAAACACTTTGAGATATAGATATGGACGATTGAGTCGTGGAAGGTGGCAAGGAAGGGATGTCACAGCAGTATATAAAATAACAGATGGTACCAAGGGGTCATGTGGTCACTCCTGTACCCTCTTTTGTAATAAATATCAGAGAGAGATCCAGAAATAAAAGCAACAGGTTTAAATCTAAACCAGCAAATGCTTTTTTAAGACAGTGTCTCTGCCATGGCCTTGAGAAAATACTGAGGTAAAAAGCTCAGCAGGATTAACAAATGTTAGACATTGCAATCAATACTGCCTACATCTGCAGTTAAACTATCCAGGGTAAAAGTTAATCTGTGAACCCATAATTAATGTAATATTATTTTAATAACTCAGATCTCTGCTTCAGGGCTTGTGGCAGTGAGTATTTCCCTCTTGCAGTGAAACTGGACTGCTGAACATGTTTTTGGATGGGCATTTGTCCTTTACAGGGGGGGTTCTTCTGCATATGTCCCTGGCGAGCAGAGGAGGCAGGATTTCAGGCGAGCTGGACCTCTGATCTGATCTACTCTGGCACCTGAAGCTGGCTCGGGCTGCTGAGACACGGCTGGCCAGGCTCCCCTGCTGGTGGCCAGGGCTGAGCTCTCAGAGCCCTTCCCGGGGCTGGTCCCGTTGGCATCGCTGCCTGCCAAACCTGGGCTTGTAAAACGCAGGCTCAGCTTGGCAGCCAAAAGCACGGCGTGTTCAGGCAGCTTTGGGGTTTCACCCAAACCCCCTGCCCTTCCCTGGAAGACACCACCTGTGTTAAATTCACCCTAGGCAGGAAATGGAAGAACAAATCAGGCCTAATTAAAATAAAAAAAAAAAAAAATTAGAAATGCTTAAAACAAACTGAGTAGTCTTTTCTGCACACCATCTGCATAGTAGCAGGGGCGATGTGCTTGATTCATACTGTGATTCAAATGGGAGTGAGAGTAAATTGAAGGCTGATATATATCAGTGCTGAGGGCAAGATTTAGACAAGTGAACAGTTGTTCCTACAGCAAAAACAGAGAATGTTGTCAAGTTTGTTCCCTAACCAAGGATTCAATCAAACACTCACCAGAACCCAGCTAAATCTCCCCAACCTTTATTGCTTCCTGTACACTCACTTAAATCTTGCCTAACCCCTTCCTGTCCCAGAGCTGGTTTCCTTCTTCCTCCCGAGGGTGGCATTAGTGTCTGCCCACTAAACCATGTCAGCAGGTGAAATTTGTAGATGGGCTATGGCAAACTATTTATCATAATTTTTGTAATTTCTGTCCCCACTCCCCAGTAAATGCAATAAACTTCTGAGCACTTCAAGCATGAACTCCACTGCCATATCCAAAAGATTGTTTCTCCTGGTTTGTGAATGGGACATTTCACTGTCTCATGGCACTGCTGCAGGCACTTAAAGGTAGATTGAAATAATTTATATTTTTTAAGAGGAAAAACACCGCAAACACAGTTAGAACATTTACAAGCTTTGCAAATAGATTGTTCCCCTTAACAGCTCTCTTTCTTAAGTGAAGTAGCCACAGTCACAAGGAGGAGCTGTGGTAAGAATTTCCTGTTGCCATTTGGAGACCACAGGGAGATTGTGCCATCCATGACCAAGTGTGGATCTCCTGGAAGTGAAGCTTGTATGTATGAATACGTGACATGACACTCATGATACAGTGCTTGGCCTCTTTGTGCTTGGCCTCTCCATCCTCATGTCTTCCCCTCACATTTTCCTATCCCTCCCTTCTTTCTAGTAAGCAGCACACACAGATGTGTTAGAAGACATTTCTTAGAAAGGGGAGGAAATGTCCATTCAGAAAGAAGCTGCTGCATGCTCTCATTAGCAATGCCAAATTGACTGTGCAGAGGGTAGGTTTTTGCTGTTCCCAAGTTTGCCAGAGCTTTGCATGGGGAAGGGAGCAGGATCACATCTTCTGGGAGCTATTCCATGGACTGCCCTTGGGCTGCTGGGCAAAGTCACAGCTGGGAGATGAGCAGCTTGGAAAGTCCACACCCTCAGAGAATGCCACTTCCTGCTCTGACTCTGCTGCTCTCCTCTGGAGTGGATAATAGGAGCTGACACCTGGGGTGTGACAGGAAGGTTTGATGCATTTTTGTACATGAGATACTACTCACAAGAAAATAAATTTGGGGGAAAAAAAAAAACCCTCTGAGAGTAATACAAGGAATTTATTGGGGAATTATGTGGGATATATGTTTAGTTCACCAGGTGGCAACAATAATTTTTCCCTATTTGTCACTTTTTAGTGGTAGCTTCTCACTGGTAGCAAGAGAAGGAAAGTAGACAATATCCCAGGTGTTAACTACAGAAGAGGGGAAGCTTCAGACAGTTTACTCTTATTCCATTGACAAGGTAGACTGGAGGAACTTGCCCCTCAGATTGTGCAAGAGGTAAATACATTGGGTGAGCTTTTCTTCAAACACTTTCAGCCAAGCACTATTTCAGCTGAGGAGTCCGAAAGTGAAAAGCATAAATGTGTTGATACAAATACAAATCAGGGTGTGCCCATAAACAATCCTGATGTGCTGATTCACTACATAAACACTGGAAAAATCAAACAGCAGAGCTGCTCAATCTGTATGAGTTCAATCCTTCTTCAGCATAGCCAAATTTTTATCATTCGGTACTTTTTTCCTTTGATAAATCCTATGTAGCTTGAATATTCAGTGCTAGTGTGCCCTCTATCCCAGAGCATGCCATATGTTACTGAAGATACCAGAGCTTTCAGTTTAAGCTGGACCCACTGTGTCTGCTCACAACACAGATGTGCAGGGTGCTGGAGATGGTGTGGGAGTACACACATATTCACTGACTGTCCTCAAATTACCAATGAAAGGAGATTGCAAGGAAATTGAACAAACTTGCTCAAGGAGCCAGCTGTCTACCCTCCTCTAAACATGAAAGTTAAAAGTTCTCAACAAACAAACTATTCAGGGCTTTTGATTCATATTCAACTTTTGATTCATTTCCTTCTGTTCTTCAATCACTTCCAAACCTTCCGTTCTCTGGTCTTAAAGTTGGACTCAGTGCTACAGTGCACAGTAATAGTAAAATTTATCCTCTCAGTAACTGCTTAAATCTCATTTCTAATCCTCTAAACTCCTTGATTCAGGGTAGTTTAAATTGTTGTAAATATCTTTGAGGTGGATTATGCTGCTTAATTGCCACTAAGGGAATAATAATGTTATGTGTCTGTGCATACATATTATAATGTACACAGACACAGGAAGAAAATCCTTCTAGCAAAGAACATATTAAGTAATAGTTTAAACTACTCAGGATTTGGGAAAGCCTGTTAAGGGGATTAGAAACTAAATCCAAAACTGGACAAGAGGTAAAGGCAAAAATTTTCACAGGTGACAATGGTAGCAGCACAGTTTTCTCTCTTTCTGTAAGAACGTTTTCTTTAAACGTGGTCTGCACCACTGAATGAGCGTACATGATCTTTTCTAGTAAGTCAGTCTCAGCTGTGTAAAAGCTATGTGTTTGAGGAAGCATAGACACTACTCTCACAAGATGGAGGTAGAATGTCCATCAGTAGCATTTCTTTCTTTGTAAACAAATAGTTTCTATCAACCTGAAAAAAGCTGCATAAATAAAAAACTAAAAATAGTTTTATACATGTGCATAATCCTGCTGAGTTTCTTGTGACCAATGCACATGGGCAGATGCTTGGACAACTGAGGCCAAAGGCTTTGTTCTGGAAATGTGGAGTCAAATATAAACTTTCTGAAGAAAGTATCTGTGACAGTAATAGTTCCTGAGAGTGGGAGAGAATTAATATATCAAGAAAATTTTAGTTTTTAAAGTACTCATAAGAAGAAATATTATAATAGATATTCCCAGAATCTTGGTTCTCATGAACATGTACGTCATTGTGAGTGCCTGCGCTTCATTTTTACTCTTCATCTGCTCTATCTTGCACACAAAATACTGCAAATTAATTTTTCTGGAAGCAGCTCTGCTTGTCTGTGCTGACCCCTGACATAAACTGTGATCTACCACTTCCAGAAAACCAATCCAAACTACTGTGAGGAACTGATTTTCGAAGAATTTACTGAAAAGGTTAATGACTGAATAAAACTACTGAAGTAAAACACCTAGTGAATGAAAGAAGTAATAGAAAGAAAGTAATCCCAATACTGAATGTTTCAAAATGGCAAGAAAATGCAATAGGAGTGAGCCTATGAGGGCTAATTGTTGCCCAAAATTCATTCACTACACAGAAGCAAGGGGATCATTGCACCTGTAAGTTTGAATATGAGCATGGATTGAGTTTCAGAGGAAACATGCCTTGGGGCATTGCTTGCCTTTTATCATCTTAAATAAAGCCACTTTATTACAGACACAGTAATTGGTTGTACTTAAATTATTGTCTTCTTTCTAGGCCCACTATATCTGCATTTTAACCTAGAATTTATATTCTGTGATTAAACCAGTTTGATCATGTTCTGTGGTCAAAAGAAGAATCTTCTGTCTAGGAGATAAAATACTCATTCTTCTTACTACCCTTTACTAGCCTATTCTTTGGCTTATCTGCCTGAGGTACCTTTTTTGATTCAATGCTTGTTAAAAGTCTTCATTTATAAAACAGCACATGGAAATATCTAGGGAATATTAATGTTACTGAAATCTCTTTAACATTCTTGTTTTCCATGGCTTACCTATTCTTTAGGCTCAAGGTCCTCTTTCTTTCCAGTGCTTCAACAGTACCTTGGAAAAAGGTTTTGATCCATGATCTGTTCTCCTTGGAATTGGCCAGATCTTGGATCCATACCTGTGTGTTGTGAAGCCAGCACAGCCATTTTTGGAGCCACATCTGGTGATGACTGTGCTAAGGTCAAAGTCAGATGTGCTCTTGTGTGACCTGTGAGTGCAGCAGGGAACTCTGTGGTCCTGCTGCTCCTCATGTACAGGCATGGGGGTGAAAGGAACAATTTTGAATGCAGTAAACAAGGTTAGTTTTTAAACAGCTGGAGATAGAAGAAAATATCTCTCTGCCGAGCCAGAAGTCCATGTTGCACAGTACAATCTGTCTAGACTGCTAAATATATTTTGGGTTATGTTCCTTTCTATATAGTTACAGTTTTAAATGTCCTATGCATTAATTCATCAAAGTATGCTTAGACACAGCTGGGAAGTGGCTTGATAAACAGGGATCTGCATGTACTTGAGACTAGGTCCTATAAAGACCATAATGGCTGGCAAGGAAGGGCAGGCAGTTGCCCATTCCCAAGAAGGAGTCCGGGCCAGGCTCTTTGGTTCAGTGTCATCCCTGTAGACTATCCCCGTAGAAGAGCTTTACACTTTCCTGCAGGGAAAGGCAGGAGGCAATGGACCTGTTTCTCTGTCATTTATTTGCACTTACTGATAAAATGCAAATAATTTGAATACTTTATACTTTTTATGGGAAAAGGATTTTTTCATTGATTTCTGCCAGCCTCCAGCCTTGGCTGTGCATGAGGCATTTAAAGGAAGAGACATTTGGTTTAGTTCTTTCATCATTATGATCTGTTCTATTGATCCCTTCCCACTACTGTGTTTGCTAATTTCCTGGCATACATGAGGGGTGTTCTGTTTTTTGTAACAAGATTTAGCAGCTCTACCCATTCCAGAAACAGGAAACTGAGGCACAGGATTAAGAGCTGGCCAGTCATCAGAACTGGAAGACAAGTCCAGCAATCACTATGTGCCATCTTCTGGCCCACTGTTGATTTTGGCAGACATTGAAACTGTGCCCTAGGTTTAGTCACCTACAATGGAGAGCAGCTTTTCAGTTGCTGGCAAGCAGGCTGGGTCCTCAGCAGAGCTGCTGGCAGCAGTCCATGGTTCTTCCATTTTCTTTTTTCCAGGTAAATTTTGCTTGTTAGGCCTTTTCATCTCCTTTTCACGGAGAGCATGATTTCAAAGGTGATCTGATTCCTCTACAGGTAGTCAGAAATTATGGCTGTGATCATGCTTATTTACAAGGAAAAGGGATAGGAAGGAAGAAAACAGACCAAGAACATTATCCAAGATTCCAATACTTGAGGGGATAGGTATGAAAAGGAACAAATTTGTCAACTGGATTATTTCTGGACTGTGAGAAAATGAGATAAAAAGGGAGAGAAAGAAAACCAATAACAACCACTCTAGTACTAGTCATGGACATATGCAGTGGCTTTCAGGCACATCAGTAGGACTCATAGAAGATCCAGAAGAAATCACAACATATTGTAACCTTTCCTCTTTGGTAAATAAAACATAAGTAAAGAATCTCCCCAAGGAACATAGTTGGATTTAAGTCATGCAGAGATCAGAAAACCGTCCCAAAGAAACTGGTGAATTCTTTTGCCAACAGATCATTTATTAAAGTTATGAATTTGTGGTAAGCTTGAAAGAAACAGTAGCAGATGTGAGTGTTCTTGAATAGCTCATCCTGGTGTTGGGAGAGATGTGGCTATATAGAAAGCAAGTGCACACCAATTTGCAACCACAGCATAGATGGAGTGCTTCTTCAGCTTGTGTTTTGGAGGTGGAAGGAGGGAAAAAAATTACACAAGAAAACAAGTAAAAAGGGAATAAATACACTCCAGAGTAAGATACCAGATAGGAAAATGAAAAGCTGGCCCATGAAGGGACTGGGCTGCTGAAAGGTTATCGAGATAGTTTCAAAGAATTTGGATGTTTTCCAGATGTATTCCACCTTGAAACAGAGCCAGTGATTTGGTCAGGATGGCACCAGTGTAACCACTGCACTAAGGGCAGAGGGGGAGCAGCAGCCACTACAGTGCGGTGTCAGCGCTGCAGGTGCAGCACCCCCTTCAGGGGCTGACCTGGGGCCACCCTCCACATGGGCAAAAGCTGCGTTTGCCTAAGCCTGGTGACCTCTTCTGAGCACGACAAACTGCTCCTTACCAAGTGCCTGTAATGAGAGACACGTTAACCCACCCTGGCAGGAGCAAAAATAGCCTCAGCGCTTGGTGCCAGAGATAAATATTGGCGAGTGCTATTGGATAAAGAAAGCAACCACCTCACTACGTCTTGGACACCAGCAGGTAGCTGCAGATGGTGGAATATGCTGTTTTGGATCAAACCTGCAGTGGAAGAATGCTTCTGCTGCCAACAAGATGCGCTAACAGGACTCTCAGGGTTCAGAGGTGTGGATGATGGCATTCTGCGGTAGAGCTGCAGAGACACTGAAATGGAGACTGCCATACATCACACTCTTGTTTGTTTGCTGAGATGAACCAAGAAAATAAAGTCATAGTAAAATGCTAATTATTGTCCTATCCACAGTAATAACAATATTGTGGCAGACTGTAGTGTCAGACCCATGACACTTAGAGCATGTCAACATTCAGTGCAAAAGCAGGAGCTGTGAAGCACTGGCTAAACCTGCCAGTCAGGGCTCATGAGCACTTGTGGGGCTTGGGGAAATAGAAAGCTCTGCTATGGGTGATGAGAATAGGCCGTATTCCCATGAGCCTGGAGCAAAATTGGGAGGGTCTTTCTGCAGCAGCCCTCTTTAACTGACCCATTTTGGCCTGGGTCAGATGGAGGACACACTGAGCTACTAGGTGCCACCAAAATTAAACAGTACCTCATCTTGTCAGCTTTGTAGTTTCAAATCCAAAATGCACACCTACTTTCAGGAAGGTGTTTTTATTTTACCTTGGAGTGAAGCACAATCATACCACGCCTTTAGTCATATTGGGTCTTCCCCCATCACAGACAGACAGCTGGGAAAGCTATTAAAATTCCCAGCTGTGGCTTTAAGAAGGTTCAAGGAGCAAACAAAACACATAGCAAGCCAGCCTTGAACTCTGAAGGAACTCTGTCTCAAGTATCAGCCCCTATAACATTCAATGTCAAGATGCATCTCTATGGCATTGCCTATGGCTAGCAATACTGGATAAAGGATCGGAGGGGAAAGAAAAGATGTGCAGGAAGGATATAGCCTACCACAACAAAGACCTTCCCCACTGGTGTTCAGATATGCAGTTACAGGCAAAACTTTTTCCTTGAGACATGTGAGGCACAGGAAGGCAAGCTGCACTGATCAGGCCACAAAATTCCCAGTTTGGGAAAGATGGTGGTGCACGGGCTTCTCTATTGCTGATGCCAAAAATTTGTCAAGTTTTACAAATAGACAGATTGGATTCAGTTCTATATACATTCATCTGAAATCTGATTAGACAAATGCTAAAAGCATACAGGTTTTTGAGTGATCAACTGCAGTACCAAGGCATAAGTCCCCCTCCCACCTTGCCTTCTCCCAGCAAGAAAAATGTATTTCTAGGTGCAGGTGTTAGGCATGATTCTCATGTATGGACTTCAGAGGAATATATTGTCAAGCTAAATCTAAAAGCAAGCCTAGGGAGTGATGTTTAATTTTGCACTGGAACTTGGGAGATCAGTGACTCACTAGGGGGCCAAAGGAAAGCCTTTTTACCCCTCTAAGCCTTCATTTCCCCATCTGGAGAAAAACTGCTGCAATATTTGCCCCTGTAAAATGTGTTTCTTGCAACTGGGTATTATCGTAGTCTGAAACGAATGTGACAAATGGAATGCTGGGTGATAAACAGCTTCCTCGTCCCCGAGTTGGGAGCACAAGGGTGGGATTGTGTGGGAACTGTGAGAACGCAGCACATGACCAGAATCGTGTATGGGCAGCAGCAGAATAGGCAGGGGAAGGAGAAAGCCTGAGTGTTGTCCTGTCTCAGAGTTCTCTCTCCTGCTTGAACGCTGAATAATAAGGTCAGCTGTGATTTTAAACAACTCAAAGAGCAATTCCTAATCTTTTTCCATCTGGACTTCCATTTCCTGGATATCTCACGTAATGCTACATGCTTTTTTTGGATCAAAAGTCTCATCAGGATGACTCTGTTTTCATTTCTATGAGACAATAATAGGGATAACGCTCAGGTAGTCAGGCTAAATGATCTGCGTTTTTTGTTCATTGCAGGAAGTGTGCCAGCTGCTTATGTGATAGGCAAGCTCTCTGAGGCCATGCATGCAGTGAGATGCTGTGCCAGTTGTCTGGGTGGCTCTGCTTTTCCCAAGGGAATGAGTCACTGACGCAGTTACTGCTGCTCCACCCCTGGTATTGGTTTCTAATATCTTACCCTGGCAGGAGGTCAGGAATCCAGGAGGACCCAGATCTGGGTCCAGGCTCCTGTTCTGCTTCCTTCCCTTTATGGCAGTAATGGATTTCCTGTGCTTCCCTCCCTTTCCTCTACTACTTCTTTATAGATGTGACCATTATGTAGCTCGGAGAAAATGGATTACCAGGCAACGCTTGTCATTGCCACCATTCTGCCACTCATTTTTCTGTTTGCAGAACCAGACTCGTTGTGCAGAGGTTTTAATTGCTGTATTTGTTTTAGCAATGTTGTGTGAGGCCATGGCATTTCAAAGCCGTGGCAGGCTGGGGAGCTATTGTGCCTGTCGCCTGCATTTCCCCATCTATAGCAAATCCTTGAGAGAGACTTCTGGAAGTTTCTTGCAACCTCTGGATGGGGTGAGTCATCATTCCCTTGAAGGCTTCATCACAAACATTTTCATTTCCTCCCCCTCAACATGGCGTGTGGCCAGAGGCACCTGCAGAGCCAGGGGAGTGGAGTTACAGATGGGTGCACCTCCCTGATATGAAGCAAGTGTTTTGGTGAAGGCATCCGTGCCAGTGCCACCCACTGTGTGCAGCCAGCAGGGAAGGGAGTGATGGAGGGCCTCATATAGACAGGCTGGTACTTGTGGCTGGGAAATGCTGGCTGAGAGCATCACTGTGCTCCTCTCGGGCCATAGGCATGCTCTGCCCATCACTCCACAGAAGACCCCTGAGACAGGAGTTGCTGTTCAGATGAATGCCTTTGAAAAATGAATAGGATCAAAAGTATTTTGAGGGTTATTTCATTAGCAGTGCTTGTAAAGCTTGTAAAGCTTTCTGAGAAGTGTGAACATTTCCTGCTTCTAGCCAGACTCTTAATTCACACCACGCTAGGCTAGACCCCAGCTCCCGCTGCCACTGTCCTCCAAACCTGCCCCTGCACTCTTCCCAGCCCCTCTTGGTGGATGATGCCAAGCCTCTGTCCTGCACTGACCCTCCAAATCAGGTGTCACACATGATACAACCCCTCTACACTTGCGATAGTTGGTGCCCCATATCTGCTGTTGTTGGGGAACACAAGTAGCTCCATTGCATGGAAGGGTGGGAGGTGCTTATGGCTCCTCAGTCTCTCAGTCAGAAGATGCTTCCATGCTTCCATCCTCTTTCTCCACCAATACAGGGTGAACCAGTCCCTATTGCTACTGCTTATCCCCATTTCACAAACCTGGGTTAAGAGGTCACCTTTCCTATATGTGAGGCCTCAGTTCCTCACACATAAAGCCCACCCAAATTACTTTAGTTGCTGCTTCTTCATTTTCTGTTTTGCCTTACGTTGCTCAGATAATTTGATATTCAGGAAGGGAATGATAGATTTATAAGAGTGCTAGCAAATTTTTCAGGAATCTCTGTATAAGCATCATGGATCCCTGGAAGGCTGTCAGTACATATTTTGCTAATTCAAATTTTTGAAAACCCCAAAGAAATTTATATGGGACAATAATTTTAGTTCAAAGAAATTGTATTTTGATTTACAGCCAAGGAATTTGATGTCTTTAAAAACCTAACAGTGTTATTTGCAACAACAGCTGCTAAGAGTAGAGAGAGCAGTCCCTGGGACAGTGATTTTATACTTCAGAATACTAGTAATCTGTTTGTCCTTGCTTAACTTCTTCCATGCCATGCCCCAGTTCACATTTGGAGCTATATTTTATCTCCAAGTTCCTATTATTTCTTACAGGTTAGCACAACATATGACCTATGACATTGCAGCCGTAAAGAAAGTAGGCACATGTGATTTTTCCTTCAGTTTTCATATCTCAGTGCTCTGGCCATTTAATTTAGTTTCCCAGGTGCTGACAGCTGGTAATGCTCTTAACTGCTCTCCCCTGTTGGTAAGTTATGGATATTTCCTAACTGGAGTTTAATTGTGTAACTTTACTTCACTCGAAATGCCAAAGGTCCTAGGAATCCATTCCTCCTTCAGGCTGATTATGGCACTGGAGATAACACTGTTTGTGGATGGTGAACCTAAATCCCTGATGAGTGTCTTCTAAGGCAAACTGACACTTATGGCGTTCCTCATTATGACATGACTGTCCAGGGCTGGCCCAGAGGACAAAATCCCCCAATTTTTTATTAAAAATATATATTAAAACAAGCATAAAAAACTGTAGTTCGAGTTTCTCACTCAGGTTCAAAGAGACAAAAGCAATAAGAGATTTAAAGGAAGAACTCTTCTGTAGGTAGTGAAGGTAGGAGCAGGGTGTTGCACCAAGCCAGAACTGTGAAGCAGGATTTGGTCCTACATGTACTACCTTGTACCTGCCACATTTAGTCTGTGTTTCTCCCCTCTTTCCTAGAATGACATCTCCCTGCTCTCGGTGTTGGGCACACTGTGCAGTGCCAGGCTGTCTCATCAACAGGGCATTGCTGTGGTCCTCCCTTGGTGGCCTTGACAAGGTGGTCAGGATTCCAGGGATGACCTCAGAGCCCATCCTGTGAACCTGCTGTCCTCCATCTTTCAGCTGGTATCAATGGGGGTTGCCCTGGCTGCCTTGCTTACCAAGTGGACAGAGTGACACCAGTGACATTGCATCCCCTCAGGCTTCTGCTCTCTGGAAGAAACCTGGCCAAGGGACCCCAGAGTGCTGGGACTTCACTGTGAGAAAGTGCACATGATCTGTAGGACCACAAGCATGTCACATAGAGCATGCATCAACATCAGCCTTCCTGATCCTCACTGGGAATTAGAGACCTAAATGCCTATTGGGACTGCCATGGAGTTTGCTCATAGCTTTGCTCAAAGGGTGAGGTAGTCCTTCACTATATCCTCGGGGGTAAACCATGGTTAAACTGTGAGAGCAATAAACTGAGGATAATGAGCAATGAAATAATGGTGAAATATTCTGGTGCTGTTGAAACAGGGAGGCTAAGGTGGGGAGGGCAGGACTGATTGATGTTCCCTCTCCTGAAAGGTGAACCCACTTTGCCCAATATCATGACCACTTAATGCTTCTGCAGCTATGGCAAGCTGAACTCGGATGGGGATGGAGAGAACTTGGCAAAAAATGAATACATCATTGCTTTTGTTCTGCCTCTACACTGTATAGTCACACCTCTGTGTGCCTGGAAATATCCAACCTGTGCATGGAGGTGTCAGCTTTGTTGGGTTATGCTCCTTCTCCCTAAGGGAATATAGAGGAAAGCTTCTTGTGGGAACCACTCTGAACTGGGTCCACTAGTTTCACTGTGAAAGAAAAGAAGTTTGGCGAAACTTGACCCTCATTTTATAAACCCCCAACAAGTTGGCTGGGATTCCACTTCTCATTGTTTTTGCGTTTCTCTGCAGCTGCCAACTGCCTGCTGCCTGTTCAGCAGTTGATGGGGAAGGATGGGCCCAGTGGGAGAAGGTGTTATAATTCTCCTGGAGCAGCTGCCCCAGCTTTGTCACTTGTAGTGAAGCCTAAAAGGACCAATCTTTCCCCTCCCAGGTACATGAACACTCCTGGGGGCTTTGCATGAGGCAAGAGAAGGGTAGTGGGGCAAAGTCTGTGTTGCACTGGAGGGCTTGGAGACATGCTGCAGCAGACAAAAGATCCCATGCATAGGGAGACCTGCATTTCTTCTGTGTCCTTTTCCAGACACTCTGTGGAATTTCATGGTGCTGAATTGTGAGTTAGCCTGACACAGATCCAGTGAAGAGAAGCTAGGAAGGAGCAGACAATTATTATTTTTTTTTGTCCAGTTAGTATAGACAGCTGGCTGCTAATCACCATTAGTGCTTCTGTAGGAAGAAAACAGTTGGAAGAGGTCCTTGTCCTTCTCAATGCATTTCCTCTCTGCTCCTTTCCCTACTGCATTTTTCCTGTCCCCTGCCACACTTACATTAAGGCAGCTATTTCTGGTGTCATCTAAAACAGACCAGAAGGGTTTTTCTGGTTTTGCTAATACCAGCTATTTCACTGATTTAGTTTAAAGGGTATCAGCACACTTAGGAGTGATAAATGGGAAAGAGGAGGGAGAGTAACAAATAGCTGTGGGTGAGAAAAGGCAGAATCCTTCTTTGGCAGCTTTGCCATTAGATAATTGTGGAGTGGAAAGCACCTTCAGATGTCCACTGAGAAATGCATTGACATTTGGGTCCCAATTCCAAAAAACATGCTGGAGCATGCTTCACTGCTGCTCTGTTTCTTCATTCTTAGTAAATTGTCAAGTAAGCACATGTCCAAGGCACCCACTGACTAGTCACTGGGGCTTAGAGAGAGGAGAAAAGTGAATATTGCTAGCTCTGTTCTGATGAAATGGGCAGAAAATAGACAAAGCAATTTGAACAGAAATAAAATATACAGCCTGTGTACCCCTTCCGCAGATATTGGAATGGTGCAGTGTTTTGCTGAATTGCCTGTGGTTTTACTATAGCATTTATCTCTAGTATTTGAGGATTACAGATATATTTAGGTTTCTTGCTTCTGCATAGGTGACAAACTTGTGGTCTTGAAAGAGCTCCATGGGGCTGTATCTAATTTATTCCAGTGAGTAGTTTGGTTTTCTTGACTGAGATTTCTCTTGATTTCTGCCAGTGAAGTGGAACTGAGCTATAGTTCTAGGTACACTGGAAATGTATACTGGAAATTGCTGCAGGGACTACACAGTGCTAACACACTTTTGCTGATCACCCTGATTGCCTGAGGATTATCTGATTAAACTTATGATTTAAATGCTGCATGTCTTGATAGACAAGGTCACAGTTATGCAGCCTGAAGTGCCACCTAGAGTCTTACTTCATATATCTTTGAGAACATTGTTCCCAGGACCGTTTTTGAAGGTCAAGAGCTGGATAGTAGGGGCAAGATTAACAAGCTATCTTCAGAAGTGTAAGAAATTACAGTAGTGAAAATGAAGCAGTTGGGATGAGCAGACCACTGTTGCTGGGAACCTGTGATTACTGCCCCTGCTCCTTTCCCTGATCTCTCCCTCACACACAGAGATGTGGGAAGGCAATGAGGTCAAATGGGATGCAACCGCTATGGGGTCTGCTTTGGACAGCAGACGTAGCCAAAATTGTGTTAGCCAGAGGTAGCTGCAAACAGGCCCTCAGGAACATTTGGTGTTCCCAGGCTCCCCAAGTGCACCCATCAGCCTCCTCTGTGCCTTGGAGGAGAGTGAGCCAGCTGAAGGGACATTTCAATCCTCCTTATGAGAAAGTGTGCTGCTCGAGCTGTTCCATGCATGACACCCACTCCTTGCCAGGTCCTGCTGGGTGCAAACAGATCTGCTCCCTCCCTTCAACCTGTAATGCTATGCTCAGTCCTTGTCCCTGCACACAGCAAGCTGAGATGGGATTTCTTATCCCGACTCCTTTCCCTGCCAGTGTGCGTCATTTTCCCCCTGAATGCTCCTGGAGGGCAGGCTTTTCCTTTCTCCTGTGTCTCCTGAGCTCACACATTAAATTGGAAAGACCTTTCTGATCCCTCACACGTTCTGCCACTGAAAGTAAGCCCCCGTGGTTCTTGGAAGGGGAAATTGCCCCCTTTTTCAGGGTTTTCTGGGATAACTCTGTGTGGGAAATCACAGGAGGAATGAGGATGTTCAGAGCTGTGCAAAAAAAGCCAAGCCTATACCCACAGATCCTCATGTTTCCTATATACAATATCCTGTAGCATTCTGAAACAGATTTCGTTTGTAGCTATATTGAGTATAAAAGCTTTTCCTTCACCTAGCAGAATCAATCGGCCCACAGTGGGTCTTTATTCCCATTCAAATTAAGGGCTATTCCATACCGAAAATGCACTAATGTAACTAAATTGATTTCTAACTTGATTTTAGTTAAATGGGTGTAGTTCCCTGTGGGGATACACTTAAATCAGTCGAAGAGAGGGTAAATTATGCATCTTTGTATATTTCTCTGTGATTTATCTTAATTAGGTGTAAAAGGATCTCAGGGTAACCGAGGCTCCGACCACAGGTAAAAAAAACCCCACGCAGATTCTGGGGATGCTCCTAAAGTGCCGAATGCTCTTAACTCCTGGCGCAGAGTGCCGGAGGTGTTCGCTGCCTCACAAGTGTTCCGCACTTCTGGAGATCAGGCCCGCATTGTCACTCTGTGCCTGTGTGTGTGTGTGTCCCCCATCATACCTCCTGTGGATAATTGCCTCCCCCCCAGCTAGGCACAGCCCTGGCTCTGAAGCACCCTCGGTGCTCTGAGAGCTGAGGCTAAGTGCAGCCCTTTAGCACACCCAGGATCCCGGAGGATTTGGAGGGAGGCTTTTTTCTTATTGAGCTGTGCCACTCTCGCAGGGGAGCTTATCTTCCCCACAAGAAAGGAAAAAAACAAAATAAAAAAATCCTTAGCAAAGGAAAATGGAAATTATTTATAACCTGAGGCACAGCCATCATTAGGAAATGCCTCCCTGATCGTCTTGGGCATTGTCACATCTGTGAGCAGCATGGGCACAGCTTTTGGCTTTGCAGTGCTTCCTTGCTCCCAAGCAGGAACCCCATTGTCTCTTCCTATTCCCAGTGTCAGGAAAGTGGGGCATGCCTTCAAATCAGGGATGCTCAGTGGCTGTGGTCCCCATCCCAGGAGGGTATTGCATGCTATGTTACGTGGGATGGAGCCATTCACACTCAGCATTCCTGCAAGCTGTGGTGCTTAAAAAATAATAAAATCAACTCTATATTATTTTAATTGTTTTTAAAATGGATGGATTGTAAAGCTGCCCAGTCCAAACCGCCTGTAACCCCTTGGAAAGAAGCATAAAGGAGGGATGACATGTCTCATCACTCAGGAATATGGATTTGGAAATTTCTGTGTCTAACTTATTGAAGATTATATGCCAATATCTAAGTTTGGGAGACTTCTGACCTTTCATCATTGAGGAAGGCTGTGTACAGGTCTAACATACAGTGGGATAATGGAAATATAAGCAATGGCTTCCAGGGTAGAGGCCAGAAATGTGGAGGCTGTGGTCATTCTTCCAGGAATGATGAACGAGCTTGATTGACCAGAAACGTCTCTGAGAAAGTGAGAGACCCAAAGAGGTCAATTCCCTCTCTTCAATGGCTCTGGCTATTTTCTTTAAATTAAAAAGAAAAATGGGACACTCTAGTCCTTTGTGTAATTTTATAGCCTAAGGAATATTTCCTAGGCTTACTCTGCTGTATGTGCTATAAAGCAGGATGGGGTATTTAGCCCCTGAATTTTCATTTGGGTGTTTTTTCTCCTCTTCGCATTAATTTACTCTACAATATCAACTTCTAAATGTTCTATTTTTTTTTTGTTTAATTGAGCATTTCATAGTAATAAACCATGGAAGCCTAATGTCAATGTTTGCCAGCACCATAGGCACATGCAATATTATATGAATGCATTTTCTCCCTTCCCTCACCCTTCTTTCCTTCTGTCCCTCCTTCCCCCTACCTCTCCCAGACATTGTATGTATTTTTCCATGCTACCTTTAAACCTTTGAACACAAGGAGGTTCCCAGTCAGCTCCTCGTAATATCACAGTAACTGTGCCCATTTAAAGATGCTGCAGGACAAAATGTTCAAGGACAGCACCATAATGCTCTGGGTGAATAGAGCTCCATTGTGTTTGCTCATGTGATGACTGTAGTCCTCCTCTCCTCTCCTCTCCTCTCCTCTCCTCCCTATCCCGTCTGTAATCCAGCTCTGGGGGCCCCAACTTAAGAATCTAAGGGCAAACCTTTCCAAAGGAGGAGGACAAAGAAGATCAGAGGGCTGGAGCACCTCTCATATGAGGACAGGCTGAGAGGTGGAGCTGTTCAGCTTGGGGAAGAGAAGGCTCCAGGGAGAGTTGTACCATCTTCCAGTACCTAAAGGGGCTATAAGAGAGCTGGAGTGGGACTTTTTATAAGTGATAGAACAAGGGGCAATGGCTTTAAACTGAAGGAGGGTAGGTTTAGGTTGGATATTAGGAAGATATTATTTACTGTTGTGGGGATGAGGCACTGAACAGTTTTCCCAGAGAGGTTGTGGATGCCTCACCCTGGAAGTGTTGAAGGCCAGGCTGGATGGGGCTTTGAGCAACCAGGAATTAGTGGAATATGTCCCTGCCCACAGCAGGGGGGTTAGAACTAGATGACCTTCCAACCCAAACCATTCTATGATTCTATGATTCTTTATCTGTATCCATGATGTATGTATTCTAATACATGTCACCTTCAGGTTCTTCACATTTTTAAACCTCGGGAAATTTAAGCAAATCTGCAGTTTACAGGAAACAAGACCACCACAACTTTTCTTTCCTCTGAAACTGCATGTGTCAGGCTATGCTCTTGGTGGCAGGAAAGCCTCATGTTGGGTAGGTAATAGCTAAGGTACCTGCTTAAAGCTAGCAAGCATTCTTTCTATCAAAAAACTTTGGGCAAGGAGCCACGTTATGTGATGGAGCTGCAGCCTCTGTCCTGGGCAGGGAGGACTGCTTCCATGAAGCCATGGCAAAGCTGAGTATGTCCCAGCTTTGAGTGTCTCCATCTGAAGGGCTCACTGCTAAGCGGTGTTACAGCCCCTGTAGTATCCCTGACCTTGTGGCATCCTGTGCTTTTGGCTCATGGAAATATGCAGAATGGAGCTGCTCTTCGTTGTCCTCCAGAAAGCAGTCCCTCACAGGGAGCCCACATTGCCACCGTACAGACAGCTCTGACTCCCGTTCGATATTTTCCTGAATGGTGGTGAAAATGCCCCTCATCATAATCTACTCAGTAATAAAAAAATGATCATTTTTATGTCATTCAACAGAAATGTATGGTAAATGAGATTCAAAGGATTAATGCACAAAGGAAATGTCAATGTTAATCTATAGACAGTCCCTTTAGTCCTGCTTGTCATAAATTCAGAGCAAGAGAGTTTGCAGACTGGCTTGGGAAGGATAAAATCGAAGGATTAAACAAACCATAACTCAATCTTTCAGTGCCTTGAATTCTTACTTTTGGGGGATTTTCCTCTGTAGTTTTTCTTAAAAGGACATATATCTTTAATGAGAGAGGGAAATTACAAACGTTAGACCGTGAAAGTTGGGCTTTCTTATAGTCATACTTGCACAGGCGGGCTCTAACTCAAATCAGCTGTGCCGGTTTAAAGCTGTGCTAGTATCTTTTATTGCTAACACTGAGCTGCTTGGGTTACTCACTGTTGTGTCTTCTATGGGAATATAGGAAGAGACAGGCTGGCTTTGTCTCCCTTCTGACAGGGAGGCTCTGTATCTATCCATCCTCAGCAATCAGATCATAAAATTAGAGCTTCACAATTGTTGTTGGTGGGGTTGTGGTGTTATTTTGTTTTGTTTTGTTTTCTTAGATGAATGTTAAATTTGTTTTGCTTCCCAGTATTCCAGCTCAGCCTGAAAGGAGGGTGTGGATCTTTGGATAATGTGAAGGACAGCTCAGGTCTGACTTTTTCTCTGGATGAAGGACTCAGTCTTACACCAGGATTCACAAGGGTAGTACTTTCTGTTCATTTATTTAGACTGCAGTCTGCCCGGTGCCAGGCCCTGCCCAACTTCTTAGCGTAGAAAATGTGCATTCAATTGCATGTCTAATTTGTTCACAAATTTTCCACGAGTGTTGAACTAAACCACACTGCAAAGACTATGCCTAGTTATGTGCCTAACTCAGCATTTGCACACAAAATTGCCTAATGAGCATGTGCAATTATGGCAATTAGACTTGTGAATTAAGCATGCAAATACCCTAGCATTTGGGTTAGAGTCATAGCCCATATCACTAGAAATAGCATAACCTATTTTAGATACAATGAAAAAGCACATCCACCTTTTCCAGTGTGACCACATTCATGAAAAGAGAGCATTGTAAGACCTTTGGCTTGGGGAGGAAAGACTACAAGCTCTGGGCAGAGGCCATAAGGAATCTGCAAATGAAATGAGACTTTAGGTGCTTCTGTTTCCTGTCCCAGGTGTCTCTTGCTCATAATGAAATACCAGCATGCTCTCACAGAGCATACCTTGTCTTAATGGGGTTATTCGCATGCAGCCTCCATCAGCAGGAACTGCTGTTAAAAAAGTGGACAACTTTCCTTCTATTATAGTCCTTTCTACTACAAATACAGTACAATGCAGAACTACCCTATGCCCACACGAATGTTGCTGCTGAATTTGTAGATTTCTAAGATAATTCCACTTTGAGGCATTCTCATCCTACTGAGGGGAAGGCACTGCTGGCTGGCTGCAGCACAAATCCCAGTGTAAGGTGTGAATTCATTTGGCAGCTGCCAGGACTGAAATTTTTGCATCAGTTATTGCTGCCTTAGTGAAATAAGGTTAACAAACACAGAGGTGAGCAGGTGGTCAGAGATAAACAGGTGAGGGAGCACATTTCTGTAATAAAGAAAAGTCTTGGGAGGGAAGCCATACCCCCCCTTAAATTTCTGCTTCATTAAGGTGATTTCAAACTCGCTGGGAAATCAAGGACTTCGTAGCTGATCAGCGCAAACAAAAATAATCCAGGTGGCAAGTCTGATGAGATATGACCTTGTTCAAAATCAATAGACTGTTCCCCTTCCACCGAGCACAACCGACTCTCGAATGAGTTTACTTCAACAGAGGCATTTCCCTCACAACATTAACATTTTAATTGCTTGTGCAGGATTTTCTGGAAAATTAACCCAGCGCTGGTTGAGCGCCGGCTGAGGATGCGGGGCGCCGGGCTGGGAGCGCGGGCGGTGCAGCGGGGAGCTGCAAACTCATACCGCCACCTAAAGGAAGGAAACCCGCACGGAAACCGCGGAGAGCTGCTCCCTTCGGCTGCCTCTCCGTCAGAGATGGTTAAAACAAAGAGCCTTAATTTGCTCTTCGCAGCCTGCCTCCCTGATGCCTTCCGAAGGGTTGTCTCCCTGGCAAAGCAGGACGAGTCCGTCAGCATCGTGTTCTCTGCTGCAGGACCGGTAGCACGATGGTCGCACACCCGGCAGTGGGCACGGGGGAACTTCTCAAGTTGTCCCAACTTCTTTGTGGATCTATGGAGTCCTGTAGCAGGGCCACAAATTAGGTGCAGCTGGGTCTTGTGCCAGGGGAGATGGCCGGGAATGCTGGGCTGGGGAGCAGAGCCCCAGCTGTGCTGCGGCACAGGGCTGCTGTGCTGCTCCCTCCCTGCTGCCAGGTCCTGCGGGCTGGGCCGGCGGGGATCGGGAAGAAAGCTCAGGTCCATACAGTAATGGATGGATGAGGAGGGTGGGTGGCAGCCTAGTAGGTGGTCTTCAGATCATGTCTGATTTTACTTCATTATCTATCGTAGATTGCATAAATGCCGAGGGGACAGGACTGAGATCTGCTCAGCCCAGCTGAATGTCTTAACTCCTGGTACTAAAGAGACAGGCTTCTTTCAAATAGTCTTTTTCTGGCTTCATTCCTGGCTGCACAGAGGAGGCAGGCAGAAGAAACTATTTACAGAGAATATATTCCCACCGAGTATTCCCAACCCGTTTATGAGCAAAGCCTGTGAAAATAAAGGGATGGGGTGGGGGAGGGGAAGGGAATCTTCCCCCTGCCTTCTGTAAGCTTGTGGAGCATAAAGAAAAGAACCTCTTTCGAACACGTATAGGCAACACTGAGCCACAGAGCCGTGTCCTTGAGGTGTGGCTGACATGTCAGCCCACAGGGCTGAGCAGGCTCTGTACCAAATCACCAGCAATAAAATAATGGGGGAGTTTGGGAACTTCCCGTGGTTTGGAGTGCTGTCCAATTTTCCCTGCGAGTGGCTGCCAATATCACATTAACACCTTGACTGCCAGTAAGGTGGGGCTCTCAAGGCTGAGCCGGCGAGTGAAGGCTGCAGGGGTGTGGAAGCACGTGTAGCTGCACACTAAAAAGCAGCCTGTGCAGGGGTGGGCTGAGGTGAGGGGAGCCTGTGCTTATAGCAGCCCTTTGGTGTTTCAAAGGCAAAGTTCTGGTGCTTTGGGGCACTTTTGCAGAGCAGTAGTTTCCCTAAATGCGTGCCCATAGACAGACATACGGACAGTGTCTCCTGCCTGAGTTCTGCCTACAGCCCTTTACCCAAAGTCTGACTTGAAGCCTGGCATCACACATGGCTGTCCTGAGAGGAGTGATGTCTCAGAGAGACAGGAGGTTATGCACAGACAGCAGTGCCCCACTGAGCAGTCATAACCAGCACATTCCTGGGATTCCTGCAGGGCCAGCCCCAATCTGCAACTCAGAGCTCACCCAGTGAGAGCACTTCTGGTCTGGTGGGACACTGGGCCACTGTTCTCTGAGGTCAAACTGTTACCAGTTTGCAGCTCCAGGAAAGCTCTCCAGGAAAGCTGTGAGGTCACTGGCAGGCAGAATGGATATTGTTTTATCTTATGTGAGTTATTTTCTTTTAAAAACTGATTATGATCTCAGTATCCCTACCCAGTGTGACCATGGAGCAGGTTTAGGACTTATCTTTCTTGTTTGTGCTGTTGTACATCGTAGCTTACAACCTTGGTTGCAGTACAGAAAGTGCTTGCTGGGAAGCCAGTTTGTCAGACTGAAAGGAAAATTAATGTGACTTTTCTTCATAGAGAACTTTGATTTGTGGTAAGTTCTTTACAATGATATATCTGTGTTTGAGGTATTTTTAATGCTACCTTAGGATCTTTTCCATTAAATACATTTTTTCCTTTTGTTGTCCGGGTGTGTTCAATTCTGTAAGCCAATGAACATCTGTGTTCAGATGGGGTTTTCAATCCCATGCAATATCTGCATTTCCAGTGGAAGGCACTAGCATCTCTTCCATCTGTAGTATTGCTTAATGGGTTGGAGGTAAATGTAACAGGGTAGGAATGAAAAGAGGGATTCTCAGATGGGCTAGGGTACTGTAAAGCACTGTTTTAAAACCGGAACTTAGCTTCTCTTTAATTAACACTACAGTTGTATGGACACGATCATAATAAGTGCTGGAAGGAACAGTGTCCTGTAGGGAAAGCAGTTGATGATACTTCAAATAGATTTCTGTGTAGACTTGAACAAAAAGCTGTTTACTCCTCTGTGCCTTAATTTTTACATCTGATTAGAGACGTTATGATTAAAGCTGATGAAGCTTTTTCAATTCAGTGACTGGAGAAGTTGGTTCTGGCTAAAAGGACTGAAGGAATATTTCACAGCTGTTCCTCCCATGGAGCCAAAGAAGCCAAGTTGTCCATTTCTTGAAGACAGAAAAAGGATTTATGCCAAATTTATATATATTAATTTCATGCTATGTATAAATTACCTTACAGTATTATTCTGTTAAAATTTTGAATATTGCCAGTATTTCCTGTAAGTATTAAAGCATTTTAATATCATGCCTTAACATTTCTTACATTAATTCAGTGAACTAATTTTCTGTTTGTTAATTAAATGTTTCAGCTTTTTCAGAGATAAACATTTTTGCATTATTGGAAAGATCCTTTCTGCTCTTTACTTTCTGATTTTGAAAGTATTGGAACCCCTTTGCTGATATTTCTGCACTTGGCTAGGGCCAAGGATTAAGTGCTCGTGGTGTCTTTTGGGGGCTGTGACAAAGTACTGCCAATGAATGTCCTTAAGACAGAGTCAGTGTTTGCATGGCACTGCCTGCGACAGTGGTGGCTTGGGATGGCCCCTTCACATGCCAGCCACCCTCCAGCTTTTCAGTCACTGCCTCTCTGTATGGGGTGTGGCTGAGCAGAAGTTGTTCTTTCCCCCCAGCATCCCTCACAGAGCTGTGCTTTGCCCTGGGAGCTAGGAAGGTGCTGATAACACACCAGTGTTTTGGCTACTGCTGAGCAGCACCCACAGAGCACCAAAGCTGTCTCTTCAAGACTCCACTCTCACTAGTGGGCTGGGGAAGGGCAAGATCTTGGGATGGGACACAGCCAGGACAGCTGACCCAAACTGACCAAAGGGTTATTCATACCATAAGCTAATTCCATTCCAAAAGATAAGAGGATGGAGGAGGGGAGGGTATTTGTTACTGCAATGTTTGTCTTGTGGAGCAGCCACTCTGTGTACTGAAGTCCTGCTTCCCAGGAAGTGGCTGGGCATTATCTGCTGACGGGCACTAGAGAATAAATCTTTTGCTTTCCTTTGTTTCCACACACGACCTTTGTTTTTACTTTTGTTTAACTGCCTTCATCTTGGCCCATAAGGGTTTTGTTTTCATCTTATTTTCTCCCCTGCCCTGTGCTCCTGAGGAGAGAGTGGTAGAGTAGATTGGTGAGCACTTGGCACCCAACCAAGGCCAACCCATCATGCTCTTTTTTGGTGCTCAGCGTGAGACACGAGACTGGCAGTTTTTTGTTAAGTGTGCTACGGCTGTAGTAGTTGTGAAGTGGCAAAGACCTGCACAGACCATGGAGTTTGTTGACTGCACTGCCTATTTCTATTTTGCTGAGCTTGAGAACATGTTAGTACAAGCAACAGCTCTGTGCTTTGCCCTGGCATTGATGGCCTTGCTGTGCTGGGGGATCTATCTCGTGGAGATGGTGAGGGAATACATCTCCCACCTCCTACCCAGAGTGGATGGGGGTGGTTCTATTATGAGGTTCTTGAGGTTCTTGTTCACCGACAGAAGCTCTTTAACTCTGGTAATTAACACCATAGAATAGTAAGTAGTCTGTGGAATCTGATGTCATCCTAGTGTCAGAGAAGACAACTTTGAGGTCAGGAAAGACTGAAATGTGTCTGGGTGATACAGATTCCTCCTGGGTGGTAGGGTGTGTGAAAGGATTTGGGCAGGTTCCTAGAAATGTCATGTCCTATAGCCTGGGACTTGAAACCTGAACATAAAAGTAACCCTGATGAATTGGTGTGCCACCTGACAGGAGAGTGCTTTGCCTACCCCAGTGAAAACCAGTTTCCCTCAGTGTACTGGTGCTTGGCTGGTGCCTACTGAGCCACAGTTCATACTCTCAGAGGACTCATGTCCTCTCAGAGGACAGACACCCAAACATTACAGTCATCTCTCCTAGAGTAAAAAAGAAACAATGGATAAGGAAAACAATGGGTCCATATAATCTCTTAGTAAGAGAGGAGGAAGAAAAAAAGTTCATTCAAGAAGCAGAGCCTTCAACAAAGAAATTAAAGGAAGGAGTGAGACAGTTGAGGTAGGAAGCAGAAAATACTTGGTCCCTGACAAATAGAAAATATTTATCTTCCAGAGCAACTGGAAGCCCCCACTTCCTGGGAACTGTGTGGACATCACCTGCTGGTAGGAAGTAGAGAATAAATCTTTTGTCTCCTTTACTTCTGTGCATAGTCTTTGCTTTTGCTTTATTAAACCCTTTATCTTGAATCAAGTGTTTTTCTCTTATTTTCTACCTACCCTGCCCTCCCCAACTGAGAAGGGGAGTGATAAGGGTTGCACTTGAGTACCTGGCATCCAGCCAAAGTCAACCCACCACATTTCCCCAGGGAAAGTCATTGGCAAGTTCAGGAAAATAGTTTAAAAATAAAAGGCTCACTATGACTTTGCCTAAGCCCACTCTTCCCATTATGAGTGTCTTGAGGCTCTGTGGAGGAGCAGGGCTAACAAACAGCTTCAGCCCTTCTCCAAGCAGGTGCTGCCTGCAGGAGCAGATCTAAGACATCTGCTGGGTGACAAATGACTGTTGTGTGGGTGCTGTAACCTCCTGGGAGCCAGCAATGAGGTCCTCACCCCAGGCACTTTGATGATGTTGGTCCCACCTTGTGACTTCTGTGGAGTGACTGGGGAGAGCCAGCATGACCTGCATTTTCCTCACTTAGCATTACCAGTCCACAGCCCTGCCTAGATGCCTAGAGCTGGAAGGCTGCATCAGAGTACACATACATCCCAGGGGAAAACCCGTCTCTGAAGAATGGAAAAGGCAGGCTCAGGGGAATATGTATCTGTGATTAATCTGTTCAGCCACTGGGTGCCAATGTTGGATCATATTTGATAATCGGATACATTTTTCTATGGGAAGAGGAATTTTTAAAACCTAAAGGAAAATGCTGTAGTTGTGACAGGCTGCAGAGACTGGAAAAATATCCCTAAGAGCATGTGAATTTTTCTTCAAACAAATCTGGATGTGGAGTGCCAGGAAGGCGTCCATGAGGGGTGAGGAGACATGGGAGCCCTGGGTTAACAAAAGAAAGAGAGAGACCCTTAATGAAATGGGCTTGCTGAGAATTATGAATCTGTGAGCCTATGTCGTGTAGTGATTAATGATGAACCACTGTTTTAACTTCGGATCAAATAATGGGTTGCCTCTGAAAAGCTTCATTAATCACTGTTAGAAATAGGCCTGCCAATTCATTACTTCAGGGCAGACATGAGCTGAACAGTTCAGCAAATTTCAGGATTGAGTGATTCTAGGCAGGGGATGGTTAAAAAGAAAGCAGGGGTCTAATCTGTGTTTCAATGCATTGGGATTTATGAGTGAAGAATATCCTCTCACTGGCAGTTTCCCCTTCTTCTCCTCCTCTCCCACAAAATCTTTTTGCTGATTGTGATCTAGGCACAGTGGACAGAAAACATGAGACATTCAGAGCCGTGTCTGGGCCAGATTCTTCTCCCAGATACCCAGATGTGACTCCAATCCAAATCACTAGAAATCATATTGCATGTCTCGGGGCAGAGCCTGGCTGTCCTCAGCTGCTGTTTTTCACTTTGCAGCCTTCATCTGAGACTAATGCTCTCTACTGAAGGGCAGAACATCGACAAGAAACATATTTTCCCCCCACCCCCCCTCCTTTTAGGAAAGTGCTGTCAATAGTAAGAAGCTTCTGTGCTTTTGATGTGATTCAAGATTTTTAAGCCACCTGGGATCTATGTTAATTGCTGTCCCAGGAAAGTAAAGACTGGCAAACACATGAAAGTACAGCTGATGCTCCCTGCTTGGGAATAGAACAACTCTTTAAAGTAACATCCAAATATCAGCTAAAAAGTGCACTGTGTCTCCCTGCTATTTGCACCTAGCCAGTCTGGACAGGGGAAGAGAAAGAAATGGAAATTAGGGGCAGAATAATTTTATCAACTAATTTGTTTTGCTCCCAAAACATTTGTTTTGATCAAAACAAAAACCCTTTGAAAGTGTAGCAACAGCTACCTGAGTTATTTTGGCTAGAAGCCTTGCCTTTGCTCCTTTCAAAAAGGAAATGGCAAATTACTTGCCCTGCCCTCACCTCCACCCTCAAAACCTAGATGTGCTTTTGCTTGTTTTTCAGTCACTCCAACATTTACAAATTTACTTCAGCCATGATTTAATATAAATTTCTCAAAGTTCAAATGCAACCATTTTTTCAGTTTCTTCTTTTTGAAGCATTAAACCAAAATGATCATTTGCATTGTTTTGGTCTCCTGAAGATAGGAGTACTTTTACTCAGGATTGACCTAACTTCCTTGAAACAAACAAAAAAGTCATTTATTCGCACAGCTGGAGATAGAGAGGGAAAAACATCTGGATATGAGAAGGGAGAGAAAATGTGCATTGGAAGGGGAAAAAACAGTCAAAGGACAAAAGGTTATAAGTAGAAAAAGTGAAAGGATTGATATGGGGGTTGGAGTGTGTATCCAGGGATTATGTGAAGAGGGCTATAGAAAGTGGGCCTTGAAAGAGAAATGCAAATATGGTGATGGAAAGGAGGAGGGGGAAACTAAGATGAAAACAGAGAAAAGATAGGGCAAAAATGAAATGGAATGAAATAAACAAATGGAAAGGAAAAATAATGAGAAAATCTTACATTTAAATGAAACAAAAGGGCAACTAAAAAGAAAAAGCAGTCTAAGAAAAACAAAGTTAAGAAAACAGATGAGAGTAAGAGATATGCTGAAAAGGTCCTACAAATTGAAATATCAAGCAGAAATTTATTGATTTATTGCAGAAAAGGAAAACTACATCCTTTTTGAATCCTGACCACTTGTCGCTCAGCTCCAGCTGCACTGAACACACCAGTACAGCAACCCTTAGCCCCTTAGACTTCAGTGTCCCCTCTCACAAATCCACAAGATCCATGTGTGGGACACAACAAGGCTAGGGGAGAGCAGGAAGTAACATGTCAGCACCTGGGACCTGTGTTAATTCGGTGCATCAGCACCTTGGCTTCTACCAGCTCATTGTTTCCAGATGGTGCCTGAGCTGAGCCGGTATTTAAGGCATTTAAGGTCGCCTTCCTTACGATTCCCTGGGGCAGGAATGAATCCACCTCTCACATACACAAGGCTCAGTGACAAACGCTCTGGCATGCTGCAGCACTTTGCAAAAACTGAGATGGCCACTGAGCAAAATGCTCTGGTTTTTATTAACTCAGCAAGATCTGCCATGGGATGAGGGGAAGGAAGGGCACTGGTTTGTGCTGGGCTCCACGGCCCTTGCTGGAGGGAGATGTGTCCTGGGTGTGCTTACCAGCCCCTCATGAGAAAGCTCTGACTTCTCCAATCTCTGGGGTCAGCCCCAGCTTGAGCCTGCAGGGACGGGGCTGGGGGCTGAGTCAGCCTTCCCTCCTCGTTCACCAAGGAGCCATAGTCCAGGGCAAATGGACAGGTGGGATTTCATACCTGCCCTCTGAGCTCCTGGTTGAGGTGGCAGCTGGGCACTCTCAAAGGAATTGGCTTCAGGACACTCCTGTGTGTCTCCCCAGGATATGGGAAGAACCTAGATGAGTAGCTTAGCACTTTGAACTGTCTCTGAGCACACAGCAGTGAGGCAGGGGCCACTCCCAAACCTGGTCTCTGTCCCGTGGTCTGAAGTTGCATGTATGGCAGCAACTATTTCAACAGCTTTTAATATTTCTCCCTCCACCATCAAAAACATTTAATCTGCTTGGCTAAAATTGTGAATTAATTTTTTTAAATTTTATTTTATTTTTTTTTTTATTTTCAGGTTTGCTTTATGATTGTTTTTGACATAAAACATTGAAAGCATGAAAGGAAAATCAGATTTTAGGTGCTATGAAAAAGGGACTAAAAGTAATAAGCACTGCTTCATAATGGTGTGACTTCTTCCATTTGGCTTACTGTAAATAACCCAAGTGACCAGCATTGTCTTTCATGTCAGAGCCCAGCTCTGCTGAATATAATGCCATGATATCATTAAAACATTAGACAGATAAATTAAATCAACAATCTGTCTCTTCCTTCATATTGTTTTAGTTTCACTATTAGGCGTTGATTACAGCTCTGCCCTCACCAAAGGCTTTTGTTATTAATTTCAGTGTATCCCAAATTGTTCACAGACTTTAAAGGTAAGATTATTTCCTTGTACTGTCTCAGATAAAGGATAACCAGGCAGAGGTCTAAATTCTTAAAGTTATTAAGGGCAATATGGTCTCAAAGGGAATGAGAAACCGATATTTAGCCCTTAGCATTTAAAGTTTAGTCAAACATGAATAATTTTGGTTTCCAGACAAAGACCGGATCACTAACATATCCCAACAGTCTGATTTTTTAGAGAAGAAATATATTTATAACCAAAGAATTTGGTAATTCTTCCTTGAAATTTGTGTTACAATTAAAGCTTTTGTTCATAAGCATTAATGCATACATGATCAGATTTCTCCAGCTGTAATAGTCAAACTGTCAAAAAGTGTTGACATGCTGATAGAGGTGTGTATTTCCATATAACATTCAGACTTTCAAAGTATTGCCCATGTCTGCATTGTCTTTAAGGACAGCATCTGGGAAATATTCACCTAGTTCACACAGTCAATAAAAGAAATGTGGAAATGTGCCATAACCCTTTCATTTGTATTGGGTTTGCTTGGCAAGGCTGGAGGGCAGGAGGGGCATTTCAGCTGCTGGAAGCTTCTCCCACGTCTGGCAGAGCCAATGCCAGCTGGATCCAAGATGGACCCATCACTGGATCCATCACTGGTCCAGGTCAAGCCCACGAGCAATGGTGGAAGGGTCTCTGGGATAATGAATTCCAGAATGGTGGAAAAAACCTGGAGTAAGGAAATGCCAAACAGCTCTGCAGACTCCCAGGGTGAGTGGAGGAGGAGGTGCTCCAAGCACCAGAGCAGACATTCCCCTGGAGTCCATGGTGAAGACCATGGTGAGGCAGGATGTGCCTCTGCAGCCCATGGGCCATGGTGGAGCAGATTTCCACCTGCAGCCTGTGGAGGACCCTATGCCATGGGTGGATGTGCTTGGAGGAGGCTGTGACCCTGTGGGAAGGCCACCCTGGAGCAGGTTCCTGGCAGGATCTGTGACCCCACCAAGAGAAGCCCACACCAGAGCTGGTGCAGAGGGTGCATGGGCAGCTGGGTTCCTCATTTCTCAGCTTCTCCTCAGGGTGGGACCAGGAGGAAGCACAGCAAGTCCTCCACTGGCTGCTGTGTCCTGCAGGTACAAACCAGCTCCACATAGAGCAAAGGGAGCTTGGCTGACAGCTCCCCTGCTCCTGGTGAAAGGTGTGCCCACAGGGAGCCTTCAGGGGCACAAACAGGTGTTAGACAGCATCATCCTTACAAGAATTCCAGGTGTTGATGGCTCTGAGCACCCTGATGTGATGTATCATTCATTGTGGTTTTCTTAGGTGGAAGAGAATCTGCAATGTTACTGGTAATAGATGAAACTTTTATATGACTGAGATCATATGAAGGAGTTTTGAAAATACATAACACAATTTCTGCCCTGTTGCTGTGTACAGGTGACTGAGCAGCACTAGAGCAGACTGGGGAGAGAGATGGATGTTTTCAAACCAGAGACCTGTGAGCTGTGTATTGCAGTGCCTATAGAACCCACCCATGGGACATCTCACCCACAACTCCTTGAGGGTGTGTGAAGATGCAGCTGTGATGCTGTAGCACCAGAGCACACAGGTTTGAAAAATGAGAAAAATATACCTATTTACCTAAGGTTGGTTTCTTTACTGGAACAAAGAGGATATTTATCAGTGCATGGAACAGAAAAAGAAAAATGAACAGAAAAATGAAAATGAAAAATGTCCACAACAACCCACATTAGTCATTAGGTAATCATATCAAACCCATCTCATTTGCTTTGCTGTAGGACACCAGGCCTTACAAATAAGTGAGAGCAGTCATATATAGTGACTTTAGCAAAGTTTTTGACGTTGATTCTCATATCATTTTTATAGAACAAGATTTGCAGGTGCATCATATAAAGCAGATACTACATTGCCTAGAAATCCCAGTATTTACAATTTAGTTAGTTTAGTGAGCAATTCCCTGGCAAAATCCAGGGAATATAAAGTTTAATTCTGCAAGGGTTTGGTGTTGTTCAACATTTTCCTTAATTGTTTGGGTGATCCATAAGGAATCATATATTTTTTTAAGCTTTCAGATAATGTTATGCTGAGAAGCACTTGGGGAAGAAAGAATATGACTAGAAAATTTAATAGTTAGGAAAAAAGAGGTGAAAATGGAATTGCAGAATCACAGAATTAGCTGAGTTGGAAGGGACCCCCAAGGATCATCAAGACCAGCTCCTGGCCCTGCACAGCACCATCCCCAAGAGTCACAACATATGCCTGAAAGCACTGCCCAAATGCTTCTTGAGCTCTGGCAGGCTGGTGCTGTGACCACTTACCTGGGGAGCCTGTTCCAGTCCCCAGCCACCCTCTGAGTGAAGAACCTTTTTCTAACATCCAACCTGAACTCCCCCCGACACAACTCCAGGCCATTCCCTTGGGTCCTGTCACTCTGCACCACAGACATTGGGGCCTGTTCCTCTTCTTCCCCTCATGGGGAGATTTTAAACTGAAATAAGGTCAATAAAAGCAGTAGAAAAAAGAAGTGTAAAATACTACATTTAGAGTGAAGTAATTTAAAGATATATATAGGCCAAGATTAGGTACCTAAACCTTGATTGGTTAAGAATCATTTCTCCAGGAAGTTCATGGAGGTTTCTGAGATGACTGTCATTCAACATTGGTGTGTTATCCCAGAAAAGACAAGGACACAAGGAAAACTAGAGAGAAATCTGGAGGATGTAGGAGCTATGATTTTTATTTGTACTAAAACCTCAGTTGGAGCTCTGTGTCCAGATTCAAGTCTTACGCTCCAAGGGAGATGTGGGCTAGCTGGGGAAATCTTAGAGAAGAGTGACAAGAATGGTCAGGAGTCTGTGATATGTGGAAGACAAGGTGACATGAAAATGATAACCTAAAGAAGAGAAGCTGATGAGAAGCAGGAAAGAAAACGGACAGGAAATTATGACAGTTTTGAAAATGCAAAAAATTTGTGCAAAAATGGAAAGAAAAATTTGTTCTTCATCTCAAAGGAAGGTTAGGGAGAAGTAGAGAGTCTTAATATAGTAAGGAAGCTTCAGGTTAGATTTCAGGGATATTCTCCTTTTGCTGAAGCCAAAGAATAGGTTTCCTGGTTGTGGAGTGTGCATCACTGAAAGTCTTATACATAGACATCTGTCAGAAATGGCTGAGTGCTTGATCCAGTCTTGAGACAGAGCAGTAGGTAGCCACTCCTCAAGATGCCTTCCAAATTAATTTAATTTCATTTGCTTGTGGTTCTGCATTTGAAATTCAACCACCAGCAAACACCTTCTCTGTGAATTATTATAAACCTGTCAGTAATTATTACTACTTTTACTGAGCCATGAAAAATAATTTCCTCTTTAATTTCAAAAAGCAAATGAGCGTAAAGATCATTCTTGCTTTTACTGTATATCATGACTTGTTGATGAACATTACTGGCTAAATATAAGCTTGACCCATCCAAAAATGCAAAAATAATATTTGCACACAGCTTTGGAGTAAGATATTTTGATCACTCTCTGTGTTCAGTCCTCTGTGATTAGGGTCAATGCGTTCAGGTACACAGAATATTTAGCTCCTGATGACTATGCAAAAGAAAATTGGAGTAAGATACCATTAAATTAAGTGGAAAAAATTATTTTTTAAGTAGAATAACAGATACATGAAATTTTAATAGCATAACTTTGCATTTCAGCATCAGTTGAAGTAATTTCCTGAATTCAGACTATGAAGAAATTGAGAATATCTTCATATTAAATATAAAACCTTGAGATCAAGTATAGGAGATTTTTAAGTCCAATGAAATTTTTAGGAAGGCATTGAGGATTACTCATTTGAAAACCCTTCTGGGGAATAACTGCTCAAAGTATTCCTCTCAGTTGTTTTCTGGTCTTTTTTTCATATGACTTTTTTTTGTATATATCCTCAAACACTGAGTTGAGTGTAGGGATCAAAGTAGTGTCCCAGTTTTGAAGAAGTTTTCCATTTTGTCTCTTGCCTGAAACTTCACTCCCCTAGCCCTAGGCTCAAGGGGAGTTCATCCTATTTCTCTTCCACATCCTCCCAGGCGTCAATATTGTCCTTAGCCATCCAGCACTTTCTGACAGCAATGTCCTCATTACTTTAAATTACTCTTTGCAGATAAAATTTCTCAAGATCTAGTAAAGTCTCCAACTGGAAATTGGGTAAGGAGCTGGCCTGCCACCATTTCCCAGCTCTGGACCTTGCTACTGTAGTCACTAAACCATTGTAATGAAGCATTGGGACACAGCTGTAACAAGGATGTGTTATTTACATAGCCATTAATTACACTTAAGAAGTTTTCTTCTTTCTTGCCCTTAATTTACCCTTCCATTAAATTGCAATTACAAAAGCAGAAACCTGTGGTAGTGTCATGTTTAAATAGGCAAGCCCCAAAAGTGAGGTTACAGACACAGTTTTTATTGCAGCTCTTCAGTTTGGTCCAGAGTAAAGAAGATGCCAGAAGAGAATTAAAGAAAAAATGGTTTTTCAGTCTCAAGGTTGTTTTTGTAAAAAGAAAACTACTTTAGAATTTCTAAGGCTCAATTCTACATTGAAAGCAAGGTTTAACCAACCATTTCCTCATTCAGTGTTACTCTGCAAGCCTTTGATTAATTGGTTCAGCCTTCTCCTTACTCAGGTGACAAATGAATGAAGGGATGGCCACTTAAACCAAAGAATGGGGGGAAAGATCATTCTTGCTGAGAAACTTAAATGAAAGAGCAATTTTACAGTCAAAAGACAAACAAGGTTATAAGTTGGGAACAGATCATTGTACAAATGCTCTTTGACAATTATTAGTGTTTGGACTGCAATTCTACTTTTATGCTATCATTAGCGACCAAAATGAAACAAATTACAGGTTTTTTGGTTTTGTTTTGGGGTTTTTTTTTTTGAGAGAGCTAATAATGATCCATGTTTCCTTGTGAAGAAAGGAGAATATCCAAAGAGAATATCCAAAAATAAAACAGAACACTCAAAGGCAACATCAAAGGACAATCATGTTAATTGGAGGTCAAATCCTGAAGCACTAAATTCATTAAAAAAAATGTAAGCATTGCCTAATGGGTAACCACTAGATTAGAAGAGACTTCTTTGTTTTGCATGAATCCTCAATTTTTCTTGCACTTCTGGAAAATGATGGCAGCAAAGCTGCAGAGATCTGGCATCCAGCTTCTCACTCCATGCTGAAGAGAGATGAGGATTCCAGTTTCCCAAGCAAAGGAAGGAATTGAGTTTGGCTTCACAGGAGGCACCTACAGAATCTGTGTCCAAACTTCTGAGTCATACCTCCTGAAATAGTCAAGGTGCCTTGACAAGAGAGATGTGAGACAGCACACGCTCAAAACTGGGTTCAAGTAGAGGTGTCAATATTCTACTGGGTTTTAATCTGCAGTCCTTGAACAGGCTTCACGTGAATCTTCCAGAATTTGCAGTGAAACATTAGGAGTTGATTTGTAGATATTGAAAGGTAATTTGTGTGTTTGGAAAAAAAATGGCATAAATCATGCTGAGAACAGAACATGGAAAATGCCTGATATTCTGAGTGTACTTATACAGAGTTTTGTCTACTTTTGCCAAAGAGGAACCACTGTCCTGCAATAAATCTTGTTATTTTGAACATTTGAACTACTGCATGAATGGAAAGGCCAGTTTAAACATTAAGCCCAGAATAAGGCCACTTTATTAAGATTAGGAAGGGTTTTCATAGAACCATTGAATGGTTTGATTTGGAAGGGACATTGAAGATTAAGTAGTTTGAAAACCCCTGACATGTGCAGAGATTCCTTTCTCTAGACCAAGTTGCTCAAAACACCATCCAACCTGGCCTTGAACACTTTCAGAGATGGGCAGCCAGAGCTTCTCTGTGCAACCTATTCCAATATCTCACCACCCTCCAAGTTAAGAATTTCTTCCCAAGACTCAATCTAAACCACTTTCCAGTTTAAAGCCGTTAATTCCCCCTTGTCCTATCATTACATGCCCTTGTCAGAAGTTATACTGTTATACCGGAGTAACTGGAAAAGTCTAGAGGGTGTGATAACACAGCAATTGACACAGATGATCAAATCATTGGTCAAATACAGCATTGAAAATTAAAAATAAGGGTAAATTAGTGTACTTTGAATAGGGATGGAAGTGAGGGTTAGAAGTGAGGGCCTGGCTCACAATAGAGCTGAAACCCTGTTTCTCTGAATGGGCATGTCACAGAGCACGTGGGATGATGGCTTTTTGGGAAAAGGAAAGCAGGAACTTTGCTTTTGGTCCACGGTTGAGGAGCAGAGCAATGAAGAAGAGCTGAATTTGAAGCTGGGCTTCTGCACCTCAGAGGACGCTAACAATAGGAAAAGAGTTCATCACTTCTTCGCATGGTGGAAGAAACGTTTTAGAAAAACCTGGACGGATCCGTGAAAGAAAAACATTGCTGCGGTAATATAATGCGAGAGGCTCAAAAATGAGGGAGAATGGGAAACGTCGCGCCTCGGAAAAATACCAGCAGAGGTCAGCACAGCCGGGAGAATGGAGCAGCCGCTGCCGGGATGCTGCCGGGATGCTGCCGGGATGCTGCCCGGATGCTGCCGGGATGCTGCCGGGCCGGCGGCCCGGCCCGTCCCGCTAAGAATTGAAGTTATTTCCTGCCAAGTGCTTGAACGGCACACTCCATCCTCCGTTCTGAGAAAAAAAAAACAGCAGATATTGGTGTTTTCTTCATTCTGACCGCTTATGTGCTTTCCAAATTCAAGACGGTGGCTTGACACAGCACTTTAGATGAGAAAAAACTCCCACCTGAATTCTTTCACAGCAATAAAATTTCCTCTTCAATTCACAGAAAATAGAAGAAATTTCATTTGTCACTCTGTTAAGACACCCATCCTGCTTTACTTTTTTCTTTCACAACATTGATTCTCACAGAACATTGTAGACATAAGAGCCAGAACATCATTCATCAGATTTAATCAGTAAAACCCTCCTTCAAAGAGCTGTTTCTTCCAGGAAAACTCAGTTTCATGAATCATTTTATATCTGAATTACTTGATTCAAAGATAGTGCAGGAAACTGGATTTCCTTAATGTAAGATGATATATCACATCTGTCTCTCTGGAGAATTATGCTCGAACTTGGGTTCCTTCCAGACCAAATGATGGCAAAAGCCAAAATGCCCCATTAGAAAAGGGTGGTCAGATGGTGAAACATAGACAGGGCTTGTTTCACATCATTCTGAAGTAAAGCAGTGCTTGTAAGAGAACTTTGGTTGTAGTAGAGTTGCAGATATTGAGTTATGAAATAATTAATAACCATAGTGAAACAAAGCTTAAAGTAGTGCCAGTGATATTATGCCAGTGATTTCCCAGGAAAAGAACTGCAGTGGATTGAGTGTTTTGCTTAAAATGCTGTGTATTCTTTTCCAGATCCAAAGAGGCTGTATTTCTCTAATATCCACTATTTGCACTATCAATGGAAACTTTTATTTTTGTTTCTCCAAAATAAAGTATGAAACACAGTGATTTTTCATGGTGTATGTTGTATGAGGCTGAAGTTTTCTGAAGAACTGGATGTTCTTACATCCAAGGCAAATTGTATTTCATCCCAGCAGACATAACTATAGAACTGAGTAACTTTACAGTGATGCGTATCATCACTGGTGTCTCATGAAAAGACAGGAAGGAGAAATATATCCAGCATGAATTCTGTGCAAAGCTCCTGGGGCAGCTTTCTACCTGCTGCCAAACCAGCATGCCATGATGCAGCACTGGAAAGAGGTGCTGACTGGGCCTGGAAGCAGTAGAGCAATTTTAACTGTGTTTTCCACCTCATTTGATGTTAACCAGCCCACAGCAGTAATATTTAGGCATGGTCTATCTACATGACTAAACTGCTTGCTGTTCCAGAACTTGTGCTTATATGGCACAAGCTTAGATAACTCTGGTATCCACTGTATTGCACACTCTGGACGTCTTCCTCACTTGAGTCCCCAGAATTTACCAGTAACTGTAGAGATACAATTTTTTATCAGGCTGAGGTAGCTGCAAAATGGATATTGGGCTCCACTTTGTGCACCATTTTTTAACTCAGAGTATTTATTTGTACTAACATGAAATGGAAGACTCTCTGCTATTGTTTTAAATATTGGTTAGCTTGAAAGACCCAGTGGAAAAATATTTAGGAGCAGAAATGTAAATATACTTGTAAAGTTTGTCCTTAGCATCCACAGAGAAGTTTGAGTGGAAGTCCCATGGGGGTAGGATTTCCACAGCTACATGGTCAGAGGGCTGGGTCAGAGCATCAGATGGTGGAGCTGTAACCAAAACAATTATACAAAAGCTTTTACTATAGGTTAAATCCATAATAAACTCCAACAACAGTAAGATCCTGGGTATTACCCAGGCACAGAAATGGTTTTGGACTACTGAACATTCACCAGTCTTCCTCAGTTTTATGATAAAATTCCATCATTCAAGGTAATTGTTGGCAGACCCAGAGAGTGGAGGTCACAACAGCTGAAAGTGAGTTACAATGCCCTTGGGTGTGTAAAATGCATCATTTGTCCCTTTGGGTGGAAAGAAACACATGGAGCTGAATTTTTCTAATGCCAGTTGATGTTTAAGGCTTCAATTCCCTGATAGGACTTGAACAAAGAAAACTGCATTTTGAAGACACCATTTAAGTTTGAGATGGGAAAAAGTAATGCAGCTTATCAGCATTAGCTCTCTTTTTGTCTAAAATCAGTAATGTGCAGTGTTTTTTTTTTCCTGTGACATAAACAGAATCAGTGTTTGTTTGATAATGTAAAACTTCCTAAATGACAGAAATGATGAATAAAACCAAGGGCTAAAGAGAAGAGGTGTTATGTAACAGTAGGGCTCCCTCCTGCCCTAAAAAGAAATGTGACATTTTGGATATTTAAAAAAAACATTAATGTGCAGCAAAATGGTTAATAAAATTATTTCTCCCTCTTTTTTTTTAGGCCTGCATAGGACTAAAAAAATTTGACAGAAAATGTTGCCTGTGAATTGCTATTACTGATATAAATGGTGAGGCAACCTCATATTTTTCTGAAAACTATTGACATTATGTAACTGAGTTTTACTGTAATACAAAAGCCTTGCAACTCCTTAATACATAGAAAGGCATGAACTCTGAGCACAGAGAAACACAGCATCACTTGTGACTACACAAATAAAAAAGGTGTCTGTGCCATTATGTTCAAAAAGAAAAATCCCAATCTCATATATCAAATGGAGTCAAGGATACTGCTTGACATGGATTAGTTTATATTAAAGAAATGTAGCACCATGCATCAGGGAACATTAGTGAAACCTGACCTCATCCATCACTGGCTCTCAGGCAAGTGTAGCCATATCCATTTGTTTCATGAAAATTCAGAATTGAGCATCCATTTATATTGGGTAATCCTTGCACTGCATCACATTACACTAGACAGAAACTCAGCATGATAAGTCATTATAATTTACTCCTGCTAAAATCAACACAACTGTCACTTACCACTCAGGCACCCTTGTTACACAAAGTAATGCCAACAAAAACCCCTCAAACCTCAAAACCGCAAAAATAGCTGTCAGTCAGGACATATTTACGAGGCAGAGCCTTAGATCTCACCAGCATTTCACAGGCTGAGTGTGTTTCTGATGATGCCAATGCAGTGACATGAATTGACAATGCCAAAAAGCTGAACTTTCTCCCCTTCAACACAGCCCCTGGCTCAAACCCTTCACTGTAGGAACCAGACTCAGTTGTGTTCACATGGGCGCTCCTCACGTAATTTTAAATTTTCAATGTTCTGTCAGGGAGGGCATTGGACCCATGGATCTGCAACCTGCTAGGGCTGCAAATGGAGGCTGTAGATGATGTCTTAGTGTCTCTAAAGTGATGCTGTAATTGATCAGTTAAGTCCCACCACTGAAATCTTTTTTGATTTCAGAGAAGTTCAACCTGCTCTTTTCTGGGTTAACAGATTAGCAACACAAACTGGTTGTCTTGGGTAGAAAAAAAAACAGTGATGCTGTATATAAAAGTACTAAAAGGTGTCAGTCTTGGAAAAGTACAGGGTCAAACATCAAGGAAATATATGGAAAGTTTTATTCCATAGATTCTCATATGAATTATATTTTTGGATCACGGCACTCACTTTTTAATTCCCAACGTGCAGCTCTTTTTTCAAAAATCCATTCTTACCGGAACAGGCAGGGAGAGTGAGGGCCAGAGAGACAATTTCCTTGGAGTCCTGCTGTGAAAGGAGCTTGGATTTTCATAGTATGGTACATGCTGCTATGTAAATCATGTGCCTCAAGTTTTACCTCTGAGCCTTCTGGAATCTCTTTGTGTCCCTGAGTCAAGTAACTCAGCTTCAATCATCAAGGTACCTCAGAGAAAATTATAATAGGGCATTATTTTATAATTAAGAATGGAAATTCAGTCTCCCAAATGGTCATGAAATTAATCCCTTTTCATCTAGCATTTTCAGAATGAGAAACCTAGTCTAATGCATCTCTTGACAGTAGCAACAAAATCATCATCCATCACTTTGCACCAGGGAAGTCCCTTCATTTGCTTCATTTTCAGTCTGGGAATACCATCTTCACACAAATGAATGAACACCAGAAAAACAGCCCTTCAGATAAATTGCCTCCTGGGGGTATATATCTTTAGATACTGCATTGCATTCATGTATTAATATTATATGCATTACCTTACCCATAAGATGAATAAAGTCCCCCTGCAGCAGAAATCACCCTCTATATATTCACTTAATGATCAGGATAAACTTAGTACATTACCTTTAGTGTGGGAATTCTGATTGGAAACCAGGAAAACACCAGAGGAAAGGAAAATGTACTTGATGGTACTGAAAAGTAAATGCAGTGGAATGTGCAGCTGATAGCCCTACATAGACCAAAAGCTACTGTAACAACCTTGCACAAACACTACACTTACATTCAATTCTAAATGACCTTAATCTTTTCTCCACATGAGTACAATGATGCAGTGATAAATGATATTGAGGTTGGGAACCTTTCTAAAGAAAGAAAATAAAATTTGTTGCTTTAGTTCAGCAAAGAAATTTTGCCCTATGTTTATGTTTGTAGAGGAAAAAGACCCAACCTTTTACTTATCTAATGTTTGCTTTTTGCATTCTAGGAAGATTATCAGTAAGATCTTTGAAAATAAATCATGTTTCTTCAAACACTAAGTTACAGATACTGTAATTGAGTGTCAGACAGTCTTGGAAATATTTTTAAGGTAAAAATGTGGATGAGGCTCAAGACAATTATGTCTTATTAAATTGTAAGCATTGCTTAGTAGAATGTTGTCAATTAAGGGAGTTTGGTGTTAGTTTTATCACATATTTTCAGTAAAAATAAAAGGTTTTCAGGATTAAATTTTATGTTGAAGAAATTCAACTTCATTCATCTTAGAGAAAAGCAAGAGCATATAGAAGCTGATGTTCAAACTTCTGGAAGACCTTGATAGTGTCAGCAACAGGGCTTCAGAGCTGAAATGAATGCCTGTAACAGGTGGATCAGCATGGTCCTGGACAAAATCGGATGGACAAATATATTGTAAATGGAAGGAATATTGTATTGGGGTAAAAAACTATTTTTCCCTCATTCTTCATGGTATTTAATGAAATGCATGTTTATTGAGCACATATACTGCATTGAACAAAAGAAACTCCAGTAGAGGACTTTCCCACACTTGGAAGGGAAAATCAGCATACAGTCAAAAATATATTTCTCTAAAAAGGGGCAAACTTCTTATGGGTCTACAGGAGTTTTGATGCTTGAGTCTCACCACTTGGTTTAATAGCTGTGGTTGAGGTCTGTTACTCTGTGGGGTGCACTACTCACCTCTTACACCCTGACCATCAGAATGCAAAACAGACATTTGTTTCAGCTATGGCTTACATAGGCAAATGCCAGGATATATTTCACTTTATATTGAGGGAAGCTGGTTTGTTATGTTAGTGGGAAATCCAGCAAGAATGGTTATATCACAGTAAAATATGGGTGGGCTGGACCCATGGCTCCTGAAGATGAAGTGCAGCATTGGGATGGATTTTCAAGAGACCAATCCCTCAATCAGATGGTAATTTTGCACTGAAGTTCAGTACAAATTTGGTAGATTGAATCCTTTTTAAAATCAAAAATATTAAAAATAAAAAATTAATACCCCCCCACTCCTGTACAGAGAACTTCATGTACTGAGAAACAAAAATGACCCTTCAAAGCCTTTAAGCAAGGTATTTCAGCAACCAGCAATAAAACTTGGCATCCCCAAATAACTTGTGTCATGACAATGCTATTTGATCTCTCCTGCCTAAACATGTATAAACAAATGGATGCACCGCTGACGCTCTGATAACCAGGAACTCTGTCTTCAGGTTTCTCATTCCATATGTGAGAAATGATTTTAAAATATCACTGAATCTTTGAAAAACACTAAATCTTAGTTCAATTTACATCAGGAAAATGTAACTCCATGCTTCAGTGGGTGTTGGAGGAACGCATGCATCACTGTAGATGTAGAGTAGTCAGCAGTTGCTTTTCATGCTCTTTATTCTGGGGAAACGTTTTTCCAGGCATCACTTTTCATTAAAGATACTTGCCCACATGTATCATTCTGTGAAATGCAGAGTGGGTATAATAAATCATATTACCACAGAGAGATGCCACCACACATTACACTAAAGAAATGCTACCTCATGATTTTTTTTTTAATATTGAGGAAAGGTAAATCTTTCATATCACTTAGCATCATGGGAACACAGCCTGACAGTGAGCAACCTGGACTGGAAGAAATATTAATATTTTAAATCTTTACCTAGAATAGCACACAAATAAAAAACCTATAATTTTTTCTATATTTTATTCTATATTTTGTATTTACAATTTTTCAATCTAAACCGTTAGCTGTTGCACAGGCTTGTTTATCTATGCCAGAGGTAGCTGATGGTGGAAATTTTCCAATTCTACCATGTAATCTTGCCATGTGGATAGGGCACAGGAAGA
>VZTB01002129.1:163157-212268 GCA_013397245.1 Thryothorus ludovicianus
ATAACAGCAACAACTCATGGCCTACAAGAACATAGTCATACAATCTTCAGAAGTTCAAATTTGTTTTTGCATTATAATTTTTTGTGGCTATGTTAAACTTCTTGAAAACTTTTGAAACTCCAGAATGGCCAGCAAATTTTAATCCATCCCACAGACTCAGTGCACTCATGTATATACTCAATATCCACCTTTTCTTCCCTGCCCCCCATGATATATGAGATGTTGCTTCAGCTGTAAATCTTCCTCATGATATACAGCAAGGGTTTTCAAAAGTGATTTCAAATGCCATTTCTAGTTGTGAGATATTCTGAAAGGACTGTTTTCTCCATGGAAAGTTTTCTTTTCATTGTTGCACCGTGTAAACTAGAATTGTTTCCTGACATGTCTTCCAGACTTCACAGGAACAACCAGATATGTGCAGCTCACCTGACAGCTAGTGTATGAGAAGGAGGCATCAGTGCTGTGCTCTGCTTGGCTGTGAAGTTACCATACTGGGGGTTTTGCAGTGCTTTATGAGCCAGCTTCCTTTCAGAATTCCTTAGTCCACGAAAAGTTTCAAGGGACAGAAGGTCTGGCATAACAATCTTTCCAGGCACATAGTGAAGTTTGCCTGTTGGCCCAAACCATCCACGATGACCACCAGGAATCCCTTTCAGGCAGTGTGCAGCATTTACTCTTCACGTGCTTTAGACTTCCATTGCATTTAGCCATCATTCTCTGGAGTCCACCAAGTTCTTGTGTCAATCATGTCCTGGGTTGTGCACAGTACCAGTCTCCTGTGGCATGAGGCTTGTGAAGAGACCCCAAGACACTTGAGTGGTCACTTACAAGGACACTCATCAACACAGGTGCTTCAGCATCTGCAGACCGAGGAAGTGGCTGTTCTTTCTGCAATGATTTTGCAGTGTTATCATACCCACAAATACAACTCAAGCAGAAGCAGAGTATGTAAAAACATTGTTGCTTTGAGTGTTGACCACATTTGTAAAAAGCAACCTTGAAATATATTGTTAACGACACAGTTTCTTTTAACTCCAAAATTTTGTACTGCATTTATTCTGTTTGACTGCATCTAAAATCCCTGCAGGCTTTCTCTTTAAATAACTACAGGAAGCCTCTTCCTCATCTGATATTTTGCACAATAAAACTTTTGAAGAAGTTAAAGCCATAATATTGATATATTGATGCCTGCAGCACAGCAAACTACTTTCAGTAACAGCTGTCAGGCCCAGTGCTTCTTTAGATCTCTTGATAGTGTTTATAATTTACTTATCTTCCAAGAGATTTCCAATGAATGTGGACAAGAATTTGTAACAAATAACTTCTTTCTTTTCTTTCCCCTGTGTATCCAAAATATCAGTGACCTTTCCAATTATAGACTGATTATTTTTATTGACAACATAACAGCAGAACTTGGACATTACTAGTTTTGAAAAGCATGTATCTGCCTGTCACTGTTGGACTTTATATCAGGCTGGATTTTGATGTCTTGCCTATATAATAAACATATATCTATTAAAGATATGCGTGCTTATGCACAAATATTCTTCCATATTTGAGGATTTTCCCACAGGTATATTTCTCTTTCTCTTTTACATCTTGCCACCACAGATTACTTTACCTTGTTGAGCAGAAAAAAAGAATGTTGCACTTTACTAAGAATCTATGTATGAGTCCTACTAGGGCAATTTAGGATTGCTATCACAAACTTTTTAGAACATCAACATTAAAAGGAAAATCACTCTCACTGCTAACTGAGACCAGTGTCAAGAAAGATAGAGACAATATGTGAGACTATGAGATTAAAGATTCTTTTTTTGTGATCCTACTTTATGACTCTTGGTTAGATTTATACTATCAGAAGAGGCTCCAGCTCTTTCTCACCTCAGTGTTGCCTGTTGGCAGATCACAGTTGGTCTTTCTGAAACCAAGAGTTATAAAGTGCAATGGAAACTAGTCTATCATAATAATGGTGTTAGACTCTCTCAAGTCTTGGGAGGACATGTAGGTCACTTATCAATAACATTATCTCACAGATTAGGAAGAACTCTAAGAGAAACCAACCTACCCACTGTTATTAGTAGGAATAACAAGATATTGTGTATCTTCTTCTTCCATTTCAGTCTGTGAGCATCTTATTACACAATATTATTAATGTCAAGATTCTATTTCTAGGCATATGACTGGAAACTTATTCAAGTGATGACTGCAAATGACCCTTGGAAAAAGTCTCAGGGTTTCCAAGAAAACTGAGGAATTGTCCAAGTTCATCAGATTTTCAAGAAATATGAAGGTCAGATCACAAGATAAAGGGGCTTTGTAAAGTTCTGGTTCTTATTGCAATCAGCAGAGTAATTCAGAATGTGTATTAAGGCAATAATACTAAAACATACTGCTGGCTATCTCTGTCCCAATGAGATGCGTGTGACTTATCTTAAACATTTACAGATTACCTCCACCTTGTCCCTATCAGAGGGTCAAGAAGACCTCCCACCAACTTTTGCAGCTGCTTAGGGATAAGCCATGATGTGACACAGGCACCTGTGGAACTGCTGGAAGATGTGTGAGGTATGTTCTCATATTGGCTGAAAATTTGTGACAAACAACAGAGGAAGTTCCTCTGGTTTTATCCATGTTGTGCCTTAGCTTTGACTTCCCAGCAGCATTTAAACCCAAAGAACAATGAATGCCCACAGGCGAGGAAGAGGTCATACAAATCCTGCTCTGCAGCAATAACACTTTACTGCCAGTAATGGATGGTTTGGCCAAGACCTGAGCCTTTTCCTACAAGGGACAGGCCACCAATATTCCTCAACTCCATTCCTTCACTCACAGCTACTACTTTGCATAACTTCCTTACCATGAAGCTGCTGAGAAGGATTATTCAGTGAAGAAATGTTTGTTTTCCCTATGGCACACTTCAGACCTCAGCAGTTATTCAGAAATACCTGATGGCCCACATTCATGGCCATGTGGGAGATGGCCATACTTGTCTGTTAATGAGTTTATGATTTCAGATTTAGTTTCCATCTCTTACCTCTCTATCTGCTGTTCATAATAATGAGCTCAGGGACTTGATTCACTGGGAGGAGGGGAATCCCTTAACATTTTTTTTCTCATTCCCACTAACAGAAGTAGTACTGGGACATAATTGTGCATGTAATCTCAGAGGTGTTTCTGCTGCATTCTTTCAAACCAGCAAAGAGCAAATTTTCAAAGATATGAGGAAGTCTCTATTTGTTTCCCACTCTGAGAATGGTCTAAAGTCAAAAAGTTTTTACATCAATCCTTTTGGGGAAACTTAAAGTAAATCTGAAATGTCTTTGAAACTACACAAGCATATTTCAAAAGAAGAGGTCAAAATCAGCAGAGAGCACAAACACACCACCAAAGTATAAATTAGACACAACTTTTGCTAAGGCTATAAAGGAGGAAACACACAGCTTTTAAAAATGGCCTTAATTACATCTCACTTCAGCTCAGATTGCTTGCATCCCTAGAGGGAAGAATGCTTGATATAAAGAGGAGGTCTTGTTGAATTTGTAAAGATTGCCATTGTTTGGAGTGATTCAAAAGATGAAAAGGAGCCTAGTGTGAGAGAAACAAGAGAGATCATGCAGTCCAACACCACTGAAAAGGCTTAGGGAGGCAAAGATGTGATTTCTGGGCATCATGCAATTTCTGAAATAACATCTGTTCCAATTAACCTCTTGTCCCTGAGAGTCTGAGCTCTCCATGAGGCTGAAACACAAGGTAGTTATCAAGCTGTCCCCTGGCTGACAGTCCATGAGGAGAACAGACCCAGCAGCCAACTCGGTGGGCCCTGGCAAGGTGAGATGCAGAGTTTGCCATCCATGAAGAAAGACAGTAAGGAAAATAACAGAAACCTCCAAATCAGCAAACTCTTCTGATACGCAAATCATCCAGGACCATGTCTTATTATCAGGGCTCAGTGTATGTCCAGAGACCATCTTGAGACAAAGCAAGACTAGGCTTCTGATGTAATTTAAAAAAAGAATGAAAAAAAAAGAAAAAAAAAAAGAATTTCTCCATTGTAGCAGAAAAAGGAGAAAAGCAATTGCTAAATTATTTTTGTATCCCGAACAGCTTTTGAAATACTGCTTTCAAAAATCACGAAATCAAAGGAGGAAGAAATGGAAAGCAAGAAGTAACTCTAGATTATTCAATATTTGAGATAAAAAAGGCATTGAAACGCTATCAGCAAATATGTCAGAATATGAGAATTAAAAGAGGAAAAACCCCAGTATGTCTAAAGATTCATATAACAGGCCATGTTCAGCATTCAGGAAAACTGATTTATCAAATAGACAACTGCTTAAAAGAAAGTAGTGAAGGGACATCCATCCCAGTCCATCCAGGATATATTCCTCTGAAAATTTTTATGGCTGCTCACGTAATTAGTGGGACAAGCCTTGGCCTTTAAAAGCACAAATTCTGTGTGTACAAATTCTTACCTACAAAAGATCTAAAAAGGGAAGATGCAGTATCCAGGTGTGTGGGGAAAGATTCATGTGAATTACAAAGGTCAGTGGGAAAGACACCTTCCAACCTGGTGTCTTAATCCTTGAGTTTATAAAATGTTGCAGATACTATTTACTCACTGTATGCTGCACTTTCTAAATCTGGAATTTTTGTATTGCTGTTTGCACTGAAGTTAATGGGAATTAAGGCCAAGTCTATTGGAACAAGATTATGCAATTTTAGAGCTTCCCATATCTTCAGAAACCAGGGCTAACTCCAGGAGATAGGTGTTCATCATAGGTAGAAAACATGGGAAAGTGTAAGCAACTTCATGATATGTGAGTAACTCTCTGCCATTCATAGACAGAGTCCCCTGCACTGGCTGACCACCAGTGAATGCCCATTTTTTGGAGTGTATAAAATAGAAGCCTCTCTGAGTCCCTCAGAGAAAAGAATGCAGAGATTGAATCAAAACCTTTAGAGAAATCAAAATACATTAAGCCACATAGACACGAAGTAGAAGTTTTAGTTTTAAGTAAGAAGAAATATAAAGTGCCTTAAGAGAGTAAAAAGCTCTAAAGACTAGTTTAAAGTTCAGTAACTTAGCTCCAGACATAACAAAAACATAGTAGAACATTGCTGGCATTCCTAGATAAAGCAGATAGGACCATTTATGTGAATAGATAAAATTAGATGTATAAATTATGTGTAAGAACTGACACTACTTTAATACTTTAGAATTAGATTTAGAAGCTCTGATAGGTGTGGGAAGAATGTATTAGAATTGTATTTTTAGCTGATTGGATGATTTATGAATAAAAATCCCCTGTATAGGGTTGCAGACATACACAGAGGAAGAGGAAGAAGAAGAAGAAGAAGAAGAAGAAATAGATGAAGGAGAAGAAGAAAGACGAAGAAAGAAGAGGAAGAAGAAGAAGAATGACCAGGGAGCTGCTGTTGCTGCAGCTGTTTTTGCTCAGGACTTTATACCAAAAAGCTTTAACATGGATTTTAACATTCTGAACTCTTTGCCTTCAAGACTGATACATCCATGCAATAAACAACTTTATAGCCACTGACAACTGCTCTTGTCTCTTTGAAGACCCAGACCCATGAAAAACTCGACACTCCTGCATGCTTTACGCTTTTGTACCTGGTGTATTGTGAAGACTCAGGGACTTTCCCTCAGATGCCCACCTCTAGCTCCTCAAGGAGGGGTTACAGGGCTTCTGTAGGGGACCATCTTATCATTACTGGATGTGTTTTTTCACCATGTTTTTGCTTCCAAACACTGTTATGAAAAAAATGTGTTTTGAAAGCATCACCTCCATGATGTCAGCTCTCTGGGTGGTAGGAACGCATCCCTCGTGTGACTTTATCACCTGTATTTCAATAACTGCAGTAGTAAACCAGGCCTCCTTCTTACTGAATAACTATTCTCAGTCATGAGACTCCTTCTCTGGTATGGTGATAGCTCTGTTTGACAAGGAAAGCCCCTATAAACTGCCCTTGTGAAGTCAGAGAGGATTTGCTGTCTCATTCCACTGATGTGTTAGGTGCAGGATCTCACTTCTGCTCTTACCCTGTGGAGAGGACTAATGACTTCCAACAGCTCTAAATAACACCTAAGCTGGTAAATCTCCTGTCTCCTTTTGCTGCCTGGAATATGCAGCTGAGCTGCTGCCTGGACAAACACCTCAGTCAGGGTATATTAGGATGTGATCTGTCAAACTGCAGTTATATAATGGAAATATTAATGTTTTATTGTGCTACTGCAGGTGCTATTTTTGCTTTAACTGAAATGATAACATTTGCCCTGGACATGTTCCCAGGAAGATGATGGCTGCTCTTTCATCCTTTTACTTTCACTCATACACAAAGAAGTTTTCCCCAGACCACAGGGTTACCTCTGCCCAAAAAGAGCACTTAAAAAGCTACCTGCACTCCTTTATTGCAATAAAGCCCCTTTATTACCTTCAGTTCAGTACACACACAACCTTTTTCTCTATTTTTTCCCAGGAAGAACAGGTGTGATCTTGCTACCTTGTTTGCTACAGCAATCCCAGTAAGAAGAGGATGCAGATTTTAAAAACAATAGTGGTTTTACCAAGGGGTTTTACCTTGCCCAGTGGTTAAAACAGCCATTGCAAATTCTTCCTTGTCCTGTTTTTAATCATTTTAATCTAGTTATAGGTCTGCACCCATTCTGCTAGTTTACATCCACTGGTTGTTTTGCATCTCATGAGTAGAAATTCTTGAAACTTCTGTGTGATTGCTAATGAGTCACAATGAATTATTGTTGTTGTGCTAATTTACAATTCTCTCTGAAATTCACCATGTCCGCTAATAAAGATTTGGTTTGGATTATATGACTCATTTCTCTGGATGAAAATTTGAATGGACTATGTTAAATTGCTATTATTTTTAATTATATGTTTGGTATTCATGTTATTTTTACAAGTGCTAGTAAACCATTGGTTGGCAATAGGCAATCGTTTATGTACCACAGAAAATGTTCTGGGAATTGATTAGATTCTGCAGTACTGGAACATGACAGAATCTAAGTGGAAAATGTTTCTGTCCAATGCTGAACTGTGGAAAAAGGCAAGGAAGATTTTGGCACCGTGACTGACCTTAGATAGTTACAAGGTAAGTAAACAATCTATAAAAGCAGTAAAATCCATCTCTCTCAGCAGCTGGTAAGGATTGTTTTACTTAGCTTGAAAAGGTTAGAGTGCCTAAATCCTACCTACATCTGAGGAGACTTGAACTTATCATCTCAAATCACTCCCTCCCCAATTCCCATAGCTACTCAGTTAAACTGGCAGAGTATAGTCTGCCCAGAAAGTGACTTTCTCCTTTCTTCTTGGCAGCAGTGGTGTATTTTGTGTACAATGTGTTCATATTCACTGGAGCAGGGCTGCACATCTAGAACTTCTTCCCAGCTGAGTGCTCTAACCTCTAAAGCGTGGAGTATTTCCACTGGATCCAGTTCCAGCACAAAGGCTGTTTATTTATGCTTTTCAGATTGATAGAACTTCAACAGAAAGACAGTCACATTCACATTCACAAATGGGTTATATGGTCTGGTGATGAGACCCTCTGCTTAGAAGAAGAGAGATAGCAGATATCTGGATGTAAAAAAGGGAGTTAAAAGTATGTGTCCTTTGGCCCATGATATCCCAGTATCTGGCTAGCCCATAATTCTCTAAACTACTTGGGCAAAAAGGCTTTCATCAGCTCTGGCTCTTTCTTTGTCACCTGTATGAGCAGATCTGGGATTTCTTATCAGCCTCAGTCTGCAAGCATTACTATACCTTGTAACTGCTGTGGCTTGGCTATAAGTTCAGTGATTTAGTACTGAATCCTCCCACACTCATTTTCCAAGGTTTCTGGGTATGTAATTAACTAAGCTTTGTACATTCTGCACCTGAGATGAACATGTAAGCATTTGGCAGAGCAGTTCTACTAACCACAGTACTCAGGCCTTTTGTTGGATCTGTTTGTCACCTTCTAAATTAGGCAGTTCTCTTTGTCTAGCAGCAGTAAATGTCTTTGGCAGAAACACAGGTGCTAGGCAACTGAAAGGAATTTTTCAGATTTCAGATCTGAAAAAGGCATCTAGATGCCTGTCCTTTAGTGGCATTAGAGATGCTCCTCTTCAAACTCCACCAAGGACTGCTCAGTACAAGAAAATGTAATGATTTAGGTCTTTACAAAATGCTTCTGAACAGATGTCTGATGAATACACTCAAGGTCAAAAAGTGAGAATAAAATCAAAGCATCTTTTGCTAGTTGGAGAAAAGTGAAGCTGGAGCAGGGTAGAATACAGCTATATCAGAATCAACTCAGTGTGGAAACATAAGGATGATTCAATAGGTGTAAGGAAGAACCAGCCCATGAAAGAAAGTACAAAAAGCAGTCAAAAGCCACAGAAGGGGACAAAGTTCCCAAATGCACTTTAAGAAAGATATAATTTTAAGTCTGTCTAATTTCTGCATTTGAGTCACACACAGGATCTGGATGCCCTTGAGCTATGATGTGGATGATTATTCTTCCTGCTGCTATCAGCATATCCAAGGTCACTTGCTCTGCTTCATCTCAGCTGGGTCAGGAAGGCATTGCTGACTCACAGTGCTTCAAGAAAAGACTGTGGGGAGGGTGGGTGTGGATATTAGGGGTAGGTGAATCCATTATAGCAGCTACAAGGCTCTTCAGCGAATGGCCAGTGGCTCTTTATGTTACTGCCTAGAGCTTTGTGAGATTTCCCAATGGAATTCTTCAGTCACACAAAGCAAATGACTATCCAGAGCAGAGGTGGGTGGATATGCACAATCCTCCAGTGCCACTGCAGCAGGACAGTGGCCACAGTGGACAGTTATTGTGGCTATTGCTTTGTGCTGGGGCCAAACTATGTGGGATGGGTTAATCTTTAGGACTACAGCATTGTGCATGCGCAGAGCTGCTGACTGCTGTGGGTGTCCAGTATGCTGGAGTGAGTTCAGCCTTTGTGGTGTCCCTTGGATGTGATGGGGAGATTCATAGCTGCCATAGTCCAGAGGGGCTGTGGGGTGGGGTGGACTTAGGAAACACCAGTGCACTGGTGAGGAACCCCTTTCTTCTGTCCTTTCTTGCTCAATTCCTGATTGAATAAAGAGCATCAAAAATTCTTTCCCACTTCAGGTCAATTATATTTCCCAAGTTAATTATTCCTCCTAAAATATCAGTGCAGAGCCTTGCACTGCACTTGCATTTGCACCAGGACCCATCACGGACAGCCAGAATAATTTTCACAATTATCCTCAAGATGTTTTAGTTGATGTTAATCTAAGCATGTATAAACAAGGAGCTTGTACAATTAAATTTTCCTCAGAGAGACAGTGTTTGCTCTTAATGAAGCTTTCCCCACACATATGGCTCTGTTTTGAATCTGTCCTTAGTAGTTAGTGATATAATTTTCAAATTTTCCTCCACTGAAATGAATGGACTAATGTGTCCACCTTGCCTTTTCTCAGCTGCTGACTTTCACGAGGTTTGTGGGAATATAAATATATTTGAGACTTATACCCTTTATTTTTCAAATTGGCTTGAAACTAAGTCAACAGTTTCCATAGTCTTTAGAAGTGTAAAGGAAAGACAGATAGCAGGACCTCTTAAATTTCACTGCTCTTGGAAGATAGGCTAAAAGAGCTATTTCTTTTTGCTAGCAGTCCTTAAGGGATTCGTGATGAAAGAACATGTCTGGAAAGCTAAATAATAAGGAAACTGTCATAAAAAGCTATGGCATTTTTTAGAAAACACAAGGTGAAAGAATTGCCCCATCTATTTTGCTTCCATCTGATTGGCGATGTGTCATATTTATGCAGGGAAATAGGTCTCTGAAAAGGGTCATAATGGCTCACATGTGAGCCATTTTTTATAAATGGCTTCTTCTCTTTTATGAGTAGATTATTAACTCTCCACATACCATAAACAGGAGAAGATCTTGGATCTCTTAGGGAATTTCTCAAAGAAGGGATGGACCAGAGGCAGTGTTAATGGATCTCAAACCTTAAATTTAGAGTATTCACCTATGACTAACATGAACACCAAAAATAGACAAATGGTTGAAACTTGGATCTATCATATGTTTTTGAAAGATTTTTGACAAAATGTTCCGTTTCCAGGTAATTTTATTGCACACTGCACATTTCTCTCCAGTTGTGAAGTGAACAGCTGGATGCTTTGGGTTCATTTCCTCCTAGTAGACCTCTGGTTGCAGGGCCTTGCACTAAAGGATATATCCATATCCCACTACAAGCTTAACAGTTTTAATGCCTCTGATACGGAGCTCTGCAAACAGACCAGCCCTGGCATTCCTTTTTGTTGAGCAGGAAATCAATCTCGAAACCAGCAGGTTTTCATATATAGCCTGGTGTCTCTGTGCAGAAGTGAGGGATTTTTGCTTGCCATTGCATGTGTGTATCCATGCCCCTGGGCAGATCAGTATAGTCAAAGTACATTGTTAAATTCTGGCTACACTCTAAGCCCTCACGCAAACAGAAATTTCTCAGGAAAATTGAACAACTATAACTACAAGAGAAGGAAATATCTGTGAATAAAAATTCAATGTTCAGCTATAGTAATTAAATATGACCATCCTCAGCTTTCTCTTTGGGATTTTGAACCCCTTTCAGTGGCCCCAGAACTACATCTTTCACTTCCTCTGCCTCTGAAGCAGTGATGTTTTGTGAATGGCTTGGTGCTGTAGTCACACTCTGATAACATTCGTAGGCAGGGCAGCTCCTGAGGCTGGCAGGGTTTGCCTATGAAATTGTTTTTAAACCAGAGGTGACTTAAGAGCTTCCAAGCTCCTGTCCAGGACAGAACCTGGACAATAGAAGGAGAACACATTAAAAATCTTTCTTTTGATTCCCAAGGGAGGAAAATGTGCTGAATGAGCCCAGCAGAGTCTGTGAGGACTTCTGTCTGATCCCACTGGCTCTCAGGGACCATCAGGTCATTTCAGCTGAAGAAAAATGGTTGTCAGCTATGGCAGCAGTGAACACTGGTGAGTTCACCCACTGGTAGGTCTGGAGTTTAGCCTGACAGCAGCAGTCACACCTCTGTTGGAAGTCCTGCTGCCTGGGGCAAATTGGATTGCATCTGACTGGTCCCAGGGTTCCTGTCTTCTCCTGAAACACTCGGATCAACTTCCCAGATTTTTATGTAATACCTTGCTGTAAACATGCATAGAAATTACAGTGGAGCTACCTATGCCAGAGCAGCTATGTCAGTTGTGTGTTTAGCTATACCCTGAAGGACCAGGTGTAGCTCCACATGCTTTGTCAGTGTATGTCAGACCTGTTTGATGAAGACAGTGACTGAAGCAGAGACAGGGTGACCTACCCTTCATACTGGGGTTTGTATTGGTCCCCGATACATGCAGTTTGCATAAATCCTTTTTCTTAGCACAGGTCTTTCCAATTAATTGAACAAGAGAGGAGTTAGGCCAGTGCTGAGGATTTGGGAAAGTCTTACCTACACCATTGTCAGGAACTGGCTGTTCAGTATGAATTAAAGAAAGAACAGAAGACTTGAAATCTTATAGCCTAAATCCTATTAAGATATAACAGTTCACTTTTCCTGTGCAGCTTGAGAAGATAAGAAAGGAAGGCTGTATATAGCAAAATATGTCTTGAAGTGTTTTGTCCTTTCCTTTGTTGATGACATTCTATGAGATATAGAGAGAAAGACCCAGGAAAAGCCTAAGGGGACAATCTTGACAGAGCTCCAACTAGTAATTCTTTCAGGCTTTTTACTTCAGTGTTAGTCATATCTGTACAGAGGCTAGGGAATTATTCCTCTATCTTCAAGTTTTCCTTTCCTCATTTAGATGTATTGATTTTTGACTCTGTTCTTCCATGTTCTTGAAATTACCAGTGTACTCTTATCCCCAAATCCCAGCTCCTTTGTCTTCCCCACTTGCCAGGTTAGGGTTTACAGCCCCACACTGTCAAATCCTGCCAGAAGTTACAGAAACCTTGCAACAGCAGTCACTGATCTATAAGTAGCCAGGGAGGTCAAGAGCGAGGGAGGGAAATATTGCAAGTCCTATCTTGTGGGGGCTGTAGTTGGGGCTCGTTTTCAAGAAGCACAGTCTGACCTGCAGGGAGCTGAGGGCTCCTGTTGAGGGGCTCACCCCCCCACTGGCAGCTCCACAGCAAACACTCAATAATGCTGTAGCCTCTGCCGGTGACACCGCTCATCATTATCTCCCTCTACCATCTGCCAGTTCTGTGCAGAGATTGTCCCTTGCTTTCCACTTAGGAGTTTCAGGGGCCCTAATTCTTCTTCGGAGCCATTCTCTCTACCACCGGTGGTGACAATGAATACTGATAGTGCTTTTGTGGATGGGCACTCCATGGGATCTTTGCCAAAGGACAAATATTACTATTGCCTGTTCTTCTTCAGATCTGACCAGAGATAAGAAAGTTAGGAAGTGTCCTCTCCAAAGTCTGACACTAATGCAAGACCCCATGGTGGCCAGTCCATGCCCTACCAGGATGGCTCTATTTCCCTGACAGCTGGAGAGCTGCAGGCAAGTAGCAGTTTTGTGTAGTAGCACAGTATTATATATAGCAGGCATAATACAAAATGAATGAGCGTTTCTCTTAGAGTGAACGAATGAATTGCAATCCCACATCCAGAGAATTTGGAGCTGAGTAGCATGCTGTGAAACTGTTAATAAAGAAATATGTTTGCATCAAATGGCTTAATTTCCTTTCTTTAAAATAAAATGTTTGATGGATTTGGGGTTTAATCTGATTTCACATACAGAATATATGTCACATCTTATCCTGTAAAAGCATCTGCTAAGCCTGGCCACATGCATACACAGATGCTGATTTTACAACACATGCAGTCATAGGCACCTGAGAAACTGAGATCAGTGAAAAGCTGATAATGTGTTCTTGACACCCCAGAGTGTGAAAGGAATTTACAGTGAATAGAGATATTTAAAGTAAAAAATGTAAGTGAATGCAAGCTTTGAGTTAATAGCCATAGCATCTTTGTCCTTTATTCTTCCCAAAGTAAGTAGGTAAGGGAGCAACAATGCAATGTTTGCTGGAGAGCTCATTAGCACTAATGGTATTATGATATCAAGCAGGGCTGAAAGGTGAACTTCAAAAAAGTCACAAGTAAAGGTGGCTGGGAAGCAGTTTTCTCACATGGAAGTAGGATAATACCAGAAAATTGAAAACTGTTCTCAGACTAGAACTGCCAAGATATTTCCTTTCTGGAAAGACAGGAACCTGTGGTTTTGAATTTAAAACGTGTTCCCTGGGATCTCAACCACTTCATCTGTATGAGTGAAATAGAGCCAGACACCCCAGAAGCTCCTTCTGTAAACTGCCAGCCAACCCCTGCAGTATCCCACCAGCAAACCATGGTGCAAAAAAGACAACCCCAGCCACCCCACCCTTCTCTTGCCAACCCAGCAGGAGACAGGAGGGGTTCAGTACAGAGCTGCCATGCTTCCAGCCCTCCAGGTCCCCAAGGATTAGGATATGGAATGGCTGTGAATGCAGAGACCAGGCATGATGGCATACTTGTGAAGGCATCCAGGCCCCTGATGTTAAAATGTCACAGGATTTAGGCACTGAGCTCAGGCTATTGTGAGTGGCAAAACATCTGGCAAAAAACTGACAAATGCCCTCTCTCTGTCCTTCCTGCCCTTCAAAGTCTGTTGCAGGTTGGTTAAAATAATGCAGGTTGATTTTGGTGAACTAACTAATTCCAGTGAATAGCAGGATTAAGAATTGTGTTTGCCATCTCTGCTGTGTCACTCAGTGTAAAAACCCCAGGTGTGGTGTTCTCAGGAGCTAGCAAACAACAAAGACTAATGGATTGTTTAAGTTGTTTAGATTTTATTCAGGATAGGTACATTCAGGGGAAAAAATAGAAGCTTTCAGGATATTTATGATAGAAATTAGAAAACTATTTAGATTAGATTTATGGATATCTTGGTCTAGAGATTTATAAGTTACAGGATCTACAGGTCTGGAGGTGTTGCAGGTAATATTCTCATCTTTTGCAAATCAACATACCCTTGTAGGAAACAAGACAAGACCCAATTGAAGCAGTATTAGAGACTTTATAAAATAGTTTAAAACCCAGAATGTCACTGAAATGCTGGCTAGCTAGATATTGAAATACCTCTGAAAATCCAGGATTGAGAACCTATCACAATTTTTTAGTAGTAGGCTTTTCCTAAGAAAGGCAGTAAAAGGGATTAATGGTATAACTGTGTTTTTTTGTGCAGTAGCTAGCTAGGCTGAAATATTAAGGGCATTGAACTCCAGAGAAGAATGAAAATTACTTTGGAGTAAAGGTGATCTAAATGGAGAGCTTTAATTTTAAACCCTTTGAACTACAGGAGTGGAATAAGGTCATGTTTGAAAGATTAGATTCTGCTGCCTCAGTTTTGGCTGTGCTTCAAATGACAAACCCAGATGGAGATAACTTTCAGCTCCGTGTTGCTCTAAGAAAGACAAGTGTGAGGTCAGGCTCATGGTGACAGACCACAGCACCTGCTGCTGAAGGGATGACCTGGCCTGTTTGCCTCTGACCAGAGCTAACAGGTAGTCCCTGACCCCAATCAGTCCCTCAATATGGGGATGAAATCGGGTTTTTCAATCAGGCTATTGCTTATAAAATGTTAAATGCCATTTCAGGTGCAGTAAACACCATCAGCTTCAGATAATCTGAAAACAAATAAAACAATCCAAACCTGAACATGCTTAATTTACTGAAAAGTGAACAGAGAACAGTTCGTGCTCTCTGTCCCATCTACACTCCCTCACACTCATCACTTTTCTCAAGGAGATGACAGAAGGAAGTTTGCCTTTACAGTTCACCTATGACTCCAGGAAGTCAGACATCAGACCGAAGGTTTCTATCATCTTCCATAGATTCAGAAGGTTTGGAGGGGGCTGTGTTTGTATGCTTTCACTGGTATTTCCAAATGTTAGGACTTTTTATCCATTTTCATGGTACAGCTAGTGCCATGACCTCATCTTTCTCCTTTTTTTATAATTTGAGCTGTTGATTTTTATTCTGTTAAGGAATTAGCTGGACATTTTTCCTGATTTTAATACTTCCAATTTACCCTCCAGTGACAACCCATCTTGAATGAAAAATCTGAGGGTTACTTAGTCTCTCATCAAGAAGAAAGCATTTTTAGAGATGTGTTAACCATTAACATTTAGACTCCATGATCTTAGATGTCTTTTCCAACCTGAATGATTCTATAAATCGTTGTTCTTCTTCAAACCCACTTTAGTTTATTTCAGGTTTTTTTTTAATTTACACCTTAGTTAACCCTTTTACATAATCAGTTTTCTCCTAGCTCTGAAGAAAAACCCAGGTCTCTTTCAACTCTCTTGAATTTGTGAACAAATGCATTTGGTAAGAAGATTGGGTTTTACGTGCTGAAATTTTGTACATTTAGTGTCTTGAAAAGGAAGCCATATGAAAATTCTTGTTGTAAACACAAAAAGGAATCTCTTTTCCAGACTCCTGGAAAGAAAGAGGAAGAGAGCATTTATCTGAAAAAGAGAGGGAAAGGAAAGGGAAGTCTCTTTCACAGCTTTTAAAATTTTTAGTCAATTTAAGAAAACGTAGTGACCCTTAGGTACAGACTAACAGGTTCTGAATGTCACTAGATGTATGTTCTTTCCCTTATCTTTGTGGTCCTTTGACAGAACTGGGCAAGGCAGGAGCTGTGTGAAGGGATAAAGCTTTGCCCTGCTGTAGCAATACTCCAAGGGAAAGCTCTGCAGGCATCACCTGCTGAACTGAAATGAAAGAGGTGCCTGTCTTGGGAGGAGGAGACAAAAAGGCAATTTTCTTCTTAAGACATAGCACTCCATGGGGATCAATGCTGAATCTCCTTTTTCAATGAGAAAAAGATGACTTGGAAGTTACACTGCCAAGATTATATGAGTGGTGTAGGGGGGTTCTGCCTGTTTTTCCTTTCTGGACTTCCTCTGTGCCTCTACTGGCCTGAATATGAGTCTTGAATCTAGGGGAATAATTTCTTTACAAGAAACCGCAGAAAATAGAGCAATATTATATGAGAAAGCACCAAGCACCCTATCTCATCCCTAGCACAGGTCTGAAGCCTATCCCAGTTCAGTGACACTTGTGCTTTGCTGGTCCACAAAATACCTCTGTGTCCTTTCCACAATTTTCTCCTTTCATGCTTCATTTGCTGTAAATGCGGATGCAACACAGCAGGCATCAGCATGGGCACTTCTGTGCCCAGCCCTGGATTTGGAAGATGGTAATAAGGATATACAGGTCCCCTTGCATCCTTAATCAAGCAAATATCCAGCCAAATGCCAAGCTAATCTTGGTGCTCTCTGGTCACACATGAGGACACACCTGTGAGCCAAGTGCAGGCAGAGCCCTCAGCAGCACACTGAGCTGACTGCTTGTTTTCTCAATCAAAATGCCTCTTACCTGGCCTTGTCAGAGTAGGGCAGGGTAAGCTCTGTTGTATTAACCTTGAGCTGCTCACATCTAGGTTCCTTCTGCTATAGATTTTGGATTTCCTCTTCTAGCAGATGTTGTTTATATGGGCCCAGACGTTCAGCTCAGAGAATTCTGAACAACCTCCCAATTCACTGATATGCAGTGGGTTTTCTTGCATTATAATTTCTAAAAACAAACCCCACTGCTGTATTCCAAACAATAAATGTTTCAAAGGGCTTTATACCAATGATTCATCTCATGGTCTCCTTTTTTGTGGTACATAATGTTCATCTCCTTTCACGTCTAGAGACTAAGGTTGTATTCTTAATACACTGTGTATTAAGGTTGTATTATTAATACACTTAAGACACATAAGAGAATTTAACTTTGTTCAACCACTTCAATAAAAATCAACCAATGAAATAATATTGAAATAAATATTGAACCTTGTTCCTAAATAGTCCATGGGGCAGTGTCTTGAAAGAAATCAATAATAATGCAGATATGTTGGACTTTAGTCAAGTGAATTGATTTTTAACTTAAAAATAGCAAGTAGTTTGACTTGTGTCTTCTTGAAACAGTGGGAAAACTAAACAACAGTCCATGATCAATATCATACACATACATTAATTTTAGAACCTAAATGTGTTGAGTAAGCATTGTATCTACTGCAAGTATCTACATTTGTTGAAGATGATAGGAGTGTGATCAGGTAAGAGAATTCACGGATGTAATAAAGAGACCAGACCTGTATGCAAATGTAAGAGTAATTGAAACCTTGACTATATGTAACTATTCATGTTTCCCTAGTGAGTGAAATTCTAAAAATTGTTATTAGCTGTAGGACATAGCTAAATCTTCATAGCCAGATATGCTCTTTTCCTTATTCCAGTACAGAGAATAAGGAAAAGAGCATGTAATTGTAAAGCATTTTCATTGTTCTTCATGACCTGTATCCTCAAGTAGTTTATACTCCTTTTCCCTTATAAAATAAACAATAATGAAAAGAATTAGCAACAAAACAGGATATATGTGTATTAACAATCTGGATTTTAAGGCAGAATCTGACTTTATTGCATGGGACATGCCTGTTAGGAGAGCACCAGCAGCAACTTGAACACAGCAGCTTTGCTTAGTCTGGGCTGAGGAGACTGGAGCCTGTCTGATACCACCAGCTATTTTCAACCTTGATGAAGTTTGTCCACTTCCTGCAGCCTAGGAGAAAAATGGTTTCATCACTAGCAGCTCTAAACCCTCACGCTCCTAACTCAGGTAGGGTTTTGTTTTTTTCCTACTTCTAATGTAATTAGAGAGGAGACAAAGCAGACTTATTCTCCAGCAGACTGCTGAATGATCAGAGCCCAGTGGGGTCACCTGCAGGGTATGCTGGCAAATAACACATGCTCATAACGTCCTGAACCAGCTTTGATTTTTTTTTTTACTCAGTTTTTTGATGGCTTTATGATTCTAAGATATACTTGAATAAACATCACAAAAAGAATGAGGGAGTGAAGTCTCTTGCATCCAGGTTCAGACATGCTTGAATGAGGATGCATTCAGTTAGTCAAAGTGTCCTCTGAAGACACTTCTGAAGACATGGTCCTCATGGACACTTCCTTGGAAACAGACAGGATTTTTCTCTGGTATAAACAGGATGCTGTGCTAGACGGACCATGTGTCTCATCCACCATGGCAGGTTTTGTGCTCTTTTCTGCTCTGGGGATGCTTCAGTAACTATCTTATGAATCTGGAGCCAAATATTACAATGAATCCTAAAAAAAGTGTTCTGCATAGATAAGTTACAAAATTTGCCTGTGGCCAGCAACACTGACCATGTTTCCTAACATGAGAAAAATGAATACTGGCAGTGTGTCAGAGAAAGAGGCTTATAGGGCTTGCAGAAAAGCATCCTGAATAGAAGCAGCATGAGTGACATCTAAAGAGAATGGAAGGAGAATGAGTCTTAGTAGAAATGAATTAATAATGGCAAAAGTTAACATCTCTATTCTTAAAAAGATGCTAAAATGTCTGAGTGTTTCATGCATTTCAGATCTCTCTAATATATTTCCTTAGCTGGATTTTAATGTTTTAGATAAGTTCTATTGCCTCTTTGTAGGGAAGTGATGAAGTCTTATGTTCAAATCAAATTTTAAATTCTTTTTTAACAGGTAGCTGACTCCAAATATAGATTATGCCTTCATGTGTTCATCTTAGGCTAATAGTCACAGCAACTAACAGTATTTAACCCTTGCAAACAGCCTAACCTCATGATATTTATGCAATCTGGTCTTTCCCAAAATTTGGAAAATGTAATTTTTCTTCAGGAAAATTAATACAAGTCATAGTTTTCATCTCTAAATCTCCAATGTTACACTTAAAGCCTGCCCTTTCACTTTTTATGTATAGCATGCCAGAAGCAGAAGGAATCTCTGGGAATTAGGGATAAATATCCAGGTTCCAATAAGTAGCTTATATGCTGTTTAGTCTTGTCATTTTACACAAGTGGGATAACCCAATGTTATCTGGAGTTACATAAGAGCAGCTCCTGGATCTACCTCATTGTGCTTTAGCTGTCATTTAGAACTTGGAAAATATTCTTTTTCTCCTAGTCAGATAGCAAAGTTTCAAATTATGATTAATGTGTTTGGAAATCAAAAGGAATCAATAAATATAATAGCCAGACAGTGTAGACCTCTTAGCATTTGAAACAAGCTCATGCTTATGCATAATAAATATTAAATGATTTTTGTGTTCTAGGCTGGTACTATATATATCCAAGGTTTATAGATAGTTATCTTCCTTTGCCTTTTTGTTCTAAACAGTGTGACATCCCAGAATTTGTTACATACATGTTTTTGGTGTCACTATGTACACTTCCCTGAGTTTTATACCCTGATTGATGCTACTTGTAATGGTGAATGGATTGCCCCAAGCATCTTTTCATATGTGAGTATCATGGGAGAAAAAAAATCTGTAACAATTTATCTGTCAATGTGGCTCAACAGGAGACAGTTCTGAAAAAGGGGATGTGCCCCTTTGGTGCTGCTGCTGCCATGCACTAAGCAGTGGCTTCTTTGAAGAAAAAGGCATTTGACAAAATTTGTATGTTCAAAATTTTACTTAGTTACAGAATACCACAGTAAACTGACCTTAATTACATTCATTGTTAATGAAATCCTCACAGAACTGCACGATGATGAATGTACGATATTTTGATTATGATTATAGGGGAAAATTCTCTTTTTTCACCATTCACCTTACAATTTCCATCTCAGTTATCTATCTCATTTCTATCTCAGTTATCTGAGATTCTCTCCTTGCATGTGATGAGGTGGCACCATGCCCAGAGAGGCAGTAGCTCTTGTTTAGTCTTTTCCTTGCATGTCTTGGCATGAGTTCTCTGATGCAGCTTACTAATTTGCATTTTGATATTTTACCTTCCCCCATTCCTTTTCCCCTCTCTGTTCTTCTCCTGCTTTTCTTCCTTACTCCAAGAATTTCAAGATAGCTTTTCAGGGGGGATTGTTTTCCGCGCTTTCATCTCTACCTCCCTCAGCAGCGCTGTTGTAGATGGCTTTGTTTTTCTTTAATGGATTTTCTTGTAGTGGTGAATAATTGTTTGGTTCACTGCTTCATTTTTCATGCTTCATTTGCCTCATGTTCAAACTTTTGCACTCCCTTGAGCAATTCACTTTTGTTGCTCCTGCTTTGCTCTGCAGCCTGTGGCTAGGATGAGTGCTCAGCCTGGAGCTCAGGCTGAGACTTCTCAAGGCAGCAGCTGTGCCTGGCTTTACTTCTGGTTTGCTGGTTTCTGTAGCATGAAAACATCATTTTCCTAGTGGTGTTTTGTGCTGCTAGCTGGTGAGAACGAACGTGGAGCAGGTGGGTTGGCCTTTAGCAGCTCAGAGGATTGGCAGCTGGTGGCAGTAGAACAAGCAGAAAATTCTCATCTTTGAGACAAAGGGCAGAGCATGAACTCAGAAAACAGGTAAGGCCTGTGTGCTGACTGGATCTCTCTTTGGCTTGTCTTTAGATTCTACCTCTTTCAAGAGTTACTCAGTAATTGCAGGTCCTGTTTAATATACATGACCTTAAGTAATGTGTCATCATAGGCATTGCTATACATGTGAACTATTTCTACTTTAAAATGTGCTAAAACAGGAAAAAAATCCCACTTAAACTCATGCAGAAATAGGGATACTGACTTTCTAGATGAATTGAAAATTTGCATCTGGTTGAAATGTTGGGACTGCATGCTTATTCTGGCCTTTTCAAAGTGACAATTGTCCTAGGTGGAGTTTATACTTCCAGTTCCTTCCAGATCATTTTGCTGGGAACTTATTCAAATGAAAACCAGGACAGAGGAGAGGGTAAGAATTTCCTATGCACTTTGCTCTGATTGAGAGGTAGGGTTGGCCTCCTGATGTCCACAGTCACCTGGCCTTGGAAATGTTTTGTTTCACTGAAGTTAAGCAGTATTGACCAAACATATCATGTAGTGCCTTCTCTGAATTACAGTATTTTTCCATAAGGTCACTGGCTACTTGAAGAATTTGGTCAGGTACTACAAAAACGGTTGCAGAATAATGACATTTCAACACCTACTTTTACCCTTTTCTCCACAATGTTTCTTGTAGCAGATGCCAGCTCCAGGGAGTATACATGGATGTCAAAATTTGAATTGCTGGCACACTGTGTATTTGCTTCTTTTCCAGTTGCCATAGCCTAAATCATTCAGTTTAATCTTTCTGAAGAGAAACAAAATAAGAACAATAAGATTCCAGCCAAATATAGGTAAAAAGATCCAGTTGCCTGATTATAGTAATGCACATAACGTGCCTACGCATCATTAGAGTAATCATATCACATTCTTGTATCTATTCACTGTGGAGCTCAGAGATCCATATTTTCATTTTGTAAGAAATACTTTTGTTTGAACATTCTCATGCAATGAATGTATGCCACTGAAAAATCCAATTTTATGGTGTTTGAAAAAAAAAAAAATACTGATAAAAAGGGATTTCTAATAAACCAAGCAGTTGAATTAGACTTTCTTGTGATAAATTCTACATTTCAAAGTGATGCTTCAGTTTGTTTTATTTCAGATAAAATATTAAAACAAATCCCTTTGCTAATGTTGCTCCAAGCAAAATACCACGTTTTAAATCTTCCAGAAACAAATTAAGACAGCCTAGAGCTGGCCACAGCCTGGATCCCACTGAATTCTTAGAGTCAGCAGAGAAGTGCAGATGGCGGAAAGATTGCTGGATATGAGTAAAATGCAGGTGACTTTGGGCTCTAGAATATAGATGGAAAGAAGAAAGACTAAATGACTGTGGTAGTTAAGGAATGATGCTCCCCAATTTAGTGTTCCCCTCTAAGACTAACCATGAGGTGCTCATTCACTCCTTCCTTCCCAATGCCCTCCTCCTGTAGTGGGATGAAGAGGAGAAATGGAGGCACAAAAGGTAAGGATCTTTGGTTAAGATAGGAACAATTTACTGGAAAGAGCAATGAGATAAGAAAACGAACTGCAATAGCAAGAATGACAGAGGGTACAGGAAATGAACAATTTGCATGGGAGTTCCCACCCCCAACAATACCCAACCACTTCCTCCACCGCCCTACCCTGACCAAGAGGAGAGTCCTTCCCCTGCTCCTGGAAAATCACATGAGTTGATATAGAAAAAACTCCAGAATCTAGCCATGCTCCCTCCTGACTACTGCAAAAATTAACTCTGTCTTGGCCAGAATTAGGACATTATCTCTTCAGCCCCACCCTTGTGAAATACATGGTTGACTAGAGTTGGCCAGGTCAGATGAGGCTTTAAGCAATCTCTCCAGTGGGTGCCATCCATGCTTATTGCAGACGGTTTGGAAGTAGATGATCTCTGAAGTCCCTTCCAACCCAAATCATTCTATGATCCTTTGTTCACTGGATTTCCCATTCCCTTCCCCAGACGAGGTCCATATTAAGCTGAACAGTTCCAAGAGACTTCTTCTGACCCTGAAAGTAAGTGCACAGGTCATACATGGCTTCTTCCATGCCAAAAGTAAAACAGGAAAACTACAGGGAATCTTATTCTGTATATAAATGTGGAGTATCCCATGGTGTGTGTCACCTTGTGAAGCATTTCAGCACTGTATGGCGATCACAGCTCTCATGGGCCAAAGCCACATGTGGCAGGGAAAATGCAATTAAACAGTACAAGTTGTCATGGAAACAGCTTGAGCCTGTGCCCTGACTCTTTTCATTTCCTGGTATACACAAACCTATATATCTCTGGCCAATTTAATGGGTGCTTCCAGTCAGGATCAAGGAAAGTCTGCAACAGTCATCTCTGCCAGGGCATTGTACCATGTAAGGGGCTTGATGTGAGGTGTAGCCTTCAGGACAGTCCTCAGAGCTGGCAGTGAGGTGTAGGGTCTTCAGGAGGTTTTGCATGGAGCAGATGAACAAATCCAAAGCTGACATAGGAGATACCAAGATAAAATCGAAAGATAAAATAAAAAAGTTTATATCATTTAAAATTAGNTCAAGATAAAATCGAAAAATAAAATAAAAAAGCTAAGGTGAAATTAAAACAAATATCCAAATAAAGTTTATATCATTTAAAATTAGGACACAAGCACATGATTGACTTAGAATGGGGTACTAGTTTTTAGTCTAATGCTTCAGCAGCCCACCCCAACAGCCACTACATCTTTGCCAGAACATGTTCTCACTGTAACTGACCTCTGTATATGTGTGTGTGTGAACTCTGAGGTGGCAGAAACAAGAACCCCTGCATAACACCACCTGTCTTCAGGGCTGGCCTTCTTGGGGATGAGCTGTATCTCCCCCAGGGCATCATAATGCACAGAATCTAAGGCCATTGAAAGATTTCAACTTTCATTTCCTGGTTTGTTCAGTTTAGGTAGGTTTTCCATATTTTGCTATAGAAAGTAGGAGATGAAAGGGAAGGGAAAGACAGAAGCAAGAAGGAAGCCACTCTCATGTTTCCCAGAATAAAGCAACTGCAAATCTTCTTGACCTTCATGTGGACTGCACAAAAGACAAAATTTCTCCCCCCACTCCATGCCCTTTCAATATTGTCAAGGTGGTGGCCCAATTAATGCTGTGTGCTAGGCATGCAGAATGGCAGGGTTTTATTTAGTCACAAGCATCTTCACCTCTGCTGAATGAACAGCAACTAATTCAGATTTCCTCAGACTGCACAACCAGTTCCTATTAACAGTCATTAGAATGAAGTATGTACATTGAGGGAAAACAGATCTAAATGATGAAGAGATGGCAAGCCTGGTCTCAATCCCTCCAAATTGTTATCACCACCTTACAGCTTGAAGTGTCTGTCTGCAAAATGTGTTCAGAAGGGTTTGGAAATTGCCTATGTGAGGTAAAAATATTGTTACTGGCTCTTTTTATGATAATGTTGTTTTACATGTCTGAATGTAGGGAAAAATTTTTTTGTTACACAAAATGTATATGATACCTGCACAAACACAAATTTTATGGAAGATATCAGTAAATATTTTAATTTGATTTTTTCCTTGCTTCTGTTACCAAAAAGATTATATAAAAAACAGCAGTGTAGAAAAACCTTCCTACCTTCCTGTAACAGGATTAGCTTATTTTACAAGGGCTGAAAATCTGTAAAAAGCTGAAGAAACCAAATTCAAAAGTCAGTCTAACATTAACCAACTTTAAAAAAAAGTCTCAGGTATGGTTTCATTTCAACATAAGTTATAAGGATAATTTCACCATCTAAAGTAAGGATGAGTGCATGGATAAATCACCCTCTGAACATGGTAATACAGAATTCATGTTTAGCTTTTAGTTGCTGCCATTGCTTCAGAAAAATCTGAGCCTAAAAGTTTCAAACTTGGTATCATATGATGCACAGATGTTTGATTTTACCCTTGAAGTGCCTTTCACTTCTGTTTTGGTTATCTTTCTGGAGGATGGAGCCTCCATCTGCTCACTCACCTTGGAGGCCCCTAAGAAGGCAATCTGGCTGAAATATTAGTCATGTTTTACCATGGAGATTCTTGTCCTGTTGATGTAAATTACTGTGTCCATTAAAATCAAAAGGGTCAAGATTTCATCCTAATCCTCTACAATGTTGCACATTTTCAGGGTTAGCTTCTTGAAATCAAGAGGAGCTAGCTGCTTCAGAGCCCATTTCTTCTATGTCTCAAATTGAAGGGAACATAGACATGTTGGACGACTGCAGCAAAAGCACATGAACAGTTCTGAAGCTCACTATCTTACCTTGGCTAATCATGTGAGGTACTAGAGTGTCCTGTAGTAAGCTAACAATAAACCCTTATATTGACATCAATTTTTACCCTTGTAATGGTAAATGACCCTAGATCATTTATAGTCAAAATTTGCATTCACCTAACACCTGAATGAGAACACATATGACAAAATAAGACTCAGACCTGGTTTTGAAAAAAAAACCAAACAAAACCCACAAAATACCATGGGGTTTGTTCTTAGCTATTGCTTTCTCTCCCAAGTACTGTAATTGAACAATCTTTATTTTTACAAAAGTGCTATTCCACACAAGCTCTTAGTGCTTGAGGATCAATGAGAGATGTTGGAAGGTGAAATTTAGACTGACAGAGGAAAAAAGGGGCTTTGCAGCACATTCCATTATTTTTAAATAAATGACCTTAATGCATGTTTTAAGCAGGAGCTAGCCTTGAAGAATGGCAATGGTAAAAGCACTGCCAGCTGGACTGGAACATGGGCCCTTTGTTCCAAATATTACGTATTCATTCTGGATCTAAATGAATATAGGATTTTTTTCCATGCTTTGATAATGAAATGAATGCCTGCCCTCCCCCAGGGAACTGACACTGACCAAGAGGCAAGCAGTTGTCAGACACTGCCTGCAGCAAAGCTTACAGCTGCTCCAGATCAAGCTGCACTGAAGAAAAGTCTATTAGGTCTCTGGGGATGCAGATAATAGACAAAAATGATAATGTATGTGGACAAAAGTAGAGGACAGTAGTGCTTTCTGGGATTAAGAAGCAGGCAAAAAAATGGTTTTGTTATACCCTGCAAAATGATTGCTGACTCTCGTTTTAGGATGACCCCTGGCCTGAGGGAAAATAATGGATGGCCCATCTGCTTGATACACAGGAATCCTCAGGCACCATTTTGTCCTATTATATAAAAACTGGTGCTAGAATTAGGAATGTGTTACCATTTGTCTTTCCTTTGTTACGTGAAACAAAGGTACCAGATACTTACCAGAACTGCCCCCTGCAAGTATTGTTCCTCCTGCACAGGGATGAGGTGGAAGCAGGCCTTCCTTGCCAGTCCTGCTCCTCGCTCTGTTTCCATTACGGAGGGAGCCATCCATCTCAGCTCGGAGCAGGCGCTTCTCCAATGAACCACGGATGGCCCAAGAGCTGCTAATAGGATATGGAGGCTTTCATTACTGTGCTACTCATCTGAAGCTGGGCCAGCTGGGGAGACACTGAAGGGCATTACTGTTTATCAGCTGTGGGAAATAGATGAGGGAATCTATTCTGCTATCCATATCACCAACATTTCAAGCTCTCTCAGCATTTGAGCAAGTGTTTAATGAGAATCTGAGCTATTTTCCCCCCAGTGACAGCACTATTCAGGCTGAGGTTGAATAATGTAGAACGAGGATATTGTGCCTTAGTTTCCATGTTATAACACTCTTTTGCTTTTGCTCCATGGTGTTCAACCCTGGAGCTTACACAAGATACTGGAACCAAAAATTTTTGAATTTGTGCTTACATTTGATGTTTCTTTCACAAATTGAAGTAAGGCATTGTCCTGGTTTTCGGCAAATTTGGACTACTCCTCCTCTCAGCTGAATTGGGATGGGAAAAAATTTCTTTGGAAGAAAGTGGAAAAAAGTTGTTTATTTAACAGACAAAGCACTTCCCAGCCCAACAAATGAAGGAACAACACTGAACAACAAAAACTTCTTGTCGCTCCGCAGAGATGCCAGAAAGTCTCTCCTGTGGCTGTAGCTCGGCTCAGTTGCTGTCGGTCCCTCAGGGCTGGGAAAGGCCGAGCCCAGGCCAGGCCCGGTGGGCCAAGGACTGAGCTCCTGGGGCCCTTTTGGGTGTTTAGTCCAGAGCAGGTTCAAACAGTTCTGAGAAAAAGGGAAAAAAATGCAGACCAGAGAACTTCTCTGCCTCNATTTTAGCATCAACCCAGGACAGGCATGTACAATTCCTGGTAGTTTCATTGATGCCCAAGAGGGATGACTGGTTTATTTTTGCAGACATGAAATAGGGGCATAGCAATAATGACACAGCACTCCTTGGATCCCAACATTCACATAAACAGAAAGCAGTTCTTGTATCTTTGTGGGTTTCAGTGCATTTTTATTACTTCTTTCATCCGTTGTAGAAAAGATGTTACTCCTAGGCCTGATCCAGGACACCAGGAGGTGGCATTGCTCATAGGGGACAACACAGTGATCTTCACTTGCAGTCACCACGAACATTGCCTAAAGTGTCCCTGTGTTTATACTTTCTACACCGTTCCTCATGGTGCTATTGCTGGGAACATTCATTCTGACTCTCTTGCATACAACCTTCATCCCATCCTTTCACCTGCATCAAGCATGGGCAGATAGAAGTAAATTGGCTCCCAGCTGTAATACCAAGCCTTGTGTGTCTCCTCCTCATTGCCCAAATGCCCCCTTCAGCATCATCCAGCGCCTCTGAGGATGCAGGCAAAGATTTCTCTGTAAAGAGTAAAAGAGCCAGCATGGATCCAAAAGGCAGGGCAGCAAGATATTAGCAAATCTGCCAAATCCAAGAGGATTATTATTTCAATTCTGTTCTTTGTAACTGGGAGCAGACAAGTTGCAGGACACCTTTGTGTGATGTACGCTAGTAAAATCAGCAGCACTCACATAATACCCCTCACTATTAAGGACCGGCATTGGCTATTGATAGGAAAGGGAAGATAGCCCAGGAATGCAGCTCCTGGCCTGAGTTCACCTGGCATCCATGTACTGCTTCATGCAATGCAGGGGAGATACATTGTTTTTTTAATGTGAAAATTGTGACTAGCCCAGTGACCTCGGAACTGTTTTGGGATGACCTGAGAGAGAGACATTAAGAGAGAGACAGGTAGAATAAACCCCAAACAGACATAAATCTTAAGGGAAAAGTCTACCATAATTCCCACTGCACAGCTGGATAAGTATGCCAAGCTGTATCTGGGATACCAGACGGCAACCCTAGAATTTCACTCAGATAAATGTCCCTAGATATGGTGTTACTATATAATTGCATTTATTATATGTAGGGTGACAGCTAGAGGAATCTGACTCATTTATCAGCTTCAAAACAAAGCTCAGTAATAACACTTTGCATTTCCATAAAGTTTTCATGTCTGGAATGCAGAATGCTCTAAATGATTCAGCAGCATCTTCATTTGGCAGATCCATTTTTCAGGTATGAGGAAGTTTAAATGCATAGAAGTTAAATAACTTGTCTGAATTCACATGAGAGTTCTGATTCAGAGCTGAGAATATAATTTAGTAAAACCAAGACCTCATCTTGGTTTTAACCACTAACCAGCAATCTGTTTTAAAATAGTTTTTGCTTTTGGATTAAAAGATAAAAAATTCAATGTAATTTACATAGTTAACTTGATTTCAATGCAAAGTCCTCAGTGCCACTCAGTTGTTTCCCTTCCTGCAATCAATAAAAAGCTAAATATACTCTCGTAGTTTTAGTGATTTAATGGAATATGAATCACTTGCACTAAAAAGGCATAACATGCATGCTGGCATTTTAATACTACATTTCTCAGTAAATACCAAATCCTATCCTCCAGATGTGTAAAACCAGTGACAAAAGCTGTGATGCCATTGCAAAGCAGCAGTTCTTCTGTTGTAATATCTGCCCTTCAACCAACCAGAAGCTGCACTTCTGCTGCCTTCTCTATTGGGCCACAAAAGGAGAATTTTTCTCTGAGACCCAGCTGGCCCTGGCTTGATGCTGCAACACATGAGGATTCATAGCTCTTATTCCATGGTCATTTCAGTCTGAGCTGCAGATGCTCCTTTTATGAATTTTAGGAATTTATCCTCTTTTAGGAATTTATTACGCTATTTCCCTTCAGTGATCTCCTGTGATAACAATCCACACAGGTTAATTGTAAATGGTAGAAAAAGAAAACTTGTACTATTTTATGTCTGTTGCTTTTCAGCGTGGATATTTCTTTTCCTTGTCATAATCTATAGGCCAAACCATGTTCAAATGCCTGATTTTCATGTTTTGTTGATATTGCCTCTCTCAGTTGTACCTTTGCCTTTTAATTTGTGCCTAGTCCTCCTCATGGCTTTAACATTTACATTATCCTACCACAGACTTTTTCTGCATTTGCTAGGACCTTTTTGAGACAAAAGTCATCAGGGGATTATGATATTCACTATAAATCTATATTCATATGATGCTGTTCTAAAAACTGACACTGATTTCCACAGAGCTTTGCTATAACTGTATTAGTTGAACTTAGTGTACTAATTGAAACTGAATTTCTCTGTTTTCATCCTATCTGGTTATTTACTCTAATTTCTACAGATTGCAAAATCCTTTGTAACTGTCTTTGCTAGTTAACATAATGACCAATATTTGTTAAATTTCTGTTTCTGCATTTATTGGTCCTCATTCTGCAGATGTTTAGTAATGAACTCACAGAACTGATTTACAGGGTGTCACAAATGAACTCTGGATCAAAACTCATTTTTGATTCTTATTCCAGTGCTTTGTAAGATACAAGGAAATATATATTCTGCTTTCCAAAATGGTGGAGATCTTTGAACTTAGAATGTATGTGCCCTAAACATAAGCTAGTATTCAGCCAGCTCTATTCAAAAAGAGACAAATGTAAATACATGAAAAATTAACATCTTTGTGTGACAGCATGCATCTGTTCTTCAATGTGTTCAAGAGGCAAGACTCACTCACCCCAAAGCAAAACCTTTCTTATATCTTTTCAAATCTTGGCACAGTGTTCTTCCTGAGGATTATTGGATGAGTGGGATAAGTGACCTTTGCTTCTACATCAACTCTTCCCACTTCTCCATCAATTCACTGAACCTGTCCTGCACCTCTTGTGTTATTACTAAGTGGGAATGATTCTTTTAAATGTTAATATAGGCGACTGCTCATTTACAATGTATTAAATTTATGACATGAAGCATACTCCAATTACTGTTTCTAATAACCTCACCATAAAAGTGATATTTCCCTAATAATTAATGAGAGAATAATTTCGATCATGAAAGATAAGTTTTGGTGTTGTATCATAATGTCTCCTTTTCTCTTTTAACATAAAGGTTCTGCAAATATCCAATAAGAGAAAATGAAACAGATGTCCTAACCTTTCAGTTGCCATTTACCACAGATTTGTGATCGAGTGTAAAACTGGAACAATACAGAAAGGAATTGACCTGAAGTATTCAGGTTCCTCTTTTCTCTTTTTTTGCATCTTTTTCTTTTGAGATTATTTCCATTGTCCCAAAGAGCTACCATAATGAAATCAATTTGGATTAATGATTGCAAGAAATCAAGTTCTAGTAAAGAAGTCTCATAGATAAGAAGAAAACGGGTGTTTCTCAACATAAGCAGATTAAAGAATGCAAAGAGAAGTTGCATTTCTATATCCAGATCTTGTATCTTTGGTACAAGGTAGTGTGACCTAAGGGTTTGTGCATTTTCCTGTAAAACTGTCCATAGCAGCCACTCTGAAACCCAGGGGAAAGGGTTTTAACTGCTGTTAAAAACAATTAGGAAGTCCTTTGGAGCAGCCTGTGGTAAATATTTTAATTTCCCACCTTTCCCTGGTTGTAAGGCTACCAGTAATAACACACTGTGTTGAAAACAGCCAGGCACAAGGGTATTTTAACACAACATGCCAGCACCTTCCTTACTGTAGCAGTTGAAAGATTGATAGTATTTTCTGTTTGGTTACATTTACAGTGACTAAGGAGCGACAAGCAGCATTCTAAGGGTAGCACTTGATCTCAGCTTAAGTGTGTCCACTGCTTTTAGTGTCTCAGCTGATGCCTGGCTCTGCGTGCGCTGCAATACACAGCCCTGCTCAGTGCTCTGCTGGGGGCTGTGCAAGTTTTATGCCACATTGAACTAGCAGCATACAACATGCCATGCTGGCTGGTTTTTCGACTACTTTGAAATGGCTATAACTGTGTGAAGATACAGTTGTGACTATTATAGTCAGTTTGGTATTAATCAAAGTGCCAGCAAGCTGTTCATGCTGGAATTTATTGACGACACTTAACTTATGGAAGAAAATGGAAAGAATAGGCCTCGAGCAGTTAGTAGGGTTCTAACATGTTTATATGTTTAATATAAGATAGAAATTTCTAGTCTGCTTCCTGAGACTTGTGGAATCAGTCAGAACTCCTTAGGTTTGATTTTCCTGTATATAAGACAGAGGCAGAGTGATTTCATCTAATCATTGTGTTTATTTTTGTAGCTAGCATACACACCTTTCCGTCATGGTTTCACACATGCTAAGGTATATTTGTTGAATATTCTGAATTCACATCAAGAATTACCTCATGCCCACAGCTAGGTTTAGCCAACCCAGCATTTGCCAGCACAGCCATCTGAAATCCTTTCAACAATGGTACACTGCAGACACAGGCAGATGCAGCTGCTCTTTGGCTGCTGTGGATAAGGATGTTGGACAGGCATCGTCAGGTGGGGAGCAGCACATCATCATGTGGTGTTTTCTGTCCTTAACAAAGAAAAAGTCTTTTGTGGCAGATAATGCCAGGAAAGTCATGGGATGAAGCATATATTTTTGTAACAGAGGGAAGCAGCCTGGAGCAGGCTGCTTATATGATCCATTTTTTTTTCTGCGTTCATGTCCTACAGTTCATTTGATCAGAGGACTTGGCACTACCTGGTGCTCTAGCTGTTTTTAATGTACCTCACAGGAGATTTCTGAGCTTAAAGCTTATTGCCTAGTTTAATATCAGTACCTGCTGTTCCCTTTGTGGATACACTGTCAAATATGCGTCACATTTTTATTATATGGAGGCATGTTCTTCCAGGAATACATCTAGAGGTTGTATCAGCCAATCCCTGCTTGTCCCTCCTTACACTGGATTTTAAGAGGCCTTAAAGGATGTGTGTTAAATGATTCCCCAGATGTTTGAAAAATGCAGAATTCAGCCACTGCTTTTAATGTGAGTTGTAAGGGCACATTGCTGAGCAGTCCCCATCCGAAATCTCATATTTCCTCCATTCCGACTTCTAAAATAAGGCAGCACCTGCAGAACGACAACCCAACTTTTAAAACCATCACTGCTTCTTGAAAGTCCCTAAAATCTACAGCTGATTTCTGGTCTCCATTTTGGAGACCTAATTAAGCTGCTGTATTTATGTGAATTTATAATTTATTAGAAGATTTATCTGCTCTGTTAGGTGCTACAGCAATAAAGTAAGATAATCCTGAGGCAAGATTCTAGCTCTATTGACACATGAACAAAAGGCTTGTTGGATAAATCCAGGTATGAGATTCAAATACACGAGTGCAAGCCAAATGTTGCCAGTGTAGAGAGACACTTGAACTGAGCTGAGCTGAGCTGAGCTGATCAGCAGCCTTTTTCAATAACCTGCATAGCTGTACCTTAATTTTTCATCTCCTTTCCTGGAGAGAATAAAAAGGTATTTGTTATTGTTAAGGGTGTTTTCACTATATTCATTATTCATCACTATACTTTCCTCGAGGTCAGACAGGAAGAGCAGATCCTTTCAAAGAGATGTCTCTTAGAGACTTGGAGAATAGTGATGCATCACATCATAAGAGAGCACCTCATTCTCAGGGTGTAAAGTTTTAGTCAGTATGTAATATGGCATTGAATCCATGCCTTGAGATATTCAACACAGAGTCTTTATCAACCAATGAACCTCTCTTTGTTTCATTTTATTTTGTTTTCAGAAAAAAATAAAAAGAGAACTTCTCTAAGTTTTTATGCTGTGGTCCTTTCAAAAGTTTAGGGTTGGGGGGATTTGAGTGGGAGAGGTTGTTTGGAGGGTTTTAAATTAAGTTCTGCTGTGCATTGATTCAGATGAAATTCCTTGTTTTCCATGCTGGTAATGTTAGGCTAACCAGATTATAGAAGCTAAAGTCTTCAAACCCCCTTCAAATATGAGGATTCCACCAATAATCCTTCCATCTTTCAGAACACTACATTTTTCAAGTTGCTTAACCATTAGTGAGGTCAGGAAGATCCTCACCAACTTCATATTTAATTTATTTTATCTGGGCTTTTTTAGCAGATTTCTTATCCTTCTTTGTCACAGACATGTCCTTTATTCAGCATATCCTAAGGGACAGAAACGTGTGCCTATTTTATTCCAAATGCAGAAGAGAAATAGCTATCAAGCACTTCCCGTCTCTCTGAGTCAGTATTTATGATTCATTGAGGGCAAAAATAACGTAGAAACGGAATGTGCTTGCCTGAAAGGAACACAGCCTACATTTGGGAAATCCAGTGATAATATTAGTTGTAAATGTCTATTATATAAGCTTTTTAACATTTTTTCACTCTTGGCAACAGTCTGGCTGTCAAAGTCTAAAGCACCCAACATTATGTTTCTGTGTTTCTTCTTTTGCATTTTCCTCAGCTGCATCTCTTGTTTGGTGTTCAGTGTTGGTTTGGTATTCAGTGCTGCCACAACTTAGAGTTTAAGAATTGCCACTGGCCCACCAGTTAGCCTGGAATTCTCCAAAGCAATGGAGTCTCCTCCTGAAAGAACAGTTGTAAGCTTGGTGACTCACTGGAGAGTCCCTCACCATATTCTTCAGATATGTTGATGAGGTCCTACCAGCAAAAGCCATCTCAGCACTACCAAAATTTAGAAAGTGGTATGGAGGACTCTACTCAGAATTCTTACATGAGAATACTGAAAGGGAACATTTCCACTGTTTTTCCCTGTCATTATTTTTCCCATGCTCCAAAACAGCCATATCAGGCTGTTGGGAATCCTCATCAAAACTAATCTCTGCAGTCCTCTGATTCCATTTACCTCCAAAAGAATAAGCAGCATGATAATATTTCTTTTACTAAATACTTATTAGACCGTTTGAGCAAAATACAGCAATGACAAATTGGTAAAGTACGCCTTAAATGTCACATGACAGAAATAAAAGTGACACTTGGCCAATGCAGCCTTTTCACTCACCAAGAGATGTCAATCAAGATGTCTTGCTCGGTGACAAACTGTCCATCTAGTGGAAATACTTAAGAAGATTTGGATCACTCTTTTCCCTGTGTTAACAGCATCAATAATGAGCTCTTTATCTAAGGGTCAGCAGGTCACTAGCCCGTCAGCTTGGATTACTCATTGTTTCACTCCAGGGTCCCACTTCCCTGACCAGGAGCACAGCATGCAGACTAGATTTGTCCTGGAATCTGTTCTGGATGGGAAAATTGAGTATTCCTTAAACAAAACCCATGAGTGAGTTGATGGTGAGATCAATCAAAGGCACTTCCACCATGTGTTGTGGCCAGGGCTGTGTCTGTCTCTCTCCAGCCCAGGACCCCAGCAGGTACTCAGTATGATGGACCTTTTCACATCTTGCAATATCATAGCCTGCTATATACAGTCCACCTTCTCAGCACTCTGCTGGGAAGGTATAAATGTACTTCAGGGGTCTAATTTTCCATGTATATTTTAAAAGAAATGATGAACATTTGAATCTTTTCAAAATTATAAAAAAGCCCCAAGAAAACAAAGAAACAAACATCAAACAAGCAGTGAAGTGTCCAGGACAAAAGAGTGCATTGACATGACCCAGAGGATAACTCAGACATTTTACCAGAAGGACTTTAGTGATTCCATGAATAAGGGACTTGAAGGATTTCAGAAGAACTTGAGAAATTGAAGTATTATGCCAGTTGCAAGCATAAATGACCACAAATTGCATCTTGGGAGGTGAAGTTTAAGAGAAGAAAGAGGGTAATATACTGCTGAAACAGGTTGTACAGAGACTCTTCATTCTTGGATGTCTCAAACACTGAGACAGACAAAGATACAGCTGATTTGACATGATCTCAGCACTTTTAACAAGAGACTGGACTAGACTTCTCCATAAGTCTTTCCCAGACAATACTTTTATGAATCTGTGATATTCTGCTGCATTGGTGCTCACATGATTCAACCACAAACCCTTAAATTGTGACCTCTGGGATGCTTTGGTATGCATTTAGGGCCACAAAGTGTCTTTTAGACATCTATTTTCTGTAAAAAGGAATGTGGGTTTATGCTTTCCAGATGTCAGAGAGCAGCAAGGACCAGCTGCACTGCCAGGGCAGGAACAGAGGGTGGCAACAAGGCAGGCAGGGTCTGTGACCTCCCCAACAAGAAGTCAGGAAGATTAGCCAGGCAGGATCAGGATCAGGATCAGGATCAGGATCAGGATCAGGATCAGGATCAGGATCAGGATCAGGGACAGTGATGAGGGTCAGCATCAGTCCAGTGAAATCCCTGCTAACCCATTATAGTTAGGCTGGTCCAGGATCTAGATGGGAAGTCAAGTCAGTCTGCCAGGATCAGGGTCGGGATCAGGACCAAGGATGTATTTGGGCTGGACTCACAGAGCTGTAATGAAGAGGAGACGTGGCCAAACCAAAAGCCCCAGCTCCCAAGGGAAAGTTTAGAAGGCAGAATATTTCTCCGAGCTTTCTTCATGATTGTTCTTATTAGTGAGGGAGTTGACTTTTGAATCAGTCAATTAGACTCCTTAACTTAGTCAGATTGGCTTCTGAGAGGGGAGGAATAGACTCAGAACTATGACTACAGGGGAGGTCCTTCCCAGAGATCAGTGATCCAGAGCCAAAAACTGGAGAGGAGAGCATCTCTTGCCCATAGTTCCCTAACCACATCTTGGTTACATGGTAACGGTTCAGGTTAACAGGGTATGTCTTTCAGTGGGTATTTTAGCAGATTTAATGTCTAAAATCCCTCAGACACATTCCACACTAGAAAAGTGGCATATCCACTTTATTTAGCCAGATTCTGTCATCTGTGACTGTTTCATCTTTCTGACAGATCAGCTGACTTCACTACCTCCTCTTTTCACAATAAATGTAGTAGTAAAAAGCAGTTATCTCTGATATTGAATGTGTTTTCTGAACTTACTTTTCCTCTCATTTTCAATCTCAAGCAGATTTTTGAGGTTGTGTCTAACTAAATTATTTTTGTGCAGACCCGAAGCCTTTCTGCTTGCTTTGAAACACATCAAGGTTTATTTTTTAAAAGATACATTATTCTTATTAAATACAAACTTGAATTTCTATACACACTTAACAAAAATAACAGTTAAAAAAGTTTAAAGTTAAAGGTTGCTTTAATAGGCTCCTTAATGAAACAGCCTACTCCCTTTTTTTTTTTTTTCCCTTTTTGTTTTTTTTCTTTTCAGGGTATCCTGTCACAATATCCTGCAGCTGGCATTCACAAGGTGCTGTCCTGTGGGTCTCCAGGAAGAGTGAGTATATACAAAAATAGGGAGTTGAAACTTAGTAGTAGCTGTGGCACTGCCCTTTACTGAAAGATGTTGCTGAGATCTAGAGGCAAGGCTGTGTCTTGTACCATGTGGCACTGAGCAATGCCTCGAAACTGGAAGTAGGGAATAAAACCCTCAACCTAGCTGCATCCACAACAAAGAGGTATCCACAACATGAAGGAAGTATAAAAGCAGTGATTATGTAAGGAACTGGTGCTGTTGGCTGTTTTAGAGCATTCACTCTTCCAATTAACACATGTTCAGTTGGCCAGTGATTGCTGGTTTTGTGTCTGTGGTCATGGATAATTGCATCGTGTGATGAACTAAAATATTCCCACAGAGTACAACTCTATTGATCCACAATCTAATTGTAGACATTATGAAAACACTTTTTAAGGGGCATCAATGAGCAGCCTTGTTCTGAAGGAATTTTATTTGGTTTGGCAGCATTAGAAGTGTTTAAAAATCATTTTCTATGCTCATCTTGTTGAAATTTGTTCGTCTAAGGAATGATACACTGAGCCTTCATGCATAGCTGGAGATTATTCACTAGAACAGACAGTAGGGTGTAAAGATATATAAGTCAAAGGATGATTGTTTTCTAGCAGAGTGGTTATTATTTTCCCCAAACCATATTCCTCCTAGCAGAGGTATGGAACACTTTGCCAGGGCTAATAATTCAAGTAGACAAAAACCTCATTGGGACATGGGCTTGTAGGGACAGCTGATTTAGGAAACATCACTGTTTGGTCAAGAAAACCTCATTTTGATGACACAGAGAATCAGACTATATGCAATACTCTAGAATGAATAGACTATATTTCATCTTATAATTCTTGCTGCATTATTTATCTGACCTTTATCCATTGCCCACCCACCACAAGCTCAATAGACTCAAGCTGACATTCATCACTGTCCTCTCAGTGGAGCTTCAGCTTGACAAGATTAGTGTGAGACACCTTCTTCTCTGCTGTCAGGTGAGCAGGGATGATTTAAGGCAGCAGAAACTTGTCAGATCCCGTAGCTAAGTACAACTCAGATTTCAAAGCCAGAAAAATCGACTCCTGAATAGCTGTCATGCTTCAAGGCTGAGAAATTCTCGTTCCAGTTTAAAGGAGTAGAAATTATCTTGGCTCTGTCTCAAACCGTTGTTTTGTAGTGTCACTTACTATTATAAGACACAGAAGCATTTGCTTAAGAGAAACTGTTATTTAAGAATTGAAACACTGTCTTTCAAAAAAAAAAAAAAGAGTTATATATTGAATCCTCAAAATGTGTAGCTTATTTACCATTATAATATATTGACCTTTCCTTACACTTTTTTAATGATTCAGAAATGACATTGCCCCTGTTAAAGAACTAGGACCTTTTAATCTCCCTTCTCTAGACTAGCATTGCTAGTCTCAGTCTACAGACAAAGAAATGCTTAGAAATCAGAGTAACAATTTTAGTTCACTGTCATTTAGCAGATCTGTGAGGTAGACAGGAATAAGATACAGACCCCCTGAATCTCAGAATTGGGGTGTCAGTATTTCAGGATTCTCCTTGTACTGTTATAAGCAGTAACAAATGGCACTGAAATATCAGAAACTATACTGAGGACTAATGCCTTCTATCAGACTATGGCAAGTTAGCAGGAATTTGGAATAACCAGTCACTTGTGGGTCTCAGAGCACTTCATCTGTGAAGTGTTGCTCTTCCATTGAGCTTTAAAGTCAAAGGAAACAAGTTAAAATGATGAGTATATTCATATCCTATATGTTAGGGTTTCTCTGCTGAGAGGTGTCAACTTTATATGTTCATGGCATATGTTCAGCCACCCCTCAGCGCCGTGAATATAATCAGTGTTTTAATTTTGTTCCTTGAAATGTGTCACACCAATGGGTTCTCCCAGCATTTTCCTAGTGCTTGCATTGTAGCCGTTGTACATAACGTGCTCTCTACCCCAGTGGTGATGTGCCTGTGTTAAATATCTTAATACCATGAGCAGCAAGGAGAAAATGCTGGTTCTGGGGAAGACTTTACAAACCTCAGACATGCCAGTGTACATTTGAAGACTGATTTTAGTGAGCCTGCACTTCATTCCATCCCACCTTTTCCCAGAAATCCTGCCTCGCTCTGCCACCCTCTGGAAGCCACAGGTTGGTGGCTCCAGAGGGAACCGAGGGCAGCCCCAGCAGTTTCTGAGACCTGGCAGGAGTTCATGCACCTTTGTGGTTCCAGCTACCACAAACCAGTGGACTCACTGAGGATTATTAATTAAAGGTGATGGAGAAAGTGCACTAGAAGTAACCGTGGAGAGAAGAATTGCACACCACTTAGAATTGACAAAGGACTGTAATCCATGCTTGTTCTAAACAGTAAAGTACAAGTAGATAAGAAAAACAAGGTTAGATTTTGCAAATCAAATGAAAATAAGTACTAAAAATCTTATAATGCAAATAAATAATGAAGTGAGTCCTTTGTGTAATGAGTACAAGATAAATATGAAATATAATAATGATAGGACTCCAAATCCAAACTAATACTTTTTGCCATTTTTCAGTAAAAAATATGACACTGATGGGGTGAACACAGAGGGCAAATGGCTAATGGACATAAATTCACAGAGACAGAGATGACCCCATCTGTGTATAAGAATGCTTAATATTCTTCTTTGAGAAACAAGGTGATTTACACACTGAAATGTGAAAAAAAAAATTGTCAATTTTTAATGGAGTATGGAGGATCTGACTAGAAAACAAAAAACACACTACCCATATATACAATGGGGAGAGGCAAATAATCCAGAACTAGGAATTTAATCTGAATTAGATGTGAGATTAGCACAGATATTGAAGTGGTGAATATTTAAAAGCAGGAAATTAAGTAGAAACCAGGGCAGAATATAATATGGATTTAGTAGTGATAGTTTGATTATATTATTATTTTACCTTTTGATAGCAAGGATGACTAAATCTGTGTAAAATACAGGCCAAAAATACATGAAAAAACCCACTAAATCCAAAACTACACCTCATCTAGCTGCATTGTAGTTAGCTACTAATACCTGACAGAAATATGAGTTCAGAATCAGTAAAAGAAAAGAAACAATAATTAGTCTGGAAAGAACTGCCACTAGTGGAAATGGTTAAACATTTGGGATTGATTTTTTAACATCTTCATTAATGACCCTGATAAGAAGTTGGCATGTACTAATGAAGTTTGGTGATGACACAAAGCTCAACAGAGAGGGAGAATATAATATTGTACAGGAAAAACTAAATGACCTTGAGAGTAGAGTATTAGAAATGGGATGAAATTTAATTGCATAATGTGCAAAGTCATACACTTAACGAGCTTATAACATGAACTTCTGCAAATTGGGAGTTTCATAGGAAAATGACAGAGAAAGAGACAGACCCTGGGGCACTTGTTGATTACAGGAGGATTATGAGCCACCAGTAAAGTGCGGTCATGAAAAAAGCAAGTGCCACAAGCTGGAAAATTTCCTGGTATAGCCAGGGATGCATAATGTACAATACATTAACCAAAAACTATGTGAAATATCACCTATTTTCTTTATTTGAAATGTTTCAAATGGGAAATGGATGCCAAATCAGCTGTTGGGATTTTCTTAGAGCTGGAGACAGAAATTTTTAATTTATTTCTCTGTGAGTGCAAAGAGAATCTAGGTACATAAATGTCCCTTTCATGCTCACGGGTCTGGACTGGTTCCCTGCACAGTGCTGTGCCCTGCTTGATGGATTCCTAGGCCCCAGACAGTACAAGTCCATGGTGCCACAGACATGTGTCCTCCCTGAGATAGTTTTATTGGCCTAAAAATGTAAAATTAGCTGGAAACTTCACTGATCTCTATAAAGAAGCACTGGCATTTGTAGCTGTCCTGACCCCTAGAAAAGCAATGAATAAAAGACCCCAGTAAACAGGGAGAAAATCAAATAAACATAGGTTGACAAGAAAGTGAGCTTTGCAACCAATAGAAAAGAGATTTAGCTGGGAACTTAAGGAGGAAAACAAAATTGCTTTAAAACTGAGTTCAAATTCCTTAGCATCCTCTATTCATATTCTTTCCCAAAATGGTCCCAGAAAAATGTATTTAGTCTCTGATATATTCTGTAACATCAAATCACCAACTTACTGGTTTAAATCTACTACTTGTTAGGGAATGTGCTAGCATTCAAGAAGTTATCACTGCTTTATGGGAAAGAATACATATTTAATTCAAGCTTTGTGTGACCGATTTTTTTAAAGAAAACTTGCCACAGAAAACAAACTAAAATTACTGGAGCTGTCTTGTAGTTCCTACACCCTTTACTGTGATCTGTAAAGGATTTTCCCTCTGTGCTCTCTCTGGTGAGGCCACAGCTCGAGTACTATGTCCACTTCTGGGCTCTTCACTACAAGAAAGACATTGAGACATGAGAGCGGGTCCAGAGAAGGGCAACAGAGCTGATGAAGGGTCTGGAGCACAAGTCTGATGAGGAGCAACTGAGGGAGCTGGGATTGTTTATCTTGGACAAAAGGCAGCTCATGGGAGACCTTATCACTATCTACAATTCCCTGAAGGAGATTGTAGTCGGGTGGGGGTTGGCATCTTCTCACAGGGATCTGGTGACAGGATGACAGGTCATAGTCTCAAGCAGGGAGGTTCACGTTGGGCATCAGGAAGAATTTCTTCACAGAACAGGTGATTAGATATTGGAATGGGCTAACCAGGGCAATGGTAGAGTCATCATCCCTGGAGGTGTTTAAGGAAAGACTGGGTGTGTCACTCTGTGCCGTGGTCTAGCGGATGTGGTGGTGTTTGGTCACAGGTTAGACCCAGTGATCTCAGAGGTCTTCTCCACCCTGATTGATTCTGTGAATCTCTGATCTGCCATTGAACATTTGCCTATAGGAAGAAAAGTCAGTAGACTTAACTGGGCAATCAGACATAGGGTGCTAATACCCAGTGCATGGAAATCTTTTGTCTCCAGAGAATCTTTTCACACTAAAGATGATGCAAAAGAGATAAAGTAATTTTTCCACTAACTACCATCAACTATTGATGCTTTCATCACTAGGACACCAATTATACTGACAAATGCTCTTCATGAGGTCTCCCTTGGGCTCATATTTTTACCAGATGCCTCTCTCTCAGTGGCTTAGATTGGAGTGATTTCTTTGGAGATCTAAAGTACCTGTCTACCTTCTGATCTTGCTAGAGACAAGGTACTGCTGTTAATGTATAAATCTGCTAGCAAAACATCTTGAGTGCCCCTTTGGACATTTAATTTCTTTTTTTCTTTTTTCATGTTTTCCAGATCTCATAAGCTTCTGTGATTAAGGGGATTAGTTTGGAATTCAAGGAGGGATTTTTTTAAAATATATTTTGAGTACTACATGCCTTGCCATTTTTTCCTCAGGTTTTACACTTGTCTATAGCTTTTCAGAGGTGCTGAAAAGCACGTGGTTTTCAGCAAAATTTAAGACAAGTAGATACTTGCCACCTCTTCACATTTTACTGCAGTTCTGCAGGAAAAAATACATGTGAGAGGAGAGAGACTGCAACTGTGTCTCACACAAATATCCATGTTGAGCCACTCCATCATATGGTTTTTCACCCACCACGTGGTTATTCATCCATGCAGGGTATTTGACACATCCTGAAGGGTGCAGCAGGTCTGTGGCACAGCAGGACTTGGACAACCTCTGAGTTCTGCAACAGGATGTCCAGTACCTGGAGAAAGCCAATTCAATTTAATGATGGTTTCTCAGCTTTTGTCCAGTGCAGGCACCACATCCTAGGAAGAGTGACAGACCAATTATTTAACCTTAGCATTAATGTGGAGCAAATTGCTGCATGCTTTCATGGGATTGATTGTAAGCCCTGTATCGAGGAGAGCCAGACACAGTCCCCTCTGGAAAACCACAGCCCGTAGTTAAATCTTGACCTTTTACTAAAGGAGAAACAAGGCTAACTGTGCCCAGTTAGTTAGGCAATTACTGAGCTTGAACACCTGATTAAAGAGTTTCTGGGATTTTATGCCTCTCCAGAGATGATCTGGCAGCTGTGATAGACTCCAACAATGCCTGACAGTGAGGGTTTCCTGCCAGAACCAGGTCTTTCCAGCACTTTTGCAAACAGTTCCTGAAAACACTTTTCATATGTACACATAGGAAATAAAAGGTATTTGCAGCAGTGCATATGAGAGACTAGTCAGTGACAAGGGAACACATTTTCTCTCTCTTCTACATGCATACATGCACATACACAGACAGGCATGTCCCAGCCGAAGGGAGGAGATTTCTCAGGGTGTGTGAAGTGACAATCCTTGGCACATCTCCTGCAGGTCCTTGCTGCATGAGAACAAGCTGATGAATAGTCCTCCATACCCTGAAGCTAGGGGCACTTAAGAGAAGGGGTTATTCCTTTTGTCCTACAGGTGCAGAAAAGGTACCACAGTGGAAAAGGAAATGAGAATTTTGCAATAGTCTCTCCTTTCCCTTCCCAACTGCTTTTCTCATTCTTCTTCTGTCCCTCCTCCCACTGTCTTAAATGTACTTGCCCATTAATGATTTAAAAAAAAAACCAAACCTAGCTAGTACACACAGAAGTGCAAAGCTGCTGCTGAACAGACTCCGTTTGCCTCAGGATCAGTTGCTGCATCTGCTTGTAAGGCTGCCAGTCAGGACTGCAGATGATTTAAGAGGCTTTCTTATTGGCAATTTAGTTAAACCTGCTGTGCACAGCTAGGTCTTGGGAGAAGGAAGATGAATGCACATTTTAATGACTGAATCAGCATATATTGGGAATCAGGATGGCAGGAGCCTCACCTCCCTCGAGGCTCACCAGCTATGACAAGCAAAAAACCTCCCTCCTGTTGAAAAGCACATGATTGCTGTATACCCCACTGTTGGATATATATTCTAGATGGATTGTGCCAGGGCTCCTCGATGACATTAAAACATACCCAGTGTTTGCAAGATGATATTGATGCTGTTTACACCCTGATTCCAGTGCTGAATCCCAGGAAGAATGAAACAGTTCTGTGGAGTGGCTTCAGCAGATTGATACATCCTTTACACTCCTGGATGAAGTAGTAATGTAAAATATCAGGTTGCTGATGGGTGTAACAGGTTTTTTATACACAGAGACACACCTCTACCACAGTCAGTGCAATGGTGTTGATTTATATCTGCTGAGGATTGCAGCCATAATTCTTGTCTCTAGTTTTGTGCATGTATACAAATACACTCACATACTTCAGTTTTCAACAGACTTCAGCTATCCAGTGCAGCATTGTGCCCTCCATCTGTTTATGTCTCCAAAAAAAATTTATGCTGTTGCTCAGTCACAAATGTGAAATTATTTTATATCCTTAGTGACACTGAGATAATAGAATTTATATTGCACATATGCTTGTTTACACATGCAAGAACTCACAGTCATTATTACTGTTGCAGATTTACGTTATTGCCATCTAAAGCTGCATGCATTTATGAACACCATTCATTTAAAAATATTTCAGAAATAAATCATCACATAACAGACTAAGCAATGAGATCAGTATCCTATTATTTGCCTCATCTCTAACTATTCCAATCCAACTATCAACCTTCAAATCATCTTTTATCACTTTACATGTTCCATTCTCATGCTTTGAGCTCAACTCTTAATGCCATTTTGCTGCACCAGATAGGAGCAAGTAGAAATTATTACACAGATAGAGAAATATACAACAGACCTTGGGAAGCTAAGGAACCCTGAAGCTAACTCACTGGAGAATTGACATTAAACAGCTTACGTATTTCAAGCTTTTAACAAATCATATCTGAGATCAGTGCGCTACAAATCAGACTGAAGTGTTGCTTATGTGCAAACTGATCCCAACGCAGCAAGGAAGCAGTTATCAGCCAGGTTTTTCCCAAGAGGATTTTTCTGAATCAATTCTTTAACAGTCATCCTAAACCTTGAGGAACTCATCTACTTTTTGGACTATTGATCTCGTTGTATGTTTTTTTTGCCATACCAGCCTACCTTAGGTTGCCTTACCCCTGCACCAGGAAGAACATTATTTCTGATATTCACCTTCTTGGGCAGTATGGTAAAGTTTTGCTGTGCTATTCTTTAAAGGTCATATCATTTAGGTAGTAGCTATGCAAAACCTGACATCTCACAATTTATTATTCTCTGCAAAATGACACTTAGGTGTTTAGCAAGACATTGCCTTATTGTTTAGACAGAGTAGCACTGACTTTGTAACTGAACTCAATTGAAGCAGGTCCCCAGGTGATTTAAATCACAGTTATCTCACTAAAGTCGGCACATTCAGTGCTGCCAAGTTAAAATGATTAAAGACATGAGGCCAAATCTATGCCTTGCTTTAACAGCACATCTGGGCCTAAAGTCAACGTTTCCAACATCCAAATGTCAGAGAGATATTTGTAGTTTTGGAATGCTGATTATTCCTTAGAACCAAGCTACTCAGCCTAGGCCTACACTGTACCTCAAATTGCACTCACAATCCTAAAATAAGCCCTCTGTGGAGTTTAGACTGGTTCAGATAGGCAAGGGCTAAGGGGGGAAATTCTGGATCACAGTTCTGAGAGCTTGACTTTACCTGAATTCTGCTGCTGGCCTCCAGCTCTGTGTTGGATCTCACCACAAGCTCCTGTAATTCCCATGGAGTTGTGAACATTTCAGCTTCACCCCTCTACATGCTCGAGGCCTAAGCTTTGCTCATGTCCCACTTACATGCTTTTCTGAGAGTGGCAGAAGTGGTGATTGCATGTGAACTCTGCAAAAGAGTGAATTCTCTACATCAAGACTAAAAATGGCAAAATTGGACCTTTCTCATTAAATAAATCATATGAACAATCAATTTGCATATGTTTTGCATTCTTGGGTATAAATTTTTAAATATTTTAAAGGTTCAGGAAACCTGGGAGGATTTAAAACATGAATCCCTCTGAACTGTGATCTAAGAGCTACTTATCCCTTAAGAATAATGATTTACTGTATCTAAGCAGTTTTAGCATTATTATTTTTTAACCTACTGGGGCTTTCAGTGTGGTTACTTTCAAAGGAAATAAAACCAGATGATAATTGTAAATTAGAGAAAAAGAATGAACTCTTAATTAATTATTAAAATTGACTGTTAATTTTAGAAACTTGCAGAACTTTGTTCGCAAAAGAAAATTTAAGGCTACAAGAACATTCAATGCAATATTATTTCTCAAATTCCCTGTTCACAAGAGGTAAAAGAAATCAGATAGAGAAAGAAAATGACACCAGATACATACTGACTTGCATCAAAGATCTGTTCCCCTTCCTATATCAGAAAATCACAGGCTGAATAAGGTTGGAAGAGACCACCAGTGGGGTTAATTGTTCCAATGTCCATGCTCAAGTAATACACATGCACACACACTAACCCTATAAAATGCTGAAGATCAATATGTGTCTGTGGTACAAAGATATATTTCTCCATTTCAGTCTTAAGGCAGAGAGACAAGAGATTTATACTTATTTGGAATTGTTTATTTAAGGTAAAAAAATTCATTCCTTATGGTGATGAATTAAAATATTTCAATGATTTTGGGCTTTATATGAATGAGAGAGTAATATCAGTAATATCAGAGATGCAGAAATGTTCAGACTGGCCCTTAGTTTCATTGCATATCTTGGGAGTCAAAAATACTGCAAGAGAATGTGTGTCTAGTCCAACTGAGTGAAGACAAAATATTTTACTGCGAAGAGAGGAGAAACTATTTATTATGCCTAGAGTATGGAGCAATCAGCTACTCTGACCTTCCATGGCTTCCTTGATAGTTAAGGTACTTAGATCCTTTCAACTGGTGGTGAAAAGATACATTTTCTTTCCAAGTTTGTTATGTCCGTGTTTTGTTGGGTTGTTTTATTTTTAACAGAGCATCAATATGTGTGGCAGTAGGGAAGGTCGATTTAGAATGAATTTAATATCAAAGTTCTGTTTTACTTTCAGAAAAGTCTGCATAAAATACCCTCCCCTTCAAAACTGATCTATTGCCTCCATGTGTGCAGTCATTTCTGACGCCTTCAGTGACAAACTGGTTTTACCAGCACATTTTTCTCCCTTTAGCTGTGTATATTCAACGCTGTAAATGAGAAAGGGCTGCATCTCCAGTCTGTGCACACCAGCAAGGGAGTTCCTAATGTCCCAGACATACCTTTATGAAACTCAGTTTTATACCTTTAACACTGTTTTCTTCTGAGATTATAGCATGAGGTGAAGTGTAATGACTGGGACAATGCAAAGAACTATACGACCTGGAGCAGGGTCCCAGAGTACAGTGTAGATTTTGTACAAAGAAAATGATGAAGAAGTGATAAAGTGGTGATGAGAAAGAAACCTGAGAATATTTGCACTGGGATCAATATAAGGCCCTGTTGCAATATGTTTAGAGATCTGTTTCTATCATAGTATTGTGATACATGTCCATCATTCAGGGGCTCAGCAGGCACTGGTCACTTAACAGCAACAGTAAGGGAGGAAAAAACACATAAATTAAACGAAATAAAAATATTTAATTCCCAAATATTAAGCATGTATCCAATTTGGCAACTCATTTGACTGCCTTAGGCATTTGGTTTATAGAGTCATGTTCATTCCACTTAATATTATTAACAATTCCCGGGGAAGTAGAGCATAGTTACAGTAGCTAGTACATTAATCTTTATCATATGTGCAAGAGTGGAAGCTTGGAACAGGATTATGAAAACAGAGTGCTTATTCTTTTATCTCCAAACTGATCTCTATGCAGAAAATAATGATCTAATGAGACTACTTACTAACTGAGTATTAACTTCCCTGGGGCTAGAAATGCTTTTCCATCAAGTGCTGGGACAAATGCTCTTGTGAGAGTTTTGAGCTCTCGGCCTTTGAGCTTCTTCTCTTCCAGTCAATGTGGTTGGGTCACAGGATGCAAAAACCTCATATGCCAGTTTTAAGCATGCTGTGGGCTTAATTAACAGTTCTACATGGAAATAATTCTAAAAGCACAAGTTACCTTCCCCACATACTCCTTTTACCTTTGCTCATTAATATTGGGGTCTTTCCTCTACAAAGCAAATGAGTCTGGATGTACACTCTTCAAAGAAGACCAAAACCACTGGATCTTCCCCTTTCAAGGGAAAGCAAAGCTGAAAGGAATCCAATTGTGTCCACATTCTCAAAGTCTACTTTGTATGTAAGAAAGTAAGAGAAGCCAGTGCTGGGTCAGATCAAAGGTCCATCTAGCCCAGTGTCCATCTCCAGCAGTGATCAGTACTAGATGGCTAAGGTAAAGAATAAGAGCAGGTTATAGGTATAATCATCCTTTCCCAAATACCACTCCAGCCTTCAGCAATTTGTGGAACAGGGTCTCCTTGAGCCAGAGGTTATGACTTCATATTTAAAGGGTCTTAATGGATTTTTCTTCCACAGATATGTCCTATAATTTTATGAAATGTGAATTTCTGTGGAAGTGAGTTCCATAGATTCACTAAATATTATGTGAACACGTATGTTCTATTGTTTGAGTCAAAACTAGACTTTAGTGGGTTTCATTTCTCCTACTCCTAAAACTAGAAATGATACAGAGATATTGTTCAGGTTTATCTTCCTCATGCTGCTCTTTATTATGAACAACTATGAATGATAAAAAAAAACCCATACTGCTATTTTATGTACACTTACTCCTCTCTTTCTTTTTTCCATGCTGAAGAATCCTACTATATTTAGCCGTTTCCTATGCAGAATTTTTTCCTTATCTTTACCATTTACCACTTAGTTCTACACTATATAAGATCCTTCAGTAACTGACTCAGGAAACATGTTCAAAGCAAAGGGACCAACAAAATCAGCTGACTTTAATCCACCAATTACAGGAATTATGCTCCACAAAGTACATGGATAACAAAAGAATAAATGCACTTTGCTGGTACATTTAATTTGGTTTACTGTGTTGATAGGGGCAGGTGGATGTGAATTTGGCCATTACATCACCCAAAGTCTTCCAAGTACATTTAAAATAGGTATTATGCAGCTTGTACAGGAAGTGATGTTCAGAACCTAATTTAATGACAGAAGTTACCTTCTCCTGTTCTTTCCACACCATCAGCTAAAGCTCACATAACCCTCTAATGAAAGATAGTTTGTGAAGTAGGTAGATGACCTAATGAAAGGACATTATGGAAGGACATTCTAGAACTATATGTGTTCTGAGAGACACCATGAGAATTCAAGGAGGACAAATTCATCCTGAAAACACAGGCATTACATTGCTGGGGAAATTCTTGAACCCGAAGTAGGGGCTGAGAGAGTGCAGGGGTGAAGCTTGTCCTGTTTTTTAACATTCATCACTAAACGTTTGCTGTGGGTGCTGTTGGTGCCGGTCCCGGCAGCCTGCCCCAGACAAACTTCTCTTCTAAAGCCAGGCTGCCATGTTCATTAAGGCAGCCCATCGGCAATGCACGGCCCGCTGAGATCACCTTTCCACGGCTGCTGTAAACGCCGCAGGAGGCTGTGCTCCGCCCGACTTTCTCTGGGAGAGAGGCGATGCTGGGAAACAGGCGGTGAAGCCAATGCCGCTGGGTGGAAGCCCGCCGAGCTAAGCCCTCCCGGCCGCCAGCAGCCCCTTCCCACCCCTCCCGCGGCGGCGCGCAGCTCCCCCGCATCCATCCCGCATCCCGGGGAGCCGGCAGCGCCGGGAGGCAGCCGGGCGGGCGGCAGGAGGGCTTAGGACCCAGGGGGACGGCAGTGGAAGGACCCAGGCTTTGGCGNCCCCCCCCCCCCCCCACAAACCACCAAAAAAAAAAAAAAAAAAAAAAATGAAAAAAAAAAATCACAGCCCCGTGGAGCTGGCGCTCGCTCATTCAGTTTTCTAGAGAGATCTGAGCCGGAACCTGGGAGCCGGGAGATCTTTCTCGCCCACACAGCTCAGCAGCAAGGACATCTACAGGGGGAAAAAAACCCACCCCACGCAGCCCCCCGCCGCCCCACGGCAGCTGCCGGCGCTGTGCAGGTATTTGGATTTGCCTTCTCTCGG
>VZTB01002129.1:215583-323389 GCA_013397245.1 Thryothorus ludovicianus
TGCATGCTTTTAATTTCTGCTACAAGATGTTTCTATATTATTGGAGGAACCGACCCCTGTCCCATCGTGGCCAGGGTGCTTTTGCTTGGTGATGTTTGCACTATGACTGACATGGAAGTTCCTCATAAACTGCTGTTTCTTTGGCATGCCACAGCTCAGGTCACATGTTCCTATTGGGGTTTGTAGATTATGAATTCTTACAATTTAAAAACTACGACTTGAAGGAAAATGTAGCTAAACTCTTGAGATTAAGGCTGTTTTGTTTCACTTTTTTATTTCTGTGTTGTATAAGTTCCCCTCCTTGGCATGTCATCCAGTTCCTTAATATTCAGGTAGTTAATAAGTTTTGCACATTTTAGGTTGAAAGATAATGGGGCAGTTTTTTAATTTTATGTTTGCTGGACAACCTTGTCTGTCTCTCCTCCTGCCTGGCAGCTTGTAGGACCAGCAGGACAACTTCTGGTCAGTGCTGCATACAATATACAGTGCAGAGAGCAGTGAAGATCCGTTGAGTTTCTGCCATGTTTTGTGCTGTGCCATGGCTAAATTACCACCACTGGACATTTAGATGTAGCCTGAGGGCAATCTGTAACTAACTCAAACTAACAAGAAGATTGTAGAATGAGTAGGAATGCATGACGTGTTGTTTTTACTGAACTGAAGGAAATGTTAGTTTTTGTACCTGAGCTGAGAGATTCTACCCTGGGAAAATGTGAGAAACCATCAAATTCCCCACACAGCTGTTACAGTCACAAACATTCCCTATTTCCATAATGACAAGAAGCAACAAATCCCTAGTGATGGTTTACTGGAGCACCAGTACTTGGAGCAGAAAGCCTTGCAATATTTAACTCATTTATGTTCACTGGGAGAATCTAGTCCCTTAGGAAAGACTACAGAGAGGTAGTGCAGAGGCCACAGTTGGAGAATTGTGTCCTCTTCTGGGTTCCTCAGTACAAGGGAGACATGAACATATAAGAGAAAGTCTAACCAAGGGTGGAGGGGATGATGAGGAAAGATTCCCTGGATGTTAACATATGGGCTCATGGCTCAGGAGAGATATGATCTGTCCCCAGCTCTATGGGTTGTGTCTTCTGGGATCTCAGGCTAATCACTGAGGGCTCTGCTTCTCCCCACAATCTGTGGAAGACGCCAGGGTCTTGCAGCCAAGGACAAAGGAGAGTCGGTTTTGCTCACTGCTCTTTTGAAATTGGTTCATGGAGCCGGGGTAGGTTCCTGTCTAGGTCTGACTACTCCACTTACAGTGCAGGTTTCTGCTAAGGTACTACAGGGCCACAAGGGGCCATGGGAACCATTCCTACAGGTACAGGTATGGATTCATCCTCCCCTGTCCTTATAGAGCAACCCCTGCTAAGAAGAACATAGCCCTAAGAGATTTTCCAGAATTAACATCAAAATATTTTTCAAAAAGAAACTTAATGAGATGACGCCCACACTCTGAGATAAAATCATTCTATATTATCATTTTCCCTCCCTCCCTGCCCACTCCCTTCCTCTCTGGCATGATTTCAGCCCCTAATATCTGTATAAATGCTAGGAGTTAGGAATTATATAATGAACCAAACCTTAGCAGTGATGTCTCTTAATACCAGGTGATGATGAAATGTTAGTGCCTTCTCAGTTTGAAAATGTGGTAATGAAATTTCGCATGGCAGATAGCTTTAGACTGGAAGGAAAACACTTGGTAGTTTAAGAGACAGCTAAAATTTTTCGGGAATTGAATTGAATGGGGAAGGGCCAAATGGATATGAGGTGCTTAAAGAAGAAATTGGTATTTCAGGGATTGGTAGGTGGACAAGAACAAAATGATCCAGACAACTGCCACCCCACTGAAGGCAGGTTTAGGCCAATTTTTCAGGGCATGCAGAGCAAACAGGGATTGAATGCTGGCCCAGAAACTGTTACTGAAGAGAGAGCAGTAAGGCATATTAAAATCTTTGAATGAAGAGTGCTTTGCATACTTTGGAAAATATTATTTTCATTTTAATTTGTATAGTAAATACTACTATACATTTTATTATTAACTTTTTTTTGATCATGCAAAAAATATAAGCTACTTGTCTGAAAATTGTATCCCACTTTCAGTATGTTATCCATGCTGAACACTTACTGTCCCTTGTCATTCCCTTGCTGGGACTGAAAATGAATTAGCCAAAATTGTATATGACACTACAATTTTGGAGGAAATTTCCCTCCTTGTTTTGATTTTAGCATGTTGTGCTTCAAATCTCTGTACATTTTTTTTCATTTAAGCTGAATTTTGTTCCTTTGGAGGGATGATTTATTATAAGTGGCTATGAAAAGACAGAAGAGCAAATAGTCCTTTGGGAACAAAGAGTCATAAGCTAGAAAAACAGATGTTGAGACTATAACACACTTTGGTGTGCCAATACACAGCAACAATATTCACAATAGGAAAAGAAGGCCAGTGTCTTCATTTGGAAGAAAAAACAACCCTGCACCAAACTGAACAAAGATGTAAACATCTCAAAAACTGGCAGATGGATCAGAGCTGTACACAACATCGGAAGAGAAGGAGAAATTGCCATGTGTGGGAGGAGGTGAAAATGGAGATGAAGCTTCTGTTATGTCTTGGGAATCAGAATATATCAGAACCACTTGAGAAAGTGCAGCAACAGTTAAACTGGGTAGCTATGAAGCACTAAATTTATTGTCAAGGTTAGCAGTGGGAGAACCAAATCATTCAGTGATATATTTCAGGCTCCATGAAGGCAATAGTGCTAGTGTGGATTGCTAACTTGATGACTTGCCCTACGATTCTGAGAGTGACAAAATTGTCCACACGTATTTTTGATTATTTTGCAATATATAATCTTCACACCAATAAAGTATTTTAGTGCAGTCTGTTGTGGGTGATAATCAGGATAATCTATAGATAACTGTAATCCATGGTTATGGCTCAGCTCACGATCAGAAAACTCTGAAGTGCATTTAAAAATGGATCTTCTGTTAGAATGACTATTTGTTAGTTGTTTTTTGGCAACAACATCTGACAAGAAAGGACTGGATCTCCATCACCTTTGGATAATCCTGAGCATTTAAATTAGTTAGAAATTGTAAGAAACTTTAAAAATAAGTAGAATAATTTTTGGCATTAAATAGTTGGAGAACCAATAAAAAAGGCTAGACTTTATTTCCTTGGTCATATCTCATTTTCTTCAGGAGCAGACTGCATTTGACATTTCAAGAATTTGCCTTATTGCCAAAGAAGCATCTTGGTGGAGGTGGGAGACAGAAAAGGAGCAGAGGAGGGGACAGTTTCACTCCCATACACTCCTAGAAAATGGCTGAACCACAGGGAATTGTGTGTGTGTCATTGTTACCTGCTGCTAATCCTTGGGCATTTTAGAACCTGAGAAGGGCCACAAAAATTACCAGAGAGCTGGAGCACCTCTCTTATGAAGACAGGCTGAGAGAGCTGGGGTGGTTGAGTCTGGAGAAGAGAGGGCTCTGGGGAGACCTTACAGCAGCTGTCCAGTACCTAAGGGGGCTTACAAGAAAGATGGTCACAGAGTCTTTACTAGGGCCTGTAGCATAGGGCAAGGGCTAACATCTTTAAACTTAAAGAGGACAGATTCAGATTGGACATGAAAAAAGAATTTTTTTTTATGGATGGGATGGTGAAGCTCTGAAACAAGTTTCCCAGAGAAGTTGTGAATACACAAACATGGGAACTATTCCAGGCCAGGTGGAACTGGGCTTTGCTCCAGTGAAAGATGTCCTTGCCCATGACAGGGAGGTTGGACCAGATGACCTTCAAAGATCCCCTCCAAAATAAAACATTCCGTGATTCCACAGTTTTGTGATTCTAAGCCACTGGAACACTAAAGGTGCTGAAATTCATAGCAGATCCTAAGCCAGAGCTAATGCAGACCCAAGATAAGCTTCCTGCTTCCAAATCTCTGCTGGTTCCCCACTCTCTCAGGAACAAAGAGTTTCCATACTCTACACTTGCTGTTAAAACTAGGGGGGTACCAATCCTGGCACTATAGTCCCCTAATGACAGTGTCACCCTTAAACACTCCTAGCTCTCCTAACTACCTCATAGAGGCAATTGTAACAAAACCCATGATTTATGCAAGAAAATGATGATGTCACCATTAATTTGAGATCTCAGTCAGAAAATATTAGCCTGGTTTCTCTATGGCCTACTGTAATATTACATCAGTGGAATTTGGTTGATACCACTGGAGTTGCTCTAATTCAGTCTAATAAAGGCAAAAGTAGAGAAAATAACTATTACTTTTTTATATAAGGAGTCTACTTTTATTACAGCTCTAATTTCTTTGAGAATTGAATAGCCTGCACTCATGGACTACTCCTCAAAACCTGGGGACTTCTTTTCTGGAATCATTTGCACTCTGTGGTGCCTTTTCAAAGCCCTATTTTCTCCCAGCTCTGCCTTTCCTCGAGTTTTCCCAGGCTGATCAATCATCAGATACTCTGCTCTGCAGGTAGCTCTTTTCAACTCCAGCTCCACAGTGAATACAGAAAGAGGATGCTTAATAAACTCTCCTTTGTGTCACCCACAGAAAAGTCCAATTCATATTGCTATTAAATGAAAAGCTTATCTCCCACCACAAATGCCCTTTAAGCAAATATGCAGAAACACTCTGTATTTAAATTTTGGGATTTCATCCTGGGGCTGCAGCTGTGGCATCTAAAATGTAGTTTTTATCAATAACATGCAAGGTCACAAAGCAGGGAACTGAGGCATCCCTTGAGCTCATTGACTTCCAGGTCCTGCAACGTAACTTTGAGCAAATCCAGGACCAAGAAATGCTTTGGCTGCTGCTCTCCCCTTTGTTTGATCTGAGAATGCTGAACCCAGGGGAGTAGCTGAATGAAATGGTTGTTTTGCTATAAATAATTCATAACTTTTCAAACAGCTTTCTTCAAATACAAAAAGTATGTCTTTCACTGAGGGATTCCCTTTAAATTTTTAAAACCATTTTTTCTTTTTCAGAAATTAGAAATAGAGATCAGTTAAGCAGTGGGGCAGGGGGGGATGGGGGAGGTGTTTGCTTGTCTGTTTCTGTGATGGCTGAAAAATTGTATGGATCTTGATCTTCCCTCACACACATATCACATTGGAACAGACCTTGATCTTATTTCACACAAGTGTAGCTACACAGACTTTGATGACAGCCTCTTGCTAATTATGTCACTGAAATGTAAGAGATTCACTGTACCATTTTGCTCATACATAACAGCTTAAGCAGATTTTCTTCTAACACTTGTAAAAACAAATTCTAGGTAAAGTAGGAAAATCAAAATGAAATTCAGAACTAGGTATTCAGGAAAGCTACAATATACTGAAAGAAAAGGAATTTTGAATAAAATACATCTCTTTTCAACTAAATCAACAACCCTGTTAGATTGGATACACCAAACCTTCTTTGAGGGAAGTTTCCTGTGAAGATGCATTGAGTCTCAATGGACAATATTTCCAGTGAGTTTCTAAAAAGTAGAAATTATCCCTGTTATTGGTGGAGTTTTTGGTTTTTTAAAAATCAGTTTTACAAACAGCTCAGGGTCTTATTCAAGGAGAGCTACAGGCTAATAATACAGGTGATAAAACCAAATCAAACAGTTGTTCTACTTAGTATGATGAGGGTAAATCTGTCTGCTTATGAAGCTGAAATGTTGCTCCTGCTAATGGAGGAAAAAATTACTGTTATTTTTGCTGTTATCATCCTTGGCTTGAAGTTAGGGATGCTGCAACTCCCACACTACTGTAAGACAACTTTGAGAAATGTATTCCAATAGCAATATGATACAGTTTAGTTTTAATTGTCAATAAATCAGATTGCTTTTCTGAAAGCCTGAAAGCATACATTCAAGATGCTTGTGACTACCTTATCTTAAATGCACCCATTCTGAAATTATGTGACTGGTATCCTCCTAAACAAAGAAATTTTATGGCTAAATACATTCAGAAATGTATTCCTACAGGCCTTATATACACATTTAATCTTTCTTTTATATATTTTCTTTTTCTTTTAGTAAGTGGTGGAATAAACAACACTTTGCTTTGGATGGATTATAGTACGTGTGAACTGCCTGTTACTCTGCAAGAATAAGAAAAGCCTTTTGCTTTTACTTGTTAAATATCAGCTTGATAGCAGAAAGCATCTGAATGGCTCACGCTCACAGCAGACCCTCAGTTGAATGGGATCAGCACTTCTACTAAAATATCCGAAGTTAAGGATTTGGAAAAGAGGTTTGTGCAGAGATGACCCATTTACAAGCTGGACTCAGTCCAGAGACTATAGAGAAAGCCCGCCTGGAACTGAATGAAAACCCAGACATTTTGCACCAGGATATCCAGCAAGTCAGGGACATGATCATCACGAGGCCTGACATTGGGTTTTTACGTACAGATGATGCCTTCATCTTGAGATTTCTCCGAGCCAGAAAGTTTCACCAAACGGAGGCCTTCAGACTGCTGGCTCAGTACTTCCAATATCGCCAATTAAATCTGGATATGTTCAAAAACTTCAAGGCTGATGACCCAGGAATCAAACGGGCTCTGACAGATGGATTTCCAGGAGTACTGGAAAATCGCGACCACTGTGGCAGGAAGATTCTTCTGCTTTTTGCAGCCAACTGGGATCAGAGTAGGTAAATGTAGATAGTGTCCTTATCTTTTTACACACACTCTCACTCAACTCGTAATGGAATATTTGTGACCATCTTTGAAGAAGCAAGGCCATTTTCAGCAAAAGATTTTGTAACCATATCTCCATTACACTATAACTTCCATCTCACCTGATCACCTGTCAGTCCTCATTCTTAGCACATAGAACCATTGAGAGATAAGGCTATTAACAGTGTGTCATACAAGTAGCTCATGTCCAGGATTTTTTAAAGAAATATTTTCAAATTTTAGTCAAATATTTCCAAATTTTAGCCAGATAATGTCCTTTTGCTCTACGTACACTAATGTCTATCATACAATTACTTCATCTGTATCATGGACCAGCCAAACAGGTTGACAGAAAGTGTCTCAAAACATATGGAGATACTTGTAGCTTTCCTGGTGCAGAAGAAACTGATAACATTTATTCCATCTTCAAACTTTCTAACAGGTTGCTTGTTTGTTTGTTTGTTTGTTTGTTTGTTAGAACCATTTTGGAAATTGCAGCCTCTGCTCTATTTCCACAAATTACACACTCTGGTTGCTCTGTGTTGTCTGATAAATTGGAGATTTACACAAAGCATATTTTCTGTTCAAGCCATTTCTTTTTAGAGTAGCATGAACAAAAATATCCCTCAGCCATTATTATGAAATAATGTCCTTAAATGTTAATGTGATTAGACAGCTTCCACTACCTTTTTGAAGTGGTACAGAGAAAAAGGACTAGTCCAGGAATATCATGTTCACATTGTCCTCATCTTTGTAAGTTATTCAATTCCATTTTTCCTGCCTTCATGATGAGATGAAGAAGTGCAATCAACTGTAGGGTTACCATGTGTTCTGTTAAATCTTGGTAAAAATCATATGAAAGAACAAAAGTCAGATTCATATTTTAAGTACTATCAGTTCTAATAATTTCCAGGTAGGATTTTGTCTTACCAAGGTCTAAAGTTTTTAATGAAAAAGCCTTATCCTTAGGAGTCAACAGATTGGAGTTTTGAATTTACATCAAAGAAATTATTTGAAAACAATACACATATGCCTGCAATTTTTCATGTTATTTGTTTTCTGGGAAAACCTTTCATCGCCATGTGAAAAGCAGAGTTCAGAAGTGTTTCTGATTTTCATTTGCATGTGAATAAATATACAGAAAATGATACAGAGGTGTAACTTTGCATAATCAAACATGTTTGGTGAAATCGTGAACTGAGGGCAGTAATAAAAGTCCTATTAACTACAAAGAGGCCAGCAGTTTATCTCCTGTCTTTCTGAACTGCAAGTTTGCCTTTCTTTCAACCACAAAACTCTTCTGTTAGCAATTGGCCTGAAAAGAAAGATGAATGCACAGGTATCTGGAATTAATAGAAAGCATCAGCTTTAGAGGACAGAAGCACTGTGGCTCTGCTGGTTGCATTAAAGGATTTAGGTATTACACAGAGCCAGCTTTGGGTTTCTGATCCCTCAACAAAATGAATTTTTGTGATTAACCTTGTACATCAAGTCCTGCTCTTGGAAAGCTGAGAGTGCTGGTGTCTAAGGCTCCCGCAATGACATTCTGACAGAATAATGATTCCTGTCAGATTTTGGCTCTGATTTTCTTCAAGACCTTTAATATGTATCTGTGTGTGTGTGTATTTCTGTGTGTGCAAAAAACAAAGAAACCCTGCATATTTCTGAGAATATAATTTCAACCTTCAAAGAAGAAAAGCTGAGCCAAATAGCATAGAATGTACTTTTCCTAAGACTCCTCAGTGACATTAAAAATCATGTGTAAATTTTACTTCAGTTCAGCCACTGAACCTCATATCTTCTGTGGATTCAGATGACAAGAAGTGTTTTTTCTGGGGACTTTTGTGGCACTCCAGGTGCAACAGGGATTTGGGACAGGATTTGGGCTGCAAGACAATGGATGTCCTCCTCCTTTTTTGCTGTCTATAGGCATCAACAAGAGGAAAAGCTGTTAAGGAGAAGGAAATGGTGTGTGCAATGTCCTTTTAAGCAGCATGGGAGCAGGTTATTGACCTGAAGAAACACACATTTTACAGAAAAGTTCAAACAGGCATTGTGCACATCTTACATGAATGTATTTTGGGCAACCTTTCTGCAGATGTGTCTTCAGTGATGGTAAGATGTTCACAAGCTCACATTTCAGCTGAATGCTGATGGAATCAGCCATGATGTTGACATGCGAGAGTAAGACCTCAGCCTTCATCCTGCCCTTCTTAACTTTAATCTCATTTGCCACTGGCTGTGCCTTCTCTTTCTTTATGATCAAATTTTAATTTATGAGGGGTTGTTTATAAAGAAATAATAATTTTAAAGGACCTGTTAAAATCAGAATAACTAGAGTCCATAAATTGATTTTCAGTCCAGACATCCTTTCCATTTATGTGCCTGAGAGTATGGTTGCTGTTGGTGTCACATGTCAGAGAGGCAGAAGAAACCCTGAAACTTTCTGTGTTTATATACTGATTTTTAACAAGCAATGTTATTATTTGTGTAATATGGCTGCTGGACAAATCAGATCCAAGATGTTTCTAAGATATTCCCTGTATCAAAAATAGAATTTCCATGTAAGCTTCTAGAAACACTTGTAATTTCAGCTACCAGAATGCAACTGATAGATCTGACATCTCTAGCATACTAGGTTTTAATTTCCAGTCTCAATGTTTCCAGATTCAGCTTCCAGCTGCTAGATTGTGTTAGTTTAAATGTAGCACAAAAATATGACAGCTTCCCCTGTTTGTACTTTTGTGTCCTGACTACATCACATTTAACCTATTTTTGATTCACTGCGGAGGCGGCACTGTAGGGTAAATCACTGTCAGGCAACAAGAAGATAATGCATTAGTGACTCTGCAGCAGAGGTTCTTGAGTTCACCTTTAACCACGGGGAAAGTAAAACAGCTAACACCCCTTTCCTCAAGGTAAAAACAATTTTGTGTTGTCCACAAGGTAAAGAACACACCTCTGAGCAGCCAGCACAACAAAGATGATGCTCTGCAAAGCAATCCAGTAATTTAATGTATCACAATACATTTAAGATGCCAAAGCTTAAACAGCTTTAACTTCTTTACTCTCACAATTGGGAACATTTTCCAGATTTAAAATACTCTTCATCATTATTTTCTGGACTGTTCCTATCATTTTAGTGTTGTTGCTAAGGTAAAGGTGGATGAACTGAATAAAAATTTTCACTAATAAATCATCAAGTGAAATCCTTATCTCATCCGTTCAGTAGTTTCCTCCTTTTAGAAACAAGATTGTCACTCTCTTCTTAACTACTCTATCCCATTTTGAGCTCATGTTCAGCTCAAATTTGCTTTCAAGTCAGTTTCCTAAAATACCAATGCCACTGGTAAATGTGTCATCCATCCTCATCCATAATGTGGGCACAGTCTAGCATGTGATTCACGCTCTTATGCAGAGCTAAACATGTCCTGCTCTCCAGTTATCATTTCAAGGGGTTTATGATATCTGCAAAGCTCACTAGCAAGAATTTCATTTTTGTTTCCACATAGTTAAAAAATATAATGATTGTTTTGATCAAAACCTCTTTGATGACAGGGAAAAAAACACAAGGGATGATAATTCTTATTGCCAAATCACTAGCTGAGATCTATTGTGGTTCCAGAGTTACACTAATTTAGCATGTTCTGCATAGGGTTTGATTTCTCTCCATTGTTCAGGCAGATTTCTTAGAGATGATGTCATCGCTTTCTCCTTAGGTCCTGCATAGTGTATTTTGGATCTGTTAGTTAAAGTTAATCACAGATTCAATACCTTCATTTTCACTTATTTGATATTGAATAAATGAAAATAAGCAGATGAATAGAAAAGAAAGAGATCAGAGAAGTTTCATGGTGAGGGAGAAAAAAAGTGTTGAGCTGTATTACTGTACACTAGTACAGGGGAGGCACATTTTTCACTTTGATCAGAACTCAAGGTGTGAACCCACCTGAAACCCACAAAGATTTTACTTATACCACTACTCACAGATTACCTTATTTTGAATGCAGATTTGTGCAGCAATAAAGATAGATAAGGAAGTCAAAGTGATCACGCAATGAATCTTTTGGATTAAATAATTTACAGGATAAAAAATATCAGTTTGTAAAACAAACAAATGCATACACACAGTTTTGATAAGACCTGAACAAGGATTTCATGTAAAAAACCAATGTTCCATGTGCTGGAATACACTCTTTCTCACACTATTTCGTTTCATAATTTTTACCAAATCTAAACCCTCACTCCCTAATCCACCTGTAGTGGAACTGAAGCTTTTAAAGAAGTTAGGTAAAAGGGTCTTCTCAGCTGTTGGATTGAGGAAAGCCTTCAGTTATTTCCACAGCTGTTCCTACGTCTGCTACTGTTTTCTAATACATGCTGCTTATACACCAAGGAGATGGAGCTTTGGGTGAACAAGTAATTCAACAGAAGGTGTTTATTATTCTTCCAAGCAAAATTGTTTCTTTCAAGGTTGTTCAGCCAGAGTAAAATTTACTTTTGTGTAGAGAGCCAGAAGATGGACTCCAATCACAATACTCTGCAAATAGGTCATGGGGTAGGGGGCAGAATGTTTTTCACAGTTTTTTTTTCAGTAAGGTGGTAATTAATTTCTGTCTTCATGTCTGTGCCTTAGAAACTGTCACATAGCTCCAAAAATTCTGTGAGTCAGACAGAGAAAACCTGCTGTTTTGTTTACAACATACAATCCCAAGTCAACTGCTAGCCATAAACCATCTTCTATCACCCAGGGAATCTTAAATGCCAGATATTTACCATTTTGTAGGACAGTGTACTGAGGCTAAAGGGAAAGGAAATATTCTGACATAGAGGTAAACCAACAGTTGTAAATCTCTTAAAAGATCAGGATAAAACCCAAGAATGTCCTTCCTGAGAACGCTCAAAGTGGTGTAATTACAAGGATATTGACATCATCAGACCCTGTTGGTATAAAAGAATACATCTTAAGTGCTGATTGTTCTAATATATTTCAAGCATATTCTCAGATGCTTAATAGAATATGAGAGAATAAACATCTGTTGAAACTGATTTATAGTCACAGGCAAACTGTGGCAATAACTCAGCCTTGTGTCTGTTTATCATGAGAGATTACAGCTGAAGTGCAGCCAGCCCTAACACCATAATGATTTTTACACATCAGGTCTTTGGGTTTGGTTAGGAGCTAGTGATTCTGTGTTGGGAGATGTTTACAATAATGCAGATTGACATTGTGGTTTAAGCATTGCATTGACCAATAAATAGCTTAGAAGCACACTGCATAAAAAAATAATTCACATTACTGAGCTAGTCTGAAATGGTAGCAGAATTCAGGATAGTAAGGGAAGGCAGCATAGGATAAGGAGGATACTCATTTTGAAGAGTAACAGATGTTCAAATTAAATGTTGGACAAAGAAGACAAAAAGAATCTCTGTCTTGAAATGTTTTAATTTGCTTGCAGGCAGCAGCTTAATTCAGTTAGTACCATTTATTACAGAAGCCATATTTGGGAAGGCAATTGTAGCCCATATGAATGACAGCAGGATGACATGCACAAATGAGAATCCTGTGTTGGGCTGCATAGGGAATCCAAGAAGACAGAGAGAATGTCTGAAAAAGAGAAAGAAAAACAACAGCTGGGAAAGTTATGAAGCATATGTTGAAGAGTGAGAGAAGCCTGACTGAAAAGAAAAAACAAATCCATGGAGAGCGATTGGCAATCAAGCACATTTTGAGAGGGAAGAAGCGACTGGGTGGTGTTGGGCTGAAGGCTGACTGAAGAGCTGTGAAGGACAGTGCCTGGGGTGAGAAACACAGTTGCAGGAGCTCACCTGCAGGATAACACAGGGAAATGTAGGGCAGACTGGAAAGTGGCTCTATGCCACCTTCCTCCTGTGGTGAAAAGAAACCAAATCCAATTCCCATGCTTTATAAAGCGGAAAGAAGGACAGCCGATACAGAAAAATACACAAACACATATAAGCAGCAAACACATAGGCACACATATGCATCCCCTGCTTTTCTTCTCACACTCTCTAAAGACTCAAGTTTTGCATGAGGGTTTGTGTCTGGGTGTCAGAAAAGAGAAACTGCATGCAGTTGTGGTAGCACTTGTCCCTAAAAGAATGACCCATGGTCCTACGTGGGCTGTACATGTCATCCTCACAGATGGGATCTGCAAAAGAACACCAAAACAGAGCTACATCCACAGAATAGTAGGACCCAAGCAATGGGAAAACCCACATGGTTCTTTGTCCTTTTGAACTTTGGAGTCTGCTGGAAACCATGAATGAATACTCTTATAAATAGCAGCTTTTTGAGGTGAGGCTTTGCAGGAAGAGACGGGAACACTTTTTTGTCAAGCACTCCTCAAATCAAGTTCTCTAAATATCTAATATTCTGATCTGTTTCTAACTTGCCAACATAACTAAAAGCAGCTAAGGCAAATACAGGCATTACAGCAGGAACAGACTGAAAAGAGTCAGGGAAGGAAAAAAAATTAATTCTCTGGCCAGCTATTTAATACATCATATGCAAGCAGAAGCATCAGAAAAGAATGGAAATACTGAGCTGGAATACTTAAATACATTTGAAATTTTAAAATTTTAATACTTCCTTGATATATTATTTCCCCAGGTCATGATTTATTTTAGACTCTTTCCTCTGAACTTTGAACCCTGTTTCAATTTCATTTTACATTGAAATATCTGATTTTTTTCACTCTGGCAAGTGCTGAGCATCCTCCAATTCCAGTACCCTCAGAACAGCACAGGGGTTGCTTAGGAGCTGGTGCTGTTAGCAGGCAAGATGATCCCACAGGAGTTACAGTAGACAGCATGAATTTGGTCAGGATGTGAATGTTTTGGGTGGATGCTCAATTCCATGAAATAGCTGAACAGCACACTGGGGTAAATTCTACCCTTCCACCACAGTCACCCTGCTTCAGGGTATTTCTTTGCCATGGTGTCTTAGTTTGAAGACAGGTATTCCTGCTAGGGAAAAAATGACAAAACAGGAATCTTTCTCCTTACCTGGAGGAAACAAACCTCCACTCTCCAAATGGCTATATCTTTAGAATTAAAGAGGCTCTCAGGCAAAGACTTGGTGTAAGAATAACAGTTCTTTACTAATGAATCTAACAAGATGAACAAAAATAACAGTAACTATAGTATTAATACCAAACTGGGTTAGGAAAAACAGTCACAGGTTTTTCTCCGATGCACCTTTCCCGGCGGAGGGGAAGATGAGTAGTCCCAAGGGCCGAGGCGTGTCCGGAGCTCACAGCAGGAGTTGGAGCTGTAGGAAGCGTCCCGGCAGGCAGAAGAGATGGTGCGGAGAAAAGCCAGAGCGAAGCCGAAGGGTCGTGGATGCAAAGCGATGGGACAGCAGCTCCCGGCCACGCAGGGAGAGACCAGGGTCAGAATTCCCGGCAGAGCCAAGAAACTCGCTCCCAGCCCAGCTTCAACTGCGATCTCCCTCCAGTCAGAAGAAAGAAAAAAAAAACTGCACCCACCCCCCCTTTCCTTTCCCCCTTCCGAGCCCTTCCAAAAGGGAGGTGGGGTTGATCCCACCCTCTCTGGACAGACATTTCTTTTGTCTCTTTCAAGTACCTTAAAGTATCCATAAGTACCCAGTAATCAGCTTCAATCAGCTTCCTAGGCACTCTTCTGGGAAAAAATTCTACAAGAAAGTAACCCAACCCCCAACACATGGTGAGGGTGGAGGATGAGGGAGACACAGCTGTGGTTGTGCTGGTGAGTGCCATGACCACGGGAAGCTCTAAGGGATCTGGGAAGTTAAGCAATAAAAGCACCCAGCTGCCACGTACACCTAAAAATACACCCAAGCAGATAGAACAGGAGGACAGGGCAAAGGATGGATGGGTAAAGTCATTCCAATAAATCAGATAAAAAATTGAATAGTTAGAGATCTTCTGTATTTTGACTCCTTTGTCATGGTTAAAACAATAAAAGAGTTAGAGCATCATAATTAGTATGTCATGACTGGAGATTTGATTCCTAAAAATGAGAAAATAGAATAATTTCTGAAGAAAGAGGAAATTTTGGTTTTAAATTCTGATTACACTCTCACAGTTTCTATTTTTAATAAGTGCACCAACCACAGAGGCAGCAAAAAGCAACTATCCCTTGTTCACAGACCATGATAATCTCAGCTCTGGAAACTTCCTGGAGAGTCCATTTGTTGCAGGGACAGAGGGCAAAGCAGGCCAGTTAGCCTCCTGCTGTCACTGTTTCCTATGTAACTGCTTATGAAAACTGTCCATGCTGAGCAAACTCAAGCTGGTAAAGATGCATTTTAAGGAGAAAGGTAATATGCAAATATCCCTTTCTTTATAGAGAGATGGTATCTCTTTTCCACTTTTCTGTTGCAGAGGCGCAGTGGATGGCACGTGTCTGTGCATGCATTAACACATGGGGTGCCAGTTCTTCCACATGTGCAATATAAATCACATCACCATGTAAAGTTATGATCCTGGAGGTTCCATAACAACTTATTTGAAAGGACTATATGAAGTATTTATGTAATATCCTGCAATACATCTTTAGGAATCAAAACTGAGGATTTGATTGAAAGTGTAAGCTAAAAGTGGCTGCCATATCAACATACATAGGAAAAAATACTTGATTATCAGTGTCAAATTACTATGGTCTATATTTTAACCTTACCAACCTGCTGTGTATCAAACCTCTTATTAGGGGCAGGAAGTTCTCCTGGAAGGAGAACTTTTGGTTTGATCCCACAGAAACACTCTCAAGTATACTTTAAAACACATATTGTCACATACTTCACCAAGACCTCATGGTCTGAATTAATGAAGCAGGAAGACTCTTTTTAGCTTTTTTAAACTCATATGCTTCTCTCCATTGTGTTCCAGCTACAAGCTATACCCACATCTTCCTCGTTCTTTCTAACAGATAGTCCTGTGCTCCTTTCCACAAAGTTGCAATCTCGGTTCCCCTGGTTTTATAACATGTCAGTAGAGGAACTGAATTCCATAAATTCAGCCATGAATGAAGTAATATAGGTGAAAAGAAGGGGTAACAATGTAAGGTCAATGCTATGGTGTGATCAGTAACATTTGCTCCCTTTGCCAAGGTTAGACATTTCACTGTTGCCCTCCTCCTGGCTGCTTTACACAGAAAATCCAAGAGATGCCAGTCACGTATTTTAGACATGCACAGATCAATCTACAGAGTATGTATGCTGCCTACACTGCTTCAGAGTGCTAGGCTATGTGTTAGCACACAGGATTGCTTTTGTATGGGTATTTCTAACCAGGAGAATCTACATCTGAGTGTGATAACCCTATCTAAGTCCTCTTCATCCTCTCCTGTTATCTTGGAGCTGTGATCCTTTAAGCTGTTCCCACTTTGCAAGGTTTCTCCATGAGTATGCATTGCCTTGCTTTCCCAGGGTTAATCCTACCTGTCTGTTGTATAGGTACAAAAGAAGAAATGTGATTTTTATTGAAAGAGAAAGAGACTGATGAAAAATCCTGCTTTCAAATCTACTGCAATATTAATTTGAAAACTAAGTAAAAAAGGAGGAGGAATAAACTCCGACCTAGGGGGAGATGGTGGGAAATCTTTCAATTTCTTAGGTTCTCATTTACATGTAAGCCACTTCTAGCTGGCTCCTGCAATTTAAATTCACTTTTATTCTGATAAAGCCTTCCATCCTGTTTGAATAAAAGAGTTTTGTAAGTCTGGGGAAAATGGCAATTTGTGTATGCTGTGCTGCCAATGAGTGCCTTTTCTTTTTCCAGCATCTTATTGTTATTCTCTGCTAAAATGCATATGCAGGTACACGCACATTCATTTTCTTTCAGAGAACATTTTATATGAATCATTCAAAAGTACTTCAGGGTCATTTTGGGATTTACTTCAGAAAGAGGCTTAGCAGATGTAGGCTCCATGTTAAGAGCCAAGGAGCCTTGTGAGCCACCAGACACACCTGCCATTACTGGTTTTGTCCTGGCTGACAGGCTTGTCTCTGCTGGGATTTTCTCACCTCTTGATTTATTAAATCAGGCGTTCATGGGTAACTAATATTGACTGGGCACAAAAGGATTTGAGAGTAAAGAATGGACTGCAAAAGAAATTATATACAGTAAAGTGATGCCTTACAGTATTACAGGAACGTTGTTGGCAAGATAGCAGAAGTTACTCACCTTTACCCACCTCAGCTCTCCTGTAGCCTAAGTACTAACACAAGAGATCAGTCTGAGCTAAGTCAACAAAAGAATAGCACAACAAGAAGTCTGGAAAATATGACAGTGTCATATCAACTGATGATAATAAGAGGTGGTACTCAATTATTCCTATATATAATATTTTGCCTTAACAAAATGTAGTAGTAAAGAGAAGATATATAGAATAAAAGTAAAATTATCCCAAATTTTAAGCAGAATTAGACTTCCAAGTATTAGAAAACATTTTGCAATGACTAAGATACTTATAACTGTGGCATTTTGTGGGCTCCTCATCAGTAGGGACACTACTGATGTGCTTTGCTTCAGACATTTGCTTAAATACTTATGACTCAATATACTTCTCATGCAGAAGTGAAAGCAGTGCATTTACTTGGTTGTTAAACACTGCAGCAAAATATTAACCAAAGCTAAGTCAGCCTAATGCAAGAGAATGGAGTGGTCAAGATGAAAAATCAGAGAGAGCCCGAAATGTGTTTTTGTGGAGTAAAACTAACAGCAACATAATTGGAGTCATTTTGCAAAGACCTGACTGCTTGTAGTTATTCTTTGATGCTGCATAAGGCCTTTTTAGTAATCTTTTGGTGAAGCCAAAATATTGTCTAGGATAAAGAGAAGTAGGTACTACCATTACTTTTATGAAAATTTATTTTGCTGTTGTAATGAATGTGTCCTAAGGCTGTGCAGAGATCTATAAAATGGAGTGTCCTTGCCTAATTTTCCCCTTTCAATATAGTCTAAATTGTGAGAAAATAATATGCAAAAAAAGGACAACCAGTGTAGTATTAAGAAACGTGGCAATTTTAACAAATCATCCCATGATACCATGAAAACATCTCTGATGATATCTCCTGAAAAGCAGATTTGGCAACTTTAAAAGAAGTTAGGAGTTAAAAGTTTAAAAAAAATATAAAGATTTTCTATATTTGTTTTGCTTTGGTTTTTTTTTCCTTTTTTATGGAAAGGAAAAAAATTAAAAAATCAGGTGTTATTTGTAAAAAAGCTAGTACAAATGACTGCATGTAAATGCTTTCCACAAACAAGAGGAAGTAAAAACAAGGAGTGATTTATTTGTTTAAGGTTTACACATTTGCCCTTAATATCAAGTTTGTCTTCTGAAATTTTTCTCAAGGCTATGTAACTATATTTACTGTGGCAATGTCTGCTGATCCTTTCTCTACCTCTTTTTGGCTGCTTTTTGAAAAAACAGGGCCTCCCTTCTGTCTTGTATCTTTATTTCAGTGCTTGTGTTTGGAGTAAAAAGTCTTGGTTTCTCCAACTATTTGGTTTCAGAGCTGCTTCCTTAAAATACCAATATAGGGTCTGGCAGGACATCACTGTGCACTGAGTTCAAAAGCACTGATTTTTTTCCTATTGTGTTCTGAACTTAATTCTTACATATGTTGCTTCATTAACAATTATTTAAAATTGAATTAGTAGTGCAGAGTCATTACTTCAATCAATCACATTTCTTCAGTAATTCTTTGTATTGTCAATGTGAAAATTCTTATTAAAGGTACAAAAAAATTATTTTGAATTAATTATTTTAGCTTCATAATAAAAAGAAATACTAACAGAAATAGAAGAGTATAATTTACATTGTCATTTTACAGTTTCCAGTTGGTTAGAAATTTAAAATGCAATCCTTTCTCTCAGAAAAACAAACCAGAAACAGCAGTTGCCAGAAAGAAGAGACTAAATCTCCACACATATCAATATTTACTGTTTAGAGGTCAGAGCAATTTAAGAGGTTGCTGATAACTCCTTTAATAAGAAATTAGTGAAACTTCTATTTCAGAATCCCTAACATTGCAATTCATATGAAATTCTTTTTTCAGACCAACTCAATAGTTTATGAACTGCTTAAACTGTTTCTCACTGGAAATTCCTAAGAAAATTTGATGGTCTCCCCAAAATAATTATATAACATTTTTATTTCAATGCAAGGACTACACTGCAGCACTCATCTGCACCCTACTGAGAATTGCTGGCGTGTAGCATAAAGCTCTACTGGCTTCAGGGGAATAAGTATATCAGGCTGGGTTTCTTTTCTCCATTCCCATACATACAATATAAGGCTCCACAATTTTATTTCTGCTGCCTTTGGGATCTCAACCTGAACAATTATTGCCCACTATTGCTGTTAGCAGGTTACACCAAGGTCTACCCCACCCCATTCAAGAAAAATCCTTCATACTGCTAGATCAGAGAATTAGAAATCTTACTTAAAAGGCAGTTTATTTCAGAAATGTAAGGTTTCAAATCCAGAAAATGAACTATAAGTAAAGCATTTATTAATTTGGGTAGATTTACAGATATTTTTTCTCTTTTTTTCTTTTTTCTTTTTTCTTTTTTTTTTTTTTAATAATAGAGAAATAATGTACTAAGTCTTTGCATTCATGTAAATTGAAGTACTCAAAAATTACGAATACTCATCTAGGAGATTTAAAATAAGTTTAATTTTCCCTTTTGTGATTATCTTAAATCATACTTTAAAAAGTGATTCTAGCTTATTTTGTCCACTGATCCTCCACAAACAGCATTTTGAAAATAACTGCAACCCTGGCGATTTCTAATTTTCAAATTGCAACCTGAACTTTAAGATTTTTTGTTCCATAATTATTTCATCTACTTTGAGAAGGCCAGTCTCAGCACTGTTGTATTCCTAAATGAGCTGGGCCAGTAACATTAAATATTCAGGTTGCTGTTTTGGAAAAATTTCAGGGGAGTCATTCTAGGCTCACTTCTTTTCCCTTTGTACTTCAATTCTCTCAGGAAACTGTAATTTGCAACTTGATGGCCAAACAAATATCCCTAAAACTCCAACCCATTATAAAGAACTTTTCCTTTTTTCAAAGGAACCTTGCGCATCCCAGGAATACTCACATCCTCACTTTCACAGCATCAGGTGGTTGTAGCCATTTCAGGATCTCAACATTTTTTATCTCCTCATACCCAACCAATTCCACCTAAGTGGTAGTAGAATCCACAGAAGAAGATTTTTACCTTTTGTTAGGCTTTAGGTTTGCTCTGTTGCTGTCATACTCACAAAAATACCCTTAGTGAAAGGCTTGTAACACCCCCTAGAACAACCCTGCTGATATTTGGTTTCTGTATTCAGTAATTCCCCTTCCAAAAGAGCAATTGCCTCACTCACAGGAGATGTTACAGTGGTGGTAATTTATGATGCTTATAGAATTACTTTCCTAAGGTTTCTACTGCAGAATTGTATGGTTGAGACTGATGGTGTCATTCCATAATTTTCATTTTCTGCCAGCTACTTACAAAATTCATTCAGTCATCATATTTTGTTGATTGACATATTGGTAGGTCATGTGTCTGTGGAATCCAGACCTCCCAGAGCAACTTCTGCCAGCTGTTGGATAGGAGGCTGGATACCCAATGAGCTCTGGGGCACACGTGGAGAATGTGAGTAGAAAGACACTCCTTTTTTTTAAATTTCTCTGGTGACATGTCACCAGACTCTTCATTGCTGCTTGGATCACAACCTATTTTTATCTTGCTAAAGTTTCTGTAAAGTCTGCAATGTACTACAGAAGTGGCTTATTTGCTCTTTCTGTGGAGAAAAAAATAAATCTGCTTTTTAAGGGGGAATGTTTTTTGTTATTCATTCCTTCACTTTCTTCAATGAAGTTGCATGAAATATCATCCACTCAAAAGTAGCTAGGGTGAAAATACTCATTTTTCTTGAGCTGCATGGCACTGTATATTCTTTTCAGCATAACTGTGCAAAGTGGTTTCCCTGTGGCTGGCAGCACCACTATTCTATATACTTTTATCAGTCTTTATTACATAAATCTACAGAGGGTATTTTTTCCCTGATCCTTCTCTCCTGTTCACTCCAATCATTATAACAAGTTATCAACATTGTTTCTGCAGAGACATGCAGTTAATTTTTTTCTAGACTGCTGTCTTATGAATCTTTATTGCATCTGTTTTGAGCTCCCCAGTGATTATTTCTGCACCAATAATATCAAGTTCCTCCATCTTATCAGCTATATCAAAGTTTCTTATTGTTCCAGTGGGAAACCTCTATGATATATAATACTTGACACAATTTTTCTTTTGTTTATAAGAAATTATTAGAATATTTTCGTGTCTGTCTTTTATGTGCCCTGAAGGGCTGCAAATACAACAAATTATCAACCTTATTGTGAATGACATGAGTTTTGTACATATTTCTAATATCTTGTACTTTCACTGCCTGGGTTTAAGTACTGGCGTAAGCCAAGAATTGTTAAATCAGCTCTTTGCCTGATTTAACAACCAGTTTAGGTGTTTACTAATATGTACTTGTATTTCTACTTTCTGCCACTTCTTCTCATGTCTTGGTAACTTCTTACCCAATATCTCTCAAGAGATACATTTTTTTAGGCTTTCTGGACTGTGTAACCAGGCGCTGTTTGAATGTCCACAAATGATAATATGACTTCTGTCATTCTGAACACAGGACTATCAAAATATGTGAGCAGTTCTTTAATTTTAACTTTGCTATTTGATCTAGTCATCCTTGAAGGCTACTGTAAGAGTGACTGTTTGCAAGCAAAGGGACAATTAGATAATTTTCTTGCAATTCTTTAAGGTAAAATATGTCAATATGCCATTTGGTTAGCTAATAAAAGATCTCCCTGTGAACTCTTTATTGATTAAAATAAAGAAACACAGCTGAACTTTTGTTTTGTGAATAAAAGGGGACCTGATACTTTAGACAGAGAGCAGGATTTGCAAGTGGCAAAATTTTATTATAACACCTAGCAGTGATATTAGATTGGCAGACGTGAGGTAAATGGTGCTGTGATAAAAAATAAATGAAAAGTCATGTAGGTTAGTAAGCATTAGCAAACATTATGGAAAACTCTAGAATGATCTAGAAAAGCAGCATTATTGTGCAAAGTCCAAAAAAATGTTGGATTTTAATATGTGGCCACATCTAATATGGAGATCTTTTATCCTTTCTTAACTCTGTTCACTTTTGTCTGGATTTTCAATTACTTTTAACCTTTTAAAAAAAGCACTGTGTCTTTATGGACAGCATAATTAAGAAATGTACTTATTGTGCAATGGTGGCCAGAAAAGTTAATTAAGTATAAGGCTGCACTAAGAACAAAAATGGAGAACAAGTAGGAAAATATAATGAATCCTTTTATACCTGCTGACATTCCAAACTCACCTTGAATATGAAATTCAGTTTACACTGTATTATTTCAAATAGAAGAGGATGTAAAAAATATAACCATCTGACCAAAGAAAAAGAAAAGGCAATGAAAGGAATTCATTAGTGTTTTGAACAAGTGAGGTGATTGCATCAGGAAAGAACAAAAAGTTCAGGGCTATTTCAGATGGGAAGATGTTGAAGATGCAGATGATATATAACTAGAAGGGACATAGTAGAATCACACAGAGTAAACATGATACCAGGGAAACTGAATCAGCAATTCCATTTGTACGTTCCAATAAGAAAGCAAAGGAGCTGTATAATTGCTTTCAGCCATTAAACAGTAGCTTCATAATGTTCAAAAGAAAATCCCTTCCTTTTCTGTAATGAAAAATTAACTTGTGAAATGCAATGATGCAAGAAATTGGGCAAATAGCTTAGTGTGATGCAAGGATGGATTTCAGTGCCAAGAGGGAATAAGAAAAGGCTATGCAATCACACAGAGTAAAATAAACAACAGAGGTCATCAATCCTAATGCTTCTAGCCATAGTCATTTTGTGACCTGCTATCCATTTTGTTCATTATTACTACAGCTGTGCATTGAGGAAACCATCAAAAAACTGGTGAGATCATCATAAGAGATTAAATACTACCTCCTAAACAGGATCCTGATCTGTGTGTTACCACGTCATGTCCTAAATTCCTAACAGTGAAGGCCACTAACCTGAAAACACTGCAGACTCCCTGGCTCTGTTCATGCTGGAATGAACCCTTTGCCTGTCTTCCCCACACTCCTCACAGGGGACACTGCCTTTGGGAATAGTCAGGCAAATCACAGCAGTGCCTCTGTCAAACTGATTTATTGATTGCACTTAGGGGTTGTAGTATAGGGCGCTTAATAATTTCCACAATATCATAACATGCTGCCAGTGATTGTCACTTATTCCTTCTCAATAGAGAAATTTACACAGTGTGCAAGCATGACATGGCCCTGGGTACTAAAAAGGTGAGAAAATCACCAATGTGTATCTCAGAAATACTTAATTCCTAAAGTGCTGGGATTGAGTGAATGAGCTGCAATTGAAGCAGAAGGCCATGGGAAAACCCACCGTGGATATAGAGAGAAAAAGGCTCACTCACAGCATCCCCTGCAGGCTGTGTGAAAATGTTATTGGAAAGTTCTCCTCTCTGTTCTGTTATTGGTTTAAAAACCCCTGCAATGCTTTGCATATTCCTAATCCCTTGTTTCTGTTGGACCCTCACCCTCAGACTCCACCCCTATCCTAAATTACATAAATTGTGTTCACCCTGGCCCTTGGCCCCTTTTGATGCGTCCCTCATACTGTGTAGGCCTTCACCAGTTTGTTGTTTTCACATTAATAAACCCCTTTTATTTTCAGGGCACCAAACTGTGCCCATCACTCATTTTTGCCACTGCAATCAGGACTTCTTCACTGATCTCCCGAGGTGGTCCATGGGTCTGTCCATCCAGGCCGGACCCCATGTGACCACATTAAGGGAATAAACCAAACCCCCAGCCACAGGAACAGTCCTATTGCACCCGAGATTGAATTCTGGCCTTTCCTGTCAGCAGCAGGCTGCTGAACAGAGTTGTACACTGCCCATGGGAGGCCAGCCCAGCCCTGCTGCATCCTCAAGAACTCCTTAGGAGCAGTCAAAGAACTTATGCTGTGATAGGTTGCAATCAGATGCCTGCTCTGTTTGGGATCAAATTTCTGGAGAGCTCTGGAAGGGATTTTTTTGAACTCTCGAGTGTAACAATTCTGTGCTTTGTCTTGGACTGATCCTCTGCTAAATGGTGTGACACTTCTGTGGGCTGAGGCAAAGGGAAGAACAGATGCCAGCTTCCCTCTGGTGGAAGCTGGTTCTCTCATTTGTCTAAAGAGCCCCACCACCAAAAGTGTCCTTCCCAAAACCCAGGGTCTCTGAAGGTCCCTGTTTGCCAGCCAATTTTCGTGCAAGAAAGGGTCCTTGCTCAGTCACATTAACATCAGGGACAAAGTATTCATTTGGTAAGGGTGCCTGCAATATGAATGAGTGCATGTAGGAGGAGACTTGAACGCAGAGTGTGTAATTCGTGGGCTATTGGTTGCTATGGAGTCTGACTGAAGTGGAAAGTGACAGCAAAGAAACCTCATAATACTTTTATGTACAAGAACCTCTAGCAGAAACATAACAAGGGAATATTTTTATATCTTCAAGGAGGTCACTGAGAGGCAATTTTTGCATGATAAAAATTTAAAAAAAAGATGCAATTTTTTTTCTTAGAATTGTACATTTTCTCTTCACTGGCTCTGGCAGAGGCTTCCAGCTCATTCTAAGCAGGAATTCAAAGCCAGCCAGATATCTGTGTGTGAATGGCCTTCATTCAGTCATAAACTAAGACATGCATCTCTAACTTTAGAAATGTGAAATAGAGTTCAGTATAGTCTACGCTATTCTTTGTATCCAACACATTGCTGGACTAAAACTTCTGAAGAAAAAAACTGTACACCTATCTATCCAGTCTGTTTTCCTGGATGTAAAGTTACTTGTGACTTTTATTTATAGAATGACACAGATGCTGTGGGGAAAATCTCGCTATCTTTTCATTACAAAACAGGATAGATACTTGTTTGAAGCTGACATACTGGAACAACCAAAGATAGCTGCACTGGATGCAACAGAAGAATTAATTTGGAGCTCTGACATTAACTTAATGCAACTCATGTTTCACTTAGTAGGAGTTTCCCGTGCATGTATTCTGTTTTGGCAGAGAAATAAAAAAAAAAAAAAAAAAGTAATTTAACTTGGGCATGAAAAAGAAGGGTTTGGTACCCTACAAAATAAGAAAAATATCCATATATTGTTGCATAATAATTTTTCCTGTTTGATGTCAGTGAATTATTCATATTTCTTACAGCTAACAAGTTTATATGGCTTTGAATTGTTCTATGAAGAAAGTCACCTACAAATGGTCAAACATACAGGCCAAAATACTCTGCTAGCATTTGCTGCTAATGCAACTCATTTCCTCCCTAAAAGTGATAAGCTGTGAAGATCAGGTCTTGCAGTAGTTAGAGTGATTCTCACTTCCTTCTGATGCCAGAGAGGCAGGGTAGTTACTCAGGATCATGAGTTTGAATCAAGACATGAATCCTCAAGGACTGTGTGTTAATAATTTCCAGTACTGATTTCAGTAGGGGTGAGGTTTAATTTTCTAAAATAAATATGCTCATTAAAAAACCACAAATGTTTTCCAAGAACAATAATGGAAGGTGGGGGCTTTCTTATCAATACTTCATGAGCAGAAAAGAGAATTTATTCTGATGAAATAAATGACTTCATATGGTTTATGAACACCTTTTCAAAGCTCACTGTTGATTGGATTCCAAGGGCTTTTTTTTATTATTCATATTTTGTTAATAACATACTTTGGTTGTGTCTGGGAACAATTAAAAATGTGCCTTCCTGGGTACTCCTTGTCCACCTACATGGATCTGCTGTGTTGCTCATGTCTCCCTTTCTAAGCTTTTCATGGAATCATGAAATCATTTAGGCTGGAAAAGTCCTTTAAGATCATCAAATCCAACTGTTAATCCAGCTCTGCCAAGTCCACCACTAAACCATGCCCCTTACTGCCACGTCTACACATCTTCACATGTCTCCAGGACATCATTTTCAGTGGAAAAGCTTTTCCTAATATCTAATCTGAACCTCTCCTGGAACAAATTAAGGCCATTTCCTCTTATTCTGCCATTCATCACCTGAGAGAAGAGACTGACCCTCACTTTGACACCTTTTTTCAGGAATTTGTAGAGAGTGGTAAGATCTCTCATGAGCCTTCTTTTCTCCAAGCTAAACACCTTCAGCTCCCTCAGCCCCTCCTCACAAAACTTGTGATCCAGACCCTTCACCAGCTCGTCTATAGATCTGCTCCACACCTCAGTGTCCTTCTTGTAGTGAGGGTCCCAAAACTAAGCACAGGATTTGCGATGCAACCAGTGTCTTGAACTTGGATTAGCTCAAATAATTAGGGCAACCTGAAGATGTGTTTCTGGTTCTTCTTTTGCTGTGTTTTACTCCCAGTGGGAGTCCTCCTTGCAGGACACTGTCAGCTCTCCCCACTTAGAAGCTAAACACATATTTTTGCTGTCTTGGTGATTTTTTGTGTATGGAGGGAACAAAGTGAGATGTGATCTCTTACTTGATTTGTATCTATGCCATGTTTGCAGCTTGCCAATTGTTATAGAGCTATGGGCATCCTTTTAGTATTAGAGGAGAGAGGCTCTTACTGCATATTAGTTTAGGGATGTTAAGCTGAATTATCTGCAACTGCCAAGATAGTGGCACTAGTCCAAACTTTTTAGTTTCCTGTCTTGTGGGGCAATCAGGATTTGTAGTGACAGCTTGTTTTTGCTTACTACCAGACAATCTTAATGGCTTCAGCTGCCAGTACTTCTGTACATTTGGACTTCTAACTATCTGAATAATCCAATTAATTTCACTAGCATGCCTCAAACAGCCTGTGCTTAGCTAGTCAGAAAGAGTAATGTCAAATGCCTTTACTGATGCTGTCTTCTCCAAAATGTATCATTTTCTTTCAGTATGTCTTAGTTGACCTCTTATTTTCCAACAGCCCCTCAGCTTTGTTATCCATGGATCTCTTCAAAATGACTGGTGGCAGATACATGCAAATAGATCATTTAATTTCCTTGCAATGTCTTTATCCCCTTTAATTGTTCCCATTGCACCCTGGTACTCCACTGAGCCTTCCGGTTCTCTCACAGCCTGCTTACACCTCCTATAATTAAGTAATTTCTTCTTATTTATTTTCATGTTATGCCTTTGGCTAATCTCCCCACCAAATCCCTCAGCTAAACCATCTCATTTTATGTGTTACATTATTGTTCCTTATCACTAGCTTGTGTTGGGCTAACTTCCCATTTTCCAAAGGGTATTTGAAGAGCCTCTTTTGTGGTACCTTTCCATTCAGCCAAGGCAGATAGGCACACTTTCTCCCTCCTCCTTTTTCTCTTCCTGGGGCTTGTGCAAATCTTTTGTAACTCATTAGTGGCTCACTTCAGTAGGCTCTAAGCTGAATCCTTACAAGACCTTACACATTTCCCTTTGTCTAATTGTAATTTATTTCACTTTTTCTTCTGTGTGAGAGGGTTAAACTGGTGAAGTGGCAGGTGGGAGGAGGGGCAGGAAACATTAAGCAAAGGAACAAAAGAGATGGACTAATAAAAAGTGGTTCTGTGTTCATGCATAGAAAATTATTTGGATGCAAATCAGTCACACAGCTGAATGATTTGTCTCAAAGCTCCAAGACCAGGGAGCAGAGGGCTTCAGCCTCAAGTGGCACTCTGTCTGATTTCTATCCAGGCTCTGCATTCATGGAACAGTGTGTCTGCCAACAACCCACCTGGAGGACTTGTGTGCTGCTTTCATGTCTCCCTGTACTCACCAGAAAAACATCTTTGTGTTCACTCTGAGTTATTTCATACGCCATGCCTTCAAATTACAAATACATAGAGAGGGGAGGGATGTAGGCAGGCACAGCCAGATTAGTTGCAAACTAAGAAAATTGAGTGCCATATCTCCCAGGTAAATAATTTATACTGAAAGTGCAGGGAAGTACAGGAGAGTAATTGCTTGATAAATTGGCAATTTATGTAGATACTCAAACAAAGACTGGAATTCCTCAGCACAGAGTCTGAGGGGAAGATTTTGCTCTGAAATATTTCCATTGTCATTTAGAGTTTGAGTGGATTACAGAAGATGTCTTGTATCCACCATTTCCAGACAGCCCCACTGGAATCATTACTCGAAAATCATCAGTGCTAGCAGGATCATGAATATGTGTTTGAATGTACTATTAAGAAAACTTCTTCCCACAAATGAAGGATGAAACATTTTTTTTTGTCACAGTGCAGCCATGTTTTCATACCTTTGTTAATAAGAACCATTCAGGGCATTCTAAATTTTGCAGCTGTGGGATTGCGGTCAGGATTATTCCATCTTCCCTGAGGTAGCCAGCCAATAAAACAAATTTGAATTTATGCCAACAAGAGTGCAAAGAATGTATGTGAGGACACTTTTGGAGCCAGTGCACGTCTGGGAGCTTCCATGGGATAGTTCTTGTGGAAAGCTGATCACTCTGAGGGAAGATGCTGGGGAAGTGCAGGATATATTAAGTAGATACGGTCTATGGGTATATTTGAGTTTTTTCACCACTGAAAGTGTGTTCGTCTGATGCTGCTGCTTGGAAGTCATCACCATTTCAGATAAGCAGTAAGTAGCATATCACAGTTTTTCAAAATAAATTTAGACTAAAATGCCAATTGCCAATCCAATCAGTATGCCTTCCCCTGACGTTGCTAAGGAAATACTCCCTCATTTTAGCTGTTTAGCAGAGCTTCCCCATTGGATTTGAAAAGGTCAAGGTTATCCTGTAACTCTAAATGAGGGAGGGGTGACTTGGTATGCAGCAAGAACAATATTAGGTGTCTTTAAGATCAATTTATTGGCCCAGCAATTACACTTCAAGGAGGCTTCTAACTTTTGCAGAGTGCAGAAGCAGCTTTTTCAGGGGATCAGGTCTTAAGGGAAGGAATGTACATTTCCACTCAAAACCTGTTGAGAGAGAAGAATCAAAGAACACTTCACCATTTACTTTTAATAGAAACTTATCATGTGTTGATGCCATTCAGGGGTAGAGGTTGATGGTAAAGAAACTTATTTTGATTGCACAAACGTTTTTCTTCTCTAGCAGAATTTGAAACAATGCTCTTGAAGGTTTGGGAGGATTTGTTTTAAATTAATGAAAACAGTAGAAAAGAACTAAATTAAAATCTCCATGGGAGGACACAATATGAACCTTCCCTGTAAAAGATCTCAGGCCTCATGAAAACTTGAAAATTATGCTGAGGTAAAGCATATTGCACTAGCAATATATTACAATTTCATTTTTCACAAAGTTAAGATGCACTTTGTAAAGCTTTCCTTGCTTGTTACTTTCTAATAGAATGTATTGTTTGTAAATCATCTTAATGAGAAGGACAGATGAGGAGAGCACTTAATTCAGCTTACTTGGGTATAGGGATTGAGTAGTCATTAAAGTGTCCAAATCTAGCTCTTGTGAAATGGAAGTAGCTAGAAAATGGAAGTAGTGAGCGGCCCAGGCTTCCCAGCGTGGACTTCTACATTAAAGAAAACATTTCAGCATTTTCTTCTCTTTTACTTTTTATTTGCCTCAGACCCTCCTAGGTCTTTAATTATTCTTCCAGAGCTGAGGGATGCCTTGTGGCCAGCGTATTGTAGCTGATAATTAATAATGAGTTCTCATTTTGAGTGAATGTAGCCATTTTTTTGTGTTGCAATTGGTTTGCAAAAACAAGGCAACTGTCAAACTTTTTTGTGTAAAGCCTTGGATCATTCCCTACACTCAGGCAGGAAGGCACAGAACCTACTTGCAATGATATCTTTTATATTAATATTGTATTGATTTATTTCCTTTACTGAAAATAAGAGACACAAGAAACTGGTAAGAAGAAGGGAAGAAAACTGGAAAAGTATATCCAAATGAGCAAGGATTTAAACTGACAACTTGAATTTGTTTCATTTCATCACAGACAAATGGTTTCCCAATGCAGCTTAGCTATAATCTATTGTAACAACTGCTAGCAAAACTGAGGAGACCTCATTCAGTGTTTATTTTATCCATCAGTGAGTAGGATTTACCACACCAAGCAGTTTTGGAGCAGGAGCTCTTTAAAGTCACCTCTGAAACAACTTTTTTTCAGGATAATTCTACCAGAGTAAATCCCTGTCCCTCACTCATACCCCATCCACAGCAAAACTGAGTATCTTGAGGTGTGAATATAACTGCAAAGATTGATTATTTTTTTCTGCTTTTGCTTTAGGAACTCCTTCATAGATATCCTTCGGGCTATTCTACTTTCCTTGGAAGTGCTCATTGAAGATCAGGAGCTTCAGATAAATGGCTTCATTCTAATTATAGACTGGAGCAACTTCTCCTTCAAGCAAGCTTCCAAGCTTACACCATCTATCCTCAAACTGGCCATTGAAGGGTTACAGGTAGGTGGAGGGTAACACATGTGCCTGCAACTTTTATTGCTGCAGACAGTGATTTTTGCTTCATCAGGCTGGTCAAAGTGAAGGGAGGAGAAAATAATCCAGAATGCTTTAATGTTCCATCCACTTGCAGCATAGATCAATTTTCAGACATCTCATTTTGTCTGTCTTTCACTTTTATTTCAGCTGTAAATCAATGTAGCCAGTACATGCGTTACTTACCACAGCATTAAGAAGGAGGGTAGAGATTTGAGCTTTAATCCACCAGAGAATTTAGGGGGATTAGAATCCAGTAGTGTCTGCCTTCTGGAGTGTGCAGTCCACATGCAAGCACATGTGTATGCAGAGGGAGGGTAACAGGAGATGAGAGCAGTTCCCTCAGCAGATGGAAGTGTGCTGTTGTGTTCACCGGGATGCATTTGAGTTGGAGGAAATGAGGAGGAGGGAGGACAGGCTCCCTGTTGTGCCCTCATTCTGACTGCCTTCATTTGTCACACAGGATCCTGCTTCTTTCTGGTTCAGACTGTTTGGGGGCTGCACATCCCCTTGGTGCCTGCAGATAAATTGGAACAAGCCAAAACCACCTGCTGTTATGGGGTTTGGTAGGAAGTGAGGACAAGGCAGCTGGGCCCTGATGGGCCAACCTGGGGATGGGGCAGCCTGAGGGTGAGGATAAATTGTGGTGCTCAGAGAGGGCTTCAGCCCCTTCCACTAAAGCCTGAGCCCATCTCTGGTGTTAGACCCTATATGGACTTTTAAGTTTGAAACAATTTTATATGACCTTACTATTTGAGGGCATTTGATAGAATCTAAAGACTATTTAGGTTGGAAGGAGCACTAGAAATCACTTTGTCTGACTCCCTTCTCAAAGCAGGGATAACTTCAATCTTATTCCAGCTCGCTTAAGGACCACACGTTTTCGTGCAGATACATATTTAAAAGGAGAGATAGATAATTAGTTTTTTCCTGCTCAGAACATACCAGATATCCTGTTGTCTTAAATACATCAAGAAAAATTCTCTCTGGTGTGTGCAGTTTTATTTTAACTTACATACCAGGAGGAACAATTTGTTCTACTAAATTTTTGACTAGCAAATTATCTACAAGTAGATCATGATTGTGTGTGCTTTGTTTTATTATTTAAAAATGAGGTAGAAAAATCTGCCAGCAGTTTTAAGCCTGTGTTCCCCTTTGTGAGGAATTTTCATCTGTTCTAACAAATTAGAAACTCAAGCTGTGCAATTAGTCTTTAGGACAATACCTTATCTCTTCCTGCAGATGCTATCACTTCATGCAGAATAACATTCAGTGGTTCAAAAAAACCTTCTAGTAAGAAGGAAGATAAAGCCAAGTGACATTCATAAGTAAATCAAATCCTAGCAAAGCGTCCTTGTGCCTGTCTGAATTTTGCTTTTCCATCTATTCAGTAAAAGGCCAGTCAAGTCTTCACCCATCTGAGTTCTGGCCATGGCACTGCCAGGTTGTCTGCCTCCAGTTTATTTGCATTTGTTGGCAACAATACTGGAAGTACTGAAGCCTGAGTACCAAAGTTGATCTTATAATTCTTTCATTAGCCTGCCATCCTGTGCTGTGCATTTTAAGGAGGCTGCCTTTCTTGAGAGTGTGTGTGTAATTCATTTCTTATTTAAAGTCAAGTTACTGTTGTCTTCTCCAGGATTAGTAAAAATATGACTCTCTCTGAAAGTACAAATTGGGATAACGCATCCTAAACTTAGCTAACCACTGGCTTCGTGAGTAGTAGGAGTAGTAGGAGTTCTGAATGCTGCATTCCTTTTTACTAGTTTTGTAAGCAATTCTTTCATTCTTATAAAGCACATATTTAGCATACAATGATGGTGGAGGCTTTTTAGTTTGGGGGGTTTTTTGGCTCTCACCATTGCTGTTGAAATATCTTCATTGAGACTTTGTTCTATTATTATGTTAAAAGAACTAGTGCCAACCTAATGTAAAATTTATGTGAAATGTAGTTGAAACACAGAGAAAACCTACGTACTTTAGAAAAAGAGTCACTGCACTGGAGGTCACTGAAAGTAAAAAAGTCAGGTCCTGCTTCCATGAGATGACGATGTCCAGGAAAAAAAAAAAGCAGATTGCTTCAGTTCATTGTTTTTTCTCATAGCTAAGGCGCTGTGCAAGTACAAATCCTCAGACAGGCAGATTACATGGCTATCTCAGTCCTCCTTGCTATGAAGAGATTTTGGGTTATATTAAGTTCTGTGTAAGTCTAATTGAGTGGATGGAAGGAAAAATAATTCTCTCTTACAATTTCTCCTGGAGCTGAACCCATATGTTGCCATTTGTGTCGGGAACTTTTATCCTTTCCCTACGTAATGGCAATTTTAATGCCACAGTGGAACAATTTTCCTATAGTTTTTTAAACTCTCATTCAGTGTCTTAAACCATCACATTCTGACATACAGAATTACGTAAAAAAAACCCAACAAAAAGTATATAATAATACATGAATTTGGGTTTTTTTCCTACTTTCCAATCGCTTTCAATCAATCAATATTTTGGCCATTCAGTGTTTTTGCATTTGCCTTCAATTTATTTTTTCTCAAATCGCTGCTACAATGCATTACCACTAAAGTGCAGATAACAAGCATTACACAAGTGCATATGTTAATTCATCCTGAGTTGTAAAACAAACACTAAAATCTAGTGGACTTGGCTGCAGAAATTAATATATTGCTATTGTATAGGCTGCTCAGTTCCAAACACTGTAAAATCTGTAAATACTTACAAAGATGAAGTAGAAGTTGCATCACCACATTAACGAATGCACATTTTGCTCAATACAACTCCTTGTTCTGTATGGATTTCTCTATATATTGCATCACACAAGACAGTTCATCATATCTCAGTCACATTATTTAATGACTTAAAAATAGCTTTATGCCTCCACTTCAAACAACAGTAGTTCAGATGAAATGAGTACTTGTACAGTATGGCAATGCTCATCATGTCACAGCGGTGTGGGGACAAATGTCTTTGTAGTGCCTAAGCCATCTCTGATTAACAAGCTCTGCTGTTTTAGCACAAGACAATTGTCACTGTATGCTTTGAGCTCATGCTGTACTCCTTCCTAGACCTTACAAATCTTTTGAATTTTAACACGTTAAACACAAGATTTTTCACATGGGTGGAGAGGTGGGGAAAGAGATGTGTCTAAAATAAATTCATTTTGCCAATAACTTCCTGAGTTTTCACTTCTAATCTTCATTCTTTTAATGTGAACAGCTTTTCCTTTGCACAGCATGTTTTTTCCTCTGTTTATTTCATCTGTGAAGCTGCAGTTTTTTATATATCATGCTGAGCTTATAATTATCTCACGATGGTACACAAAATTTAATTGTGGCTTCAGTTAAGCAGAAACTGATCTTCCGGCACTTTTCATAACAGAGTAGAACCATCAATAGCAAAGGTCAGAAACCCATGTTACAATAGTGATACAGGTGAAACATGTAAGAAATGGTCACTTCTCAGCATGCAGGATGTTTGCTACTGACCACTGTGTTCAAACACCTCTAATAATCCTGGAAACCAAGGCTGAAGTGTTACAGTGAAGTGTTACAGCCTCCACATCCAGTGAAGCCTGGACTTTATTTTTATTTAGGGCTGGTTGGTTTCTGCTCTGAGGATGTAGCTGGTTGGCCTCCAGACAGGACTTTTGATTTTATGGTATGCCAATGAGTATGAAGAAACACTCCTTGTTCCTGCCTTATCCAACACCACAGCTGTGTACTGCAGTTCGTGCATGTGCATGCACATAGCAATTTAGAAATTCCCCCAGCTAGTACTCTGAACTGAAATGCAATAACTTCTCAACAGCATCAAGAAATCTTCCAAAACCTTCAAAATAGCAGAAGGTTTGATCTTGTCTGCCATTTCTTGGCTGAAAACCAAGACAGAAGGCCATGGTCTACCAAGACCCAGCTGAGTGGCTTATGACAAATCACCACATTGGATTCAAAACTGACCTGAAGATCAGGTTTGCACTCCAGAGTACCCAGTACTACCTTACCTAACAGGTAACTTGCCCCAAGGCTGTCTCAAGGTGGTGAAACAAGAAACAGGGTGAATGGTTATTGCCCAGCTGTATTCTTTCCTTCTCTGACAGTTGTATCACACGCAGGTGTACTCAAATGTGATTACAGTGACTCTTAAGAAATAAAACATATTCCTACTTTGTGACAATGATGAATCACTGCAGGAGTGATCTTTAAGGTTCAACAGGGCTTTGATTCAAATCTCACAATCATTGCATTGAACAGCAGTAACAAGAGGGAACAAGCGAGGTCTGCAAACAGGAATTTGTCTCCAGATTTTCATAGGCAATAACTTGACAGAAGATTTGACCAACAAAGGAAATTAGGAGAGCCATTAAATTTCTTTGGTTCTTTTAAGTTATCTTCAGTTTATCATAATCCAGCAAAAATTTGAAGCTGGTATTTCTATGAGGAGAGGAAAACGAAAGTAAATCAATGATGATTAACACTGAGAATACTTTGATCAGATACTGGTACAGATAAAAATCTTTGAAAAAAATCTTCAAGTAAGGGAAAATTGTATAAGATTCTCTTAGAAAATTGTCAAAGGTACATTTGCTAATGCTACAGAATAGCATTAATGTTTAGATGAAAGCAACAAATCAAGCTAACAGGTTTGTTTAGATATTATTGGAGATTATCCCACTTCAAAATCTAGAATGAGATGTCAGTTTATGAAAAATTCAGCCTGTTTAGAATTATATGAAGCTTTTTGATCTTTAACATGAGCAATAGGTTTAAAAAGTCTTTTGTTTTTCAATTTCCTTCTACTGTAATTTTGTGGGATCAAGAAACTTAATGTTAGCAAATTACTTGTCTCTTGACACTATCTTATGCAATCAAATATTTTTCACATGTTATGCTTCAGAAGGAAGAGCTATATTATAAAAAAGAAAATGCTCAAAAGTAAAGAAGAATGTAGATCTTGAAGGAGAAAAATGCAGTTCAATATTATGCCAAAGGTGTAATATTTCTGTATGCTTGTTTTTCCAAACCTTACTGAAAAATATGAGCCTTTAGAGCTGATAAAAGTTTTCAAGTCAAAACCATTTTTTTTTCTGAAACAATGCTGTAATTTCAGAATAGCATTACTACGGTGGAATAGATTTCCAAAATTATCTGGAAGTATATTTGTTTCAATAATTTAAATCTGGGAATCAAAGTACTTAATAATCTATTTCATTATGAGTGGTAAGAAGCATTTGATTTCTGCCTTAATTGTTGAAGTTTGAAATTGAGTGGAGGTAATGGAACAGTATTTCAGATCAGCATGACCTGTCTTAATGGGCATAATTTAATATTTGTTATGGTCAAACTGGGCATCTGAACAGAATCCAGGCAATCCTTGAGCATTTGGAGACCTCACCAAGCTCTCTGCCCTGAAAACTTGATGTCTCCTTTAGCAGCCCAGATACTTGAGCAAGGAACTGACTCTCCTTTCCTTGTTTGAACACATTTGTACTCTGAAACCCCAGGTAAATGTGGTCTCTTTGTCTGAATAAGTACTTCCAGTGGAACTCTTTATGAGTCATGTGAAGGATGTAGGGTATAAGATGCCTGGCATAGTGAGCACAAGATAAAACTCTTCCTTCCACAGAGTTTTTGAACATAACATTGCTGCTACTTGAAAATTTAGAATGAGTTAGAATTCTCATTGTAACAAGCTGAAGAACACTCAGCCTTTCTGTAGAAATCTGTAGTGTAAGGTTAATTCTGCCTGTGCTATAAATATCCTATGACGCTATTATGTCTCCACTGGTATTATAACAGGTCATATTAATAGAAAGACAGAGCTTTCTGTCACTGCCTACTGAAGTCAGAGGAGATAAGAGCCTCAGTGACAGAAGCTAGGCAAGGAAAACCATATATAGGCTCATGCATCCACTGGCTAGCACAAGGACAAGCCAACAAAACCTTCGTATCTCACATAAAAAACTCCTAAGTGTAGATTGACAAGTTTATCTCTGGGAAACTAACTGCAGATTCAAAAGCTGCTCCTTTGTTTGGCTTCTCTTCAGTTTTTCATATTGATGAGAGCTGAGGCCAGTAGCTGGGACAGTGTAACATCTGCAGAGAAATGATGATCTGTGGCAGTTGAGAATCTGTCCCTCTTTCCCTTCCCCGTTAGAGAGAAACCTACCTGAAGGCAGACATTTTTTGCATATTTATGTCCAGAATTTAACGACTTGTAAAAAAATTAGGGAAATATTTAGATTTTTGATTTTTTGCAAAAGCCTTGTCATTATCTTCCCCAGGATAGGGAAATTGAAGAAAAGGGGATGTTCTAGGCTGGGCCCTTGAAGATGGATAACTATATCTTTAGTAGTGTCCTACCAGAGGACAGATGCTTTCCTCAGAGTGTAAAAGCAGGATGTTGTAATCACAGTGTGTTCATGTGTCCAAAAGGCACATTGCAGCTTCCCAAACATGAATCCCTGTCAGTAACTCTGAAAGATCTGCTAGTAACTCAAGCTTATGTTCACAGAGGTAATACAAACATGGGTTAACCCACAAGTGGGGACCTAAAAGTCTGGTCTGTGAAGGAAATAGAGACCTCATCCCAGTAAGAATGATTGAGCTGTTCCTAAAATGAGACAACTTCAAGTGCTAATGATCTTCAGCACTGGAAAGGGCCTAAAGGTCAGAATTCATCAGATGCCGTAAGATGCAATTGGATATTCTGTTTCCTAAACATATATAGCAAAAAACTTCCTTGGTTTCAAGTCCACTGCTCATATGAGACATTAGACTGCATATTTAGATGAGTTTTTGAATTAAATAATTTGCAACACGTACACATAAAAAGCATACCAATTTTTTTTTTATTAAAGGCTGCCTCAAAAGTTCCCAAATATGTTTACCTTGCTACCTTTTCCCTCAGTATTTGAATGTGCTTCATGTTAGGCACCTGTGTTGGAACATGAAGGCACAGCTAAAAATGAGCATTTAGTATCCATTGAAAGGAGGTCAGTTTGAATCATTCCAGAAATGCTCATGCTATCTGTCACCAGCAGCTGTTGTGATATGTAGAGTGAGTACTCTCTGAGCTGCCAGTGAGGGAGCCTTTGAAATTAAAAGAGATGAGGAGAGGGATTGACTAATTTTATATTTAAAAAAAAAAGTAGATAAACAGACTTTGCTCTCTGCAAGAGGAGGTCTATGTTCATTGTGTGTCTGTCATCTCCAGAGAGTTGACTTGAACAAGGAAAAAGCAAAGGATAGCAGGCTGTGGAATCACATTTTTCACTTGAAAACTGGAATTAACTGCTTAGTAGAATTGATCAGCCCTGCCATGTTTACCAGTTGGATGCTCTGGGGCTTTTGGCTGTAAGTAAAGGACAAGCTACATATGTTAAGTGGATTTTTAAGTTTTTATGCCAGTTATCACATTTTAATAAAGATCTCACCAAGTTGCTTATAATCATTAGAAAGGAAGAAAATACTCTTTCAGGCCCAGCAAGGAAATGGGGAAGTTTATTGCAGTATGTCTGCCTTGAACAGAAAGTAGCTGCTTTTAAGTGGTAAACAGTAAAAAAGTAGGCTAGAACTAACACCAGTCATGCTCAAACCTTCTCACCAACATATGAATAAGTAGATCATGTTATATGTTGAATGTTTCTTCCTCTCATAAAATATGAACCTGGTCTAACATACTTGCATTAATTTACATTATCCTTGTCCTTCATAATTTCATAAAATTTCAGGAATAATGCATCTGCAGTATGTTTAACTTCTTTTACAACTCCACAAGCTTTCTCCTTTTTAGCATGGGAAATGAGCAAATGCTTCCTGAAGAGAGTGTTTACTACAGGTAATTTCTTGCTGTGGCAAATATACACAATGATTATGCAAAAATATAAAAGAGATTGCATATATAAGACTAGATCAGGAAGAGACAGGAATAGTGACAGTTCAGAGAGAGCTATGTGACAACAGAGTTGGAATGGATGTTATTTTGTTTGAGATGTGGGGTGGCAGAGGAGGTACATGTGGATAGGGAGATGGAGTCAGAGCAGGAAGAATCACCACTCTGCTATGACTGCACACAGCAGCACAGATAATCCCCTGAGCACAGGAAGGTAAGGACTTGGCTCTCTCCAGGAGAACACTCATGCTGGAGCCTTCACTAACAACTGCAGAACCGAAATTCGTAACTCCTGGGAAGACTGCTGTGGCAGTATAACATCAGCTGTTCCTTTACACCTCTGGCTCACAGCCCTGTCTTTAGCACATGCCTTCAAGGACGTGCTGCTTCAGTGGAACCGGCTGCAGGTCCCTGACTGCTGCTCAGCTCACACAGATGCAGGAGAGGGCTTTTGGCAGGACTCTGTGTTCATTCTGCTCCTCTAAGCAAGGTAATTTCTGGTACAAGGTTTTAACAAAAAGCTACTGCCCAGAAACATTTTAAAATCCTACAGGAAGGCAATGATTTTTAGAAACAGTTGCCTACTTGTTATTTGACTTGATTATGCTCAGAAAACTAGGACTTTTCTGCACACACAATTTTGTTTTAAAATCATCTATTATTATCTCCTCCTCAGCAAAGGAATTTATAAATTCCTCAAACCTTGTACAATCATACATATTTGTATGGCAAATACGTGTGTGATCAACGCAGTCAAAAGAGACTACTGCTTTCAGTAAGTTTGAGGTGAATTCCCAGCTGATGCAAATGGAACTTTTACCATTGTCTTGATGGAGGCTGTCATTCCACCTGTATTAAACCATGGCAGAAAGTGATTTTCCACTTCAAGACAGTTTTCTAGGCTTGCAGAAAATGTCCCTCAATGTCTGAGCACTTCTTGGAAATTTTGTACATCAATAAGAACATTTGTCTAATGATTTGAAGAGCTCTGTTTTGTTCTCAAACACTTTTACGTCTCTTCTAAACTATGTGGAATCTTATAACTAAACGAGCATTCTTGAATAGCAGGGATTTCTTGATGCAAAAATGTCAACCTCTAACACCACAGTCTTTCAAGGAATGTTGAAAACACCAAGAGAAATATTCAGCCTGCTTCCTTCTCCCTTCCTCTCCACCCCTTGCCCCCACTAAGCTTTGATTTAAGCAAATGGGCACTTTCTGAGGAAAATAAGCCTTTCAGTGGAAATTCATTCAGTAGCTCTACTTCTCTGTAATTCAAAACTTCCTATTATCAGTTCAGGATGTATTTTTCATCCCTTTCTGGTAGACACATATTCGGCTATTACACCATTTGAATGTACATTCTGATTTTCACTCTGAGCACATTCCCACTGCTACAAACTGTTTGCAGTGGAATCAGTTTAAAGCAAGGCCAAAGGGTAATAAAAATAATTTGCATTTTAGAGGAAGCCTTCTGACCAACTCCAATCTACATGCAATAAAATGCAGCTAATATAAAACATAGCTAACACAAGTACAATTGCAATGCAAATATTCTTCAAATACCAGATACATTTAGAAGGTCATTAGACTGACAGTTTTTCAGAAGAAGGGCAGAAGTATGAATATATATATGATGAGCAAAGTATTTGATCTCTGTGTAAGAATTACAGAGCAAAACAGCAGAAATTTCAATGAACTGAGAATGCAAGCTTGCCTAGGCTTATAGGGTAAGATAAATTTTTTCTTCTATTTTCCAAGAGAATTCAGAAGCAGCTTTGAATTAGTAAGTGTGTTCAGTAGCATATGTCTCTGGAAGAAATGGTTTCCTGTGGCTTGGTGAGAATGTTTATGTAAATGGATATCTGCAGTAGCTACAAAGGATCCTAGTCCAACTTCTGTGTGAAGTTTCCTGAAGAGTTCCACCAAAAATCCTAACTTTGTTTGGCATCACTTAGAAGTACAGAGAACCTGAACTGAATTCTGAAGAAATATCTCCTCAGTACAGCACAGACAGCATTAAACTCCTTGTGATGGTCCTTGCCTTTATCATATAATTTATCAATCTCATTGCTAAGTGCGAGGAAAGGAGACAGAGATAAGGATTCCTGAATCTGTAGTGGAAGGAAAATTAATTAATTGGTACAGATAAAGCTTCTGATTTAATTAATCACTGTGAGTGGGCTTCCTGCTAACATTGGAGACAATACCTACCAATCATTCTCTCTAAAAAAAAAAAAATTAAAAAAATTAACTTTTCCATTCAAAACCAACCAGGCAAACTTCAGTTTCTGTTGCTGGCCACTGTCTTTGCTTCAGCTGAGTCAATGATTACTGCAGCATGGGAATCATAGTCATTTGCCACTGTGTGTGAAAGAGCTTCTGGGACAACCTTTCACACACAAACAAATTAATAAATACTTTGGCCAGAAGAGTTGTGCCTTATCAAAAATGAGATCACCTTGGTTTCTCTGCAAGATTCTAGCTTATGTTTATAGTGTATCACTCCGCATATTCCTATCTGACATGGATATGTGGGTTCAAAGGGTTTTCTCATCATCTTATAATAGTTGCTGCTCATGGAAGCAGGACAAACACTAGAGCAACCAACCACAGCTATCAAATCAACTCTCCACTATCTAATTTTTCTACTTTCCAACCTCCCAACTATTTCTCTATCTTTGATACTGCTTTCTCCTCAAAATACTAAAAGAAAAACAAAGCTGTGAGGTAAACCAGATGTGCAAGGTGTATATTCTATGGTGCTGAGCTCTTATAGCTAACAGTGTTAGATATTCAAACACACAAAATATAATTAACTATTCAAGAAATTTCCCCCCTCCAATTTGTTATACATGCCTGAATGAATGTTAATGGGGTCACATAGCTCTTTGAACTGCTGCTGACAGAACAATAAAGAGTTCCTGTGGTTTTCAAGAAACAGCACAGTATAATTTTGCTTGCTTTGCAAGGGCATTTCTTAATGATATCATTATACCCTCTAAACTCTGGTCCACTCTCAGAAACTCACAACACTTCAAATGACAAGTTACCTTCTCTTCTCCCTGGGAGAATTGAATCTCAATTATAATTTATAATGTGTTACTTACTCAGTGAATATTCCTTTCCTGTGCCTCTGAGAGGTGCCAGCTATGGTATTTTAATGAAGCACCCCCATTTTATAACCTTTCTACTCTGAAACGGGAACAGCAGCATTTAAAGAGCTAGATCTCTTACCCAATTCACTGAGTGAGGAAGGCAAATAAATTCCATTTGTCTTGAAAGACAATGAAAATAACTTAGATTTGTCTCTGATCCAAAGATAAATTGCCTGAACAGTATTACCTAAGAACATATAAATAAACTTACTAGTGCCATCTGTAATAAAATTAACTCAAATATTTGAAGTATTTTACTTTGTCTGCTTGCACTACTTTGAGGTTGTTTATTTTGCAAAGATTTTCTATTCAAATTAGCTTAGGAATGTTTGTTAAACTAACAAAATAAGCAAATGTTGCTATTAGCTTGAGTAAATTTATTTGGTATCTTCTTCTAAGGATTGCCCACCTTTGTGTGTGTATAAAGGAAAAAGACAAAAAAAGATTAAAACAACTCTTTGTAGGAGTGTATTCCTTTTCTTTGAAGCCAATGCAGAAAGTACATCTGTAAGATGCCAGGTTTAGACAGAAAGAAAGAAAAAGTCAGGAAATAAGCTTGCATGCTTATGGAAGATTTTGCAAATTAATCATCTTTGATAATTTTTATTTTAATTGGAAATTTTAGGTAGCACAAATTCCGTAATAACATCAGAACATGATTTTCCAAAATTAGCTTTTAAGAGCAGAGTGTTTCATTGGACATTCACATTGTTGAAAAAAAAATACATGAATTAAAGGCACTTCTGAGCATTTAGTTGTCAGGCAGCAGTTTCCCCTCAGAGCAGTATCTCTGGTCTGGGTCTACTCAAATTGCCCTGGACTGGTTAGTAAATATCCGTGCCTCTGGCATAAACAGGGGCAAGCAATCAAGGATTTCAGTGCAGTGAATGCTCAATTATGTCACCAGCATAACAAACCTGATTGTGGTTACCACAGGCAAAAATCACTATCTCCTTTGTTTTGTTTATTTGGGAGGTGGTGTCCAAGACCATAGAGCAGCTCCATGCCACCCCTCCCCAGATCCTGGAGGCTGTGTTTTCAAGGCAGGGCTCTTTGATCTGGGCTGGTTGGCACACTAAAAGATGTGAAACAACTCTTGCAGGAACATTTCATTAACGGTGAAACATCTGTTGACTTCTGTGTAGATTACATCCTTTTGAGAAACCTGTCACCTCAGTAGGGACAGATTTGGAAGATGTGACATAGGTGAAGACTTTCAACTGTTCTGATTTCTTTGCCATTCAGCTGTTGTTGCATGTGAAGCAGATCTTGCATCCTTTAAAAAATTCAAAATGCCGTTTGAACATGCTAAATGCAGTAAACAACCAACTTAAAAATTATTTGTCTTTTTCTTTTTATCAGTCTTTCTGTACTTACAGTCATGAGCTGACTTCTCCCCTGCATTTCTCCAATCATTGAAGAACAGCAGAACTTCAAAAGCTGGAGTATTTTTACACTGCCATGATGGGAGATTTTGTGAAACAGAAGAGTTAATGCCATTTCTTTTTTTTTTTTTTTTTGTTGTTGTTGAGTTTTGGGGGTTTTTTTGGTTGGTTAATTGGGCGGTTTCTTTGTTCAGTGTCTGAATGATGTAAACGAGTTCCTCAGCAACACATAAACATAAGGTTCCTATTGGGAAGTAGTCTATTAAAAAACTGAAGATCTGATTCTGTTCAATGCGGTTAAAATGAGCAAACAAACAGCCACTATCTCTCCCTGATCTCTCCCAAAAGAGGGAAAAAACACATCCTGGAATAAAATAGAAATGTCTGAGCCAATGCTGTGTAAGCTAATAGGAAATCATTAGATATATACTGCCCACCCTCTCTAAGCTACACATTTCATTTTGAAACAAATCTGTACTTGGAGGCATCAGTAATTATTTCCATTTATTTTCTGCTTCAGTGGTATGTAAAGCTGCAGTTTTGATATAGCTTGCCAAATGCCTCTGTTGATTTACATAAAAGGTTCACAGGAGGCAGAAATATTTGCCTGAGGGATAAAAATAAACATATTCAAGCAAACAAGATGCTAGTAAAAATGTAGTAAATTCTGAAATTCAGTGGAAAACTGACAGTGTTACTCCCTGTGCTTATCTAAGCATGACCATGGCAGAGTTTGGTGGCTCAAAAGCATGGAGCATTCAGGCATCCCCACTGATCTATCACCTGCTCCTAAGAGGCGCTGTCAACTCTTCTGCAGAGGACAGAGTAAAGGCCTGGTGGGTGGGGAGCTGCTGAGCTGAAGGTTTATTTTTCCTCCTGTAATGCTGGAGTGAGCACTGCTGATGGGAAGGGCAGGGAGGGGAGAACCACAGGGCCTTTTTCGCCATTTTTCTAAGCGACCCCACACACCCCCCGTGTCCTGGTGTCGAGGAAACCAGTGACTGTGACCATGAGATGAAAGGTGGACTGCAGCGTTATTACTCTTGTGACCAAAAGCCAGGAACAGCAAAAGACCCCTGAATTCCCCAGCTGTGCTCTGGCAGAAAACCACACAGTCTTCCCCAATGCCTTTCAGCTTTGCAGGAGTTCTGCACAAACCACAGGAATCAAAGGGGAAAAGGTTTCATCCAGACCCCTCCCGCTACTGTTGTGTTCTACCTGGATGCCTTTGAGGAGTGCATGGAAAGCTCACAGCAGGTCCTTTCCTTCAGGTGGGCAAGAGACTGTCACTCAAGGCAGCTACTACATAATGTGCTTACTGCCTCCTTCTGAAAACATCCAAAAACCCCCACTCCTCCTCTCTTTTATCTCCTTAGGCACATGGGATGTTTTGATTTTTTTTTTTTTTAAGAGATATAAAAGTACAAACAAAAAATTAAAACCCTTATTTTGCATTTGCAGTCTAGGTTTTGAGTCTTTGAGGTGCTTGCAGTTAATGTCCTCAAGATTTTGTTGGCTGCCATGAACACTGGAAACATTTTCTCCCCATCTGAATAAAAGCCAAGCTTTCATGCAGTATCACAGGAACTTAATGCTCAGTCTTTAAGAGAATCTTTGAAAATCACTAAGTTCATTACCAGTGCTGATTCTGTGTCTCCACAGAGTATGGTTTGCAAACATCCTCCCTCCCTTGCAAGGCCCACTTGTGAGCTGGCTGCTGCTGCTGGCCTCACAGAAGAGTCAGCTGTGTTGGATGTGGTTGTGATGGCAATGGGGTGGTGGCTAGGTTGGATGGAGGAGTAGGAGAGATGGATGGAGAGGCACAGCCTCTCTCAGCCAAATAACACAAAGCATCCATTGCCCTTAGCAAGGTTTTGTGATTAGCTCCAACACTTCTCTCATCATCAAATTCACATCAGTGTCTTTTCTAATTGGAAATGCTATTTATTTTCAGCTAAAGTAGCTCATTACAAAAGACATCCTCCTTTGGATGTAGTTAAAAGGACCCTGTTGTACAAGATGTACAGAGACCCTCAATACTTACTTTTGCAGTGACAATAAGGGGTGTTTTTTTCTATCAGGGTGAAAGGTTAATATTTAAGAAATCATTTTCTCTATGTGTACATCAGAGGAACAGGGCTTACCTTGAGCATGGAGTGCTGTGTTGCCTTTTGTTCACTAGCACAGAAGAATCAGGCAAGAATGGCAAGCCTGATTTTACTGCCACTTGCACACCTTCTGAACTCCCATGAAATTAGGAAAATTGAACAGGGAAGAGCCTCACATTACTGTTGATTTAGCTAGAAAATCAACTCATCTTGTCCATTAAAAAATGGGCACAGTTTGAATTGGAGACCATAAATTCAGAACCTTGTTCTTGTGATATTAAAGAGCCCTTACTCTTCCTGTGGAAAGATCAGTTCTGACCAGAAAAGAGTGATGTTTGCTATCAGCCACTACAGCATCTTGTCTAGGAGTGCAGTAGATCCTCCATCACCTGAGCTAAGCTAGAGAAGGCTTTCAGGTTTACTTGAAGTCGTGTGCTATCCCTAGCTGGATTTACTGGGCAGTTTGCAGCCATCAGTTGCTGAAAATTCAGTGATCTTTGCTGAACAATAGTCCAGACCATGTTTCCATCTTGCTTTATTCTAGCATTTAAAGCTCTGCATGGCTGGAAAACAAGATCTACTTGTTCAGTTACACTCAGTAGCTTTTCAAACACACAATGCATTTCTACTGTTATAAGCTCTGTTCTACTCTGGGTTTTTTTTTTCCAAGTCTTTAAGACTGGCAGCAATGTGAGGATAGGAGGAAAATTAGCATGTACCACATACAAGGAAGCACAGGTGTTCCTGTACCAGAACAAGGAGTTTTCAAAAAGGAAAAGGTCTAAATGAGGCACCTAGCAGGGTTTTGTTATCTATGAGGTCCTTGTACCTCCTCACACAGCTATTTTATCACAAAAAATGGATTAATAAGGTGTCGATCCATAACTGTATCCACACAGTGTCTTAGCGTGCTATAAATGGAAGAGAACAAAATGTCTTTTTCAAAGGTGAAAACAGGTTTAATAAAGTGGTTAATCAAATAAACCTGCATTCTGATTGCAATGATAGATTTCAATGAGAAGGAAGAAATGGTTCAGTGGGAACTCTGCATCCTCCATGAGAAAGGAAGAATGGATAAGCAAACATCGCTGAGGCAGCACCTCTGGTGTAAGTGGAAAGGAAAAAAATGTTTTAATTTGAAAAGCAACTGTGTTCTATCAAGAACTGGTAGTGAGTTTTTGTACGCTGCCTTGTATTCCACCCATCATGACTTTAAATCCTCCTGCAAAACAAGAGAGATTTTTGCTGACCCAGCAGTCTGTCAGCAGGCAGCTGGGCTTCAGGGCACTCAGTCAATGGCATGGCAATTATTTACAAAGAAGAACAAGTAACCTCTAATTCTTTGGGTCTTAGTTGCCTTTCACCTCCCCCACCCTCCTCACAAATACAGGACTAAGGAGAGGAAAATAAACCTAAAAGTATTATCAGAGGCAAGGGGTGGGGGGAAGGAAAAAAAATTACATTTGCATTTTCTCCAGTTTTCCTTTCCAAATCCTGTAAAAAAGGAAGTCTCAAATCTAATTGCAGAGTAAAAGTAAGGAAATACAGGGTCTAAATACATCTGCTTTTCCTAAAATAGTTCTTACTTTTTGTCCTTTTAAAGTACATTTCTGGGAACTTCAGCCTGTATTTAGGTTTAGAAATCCCTGTGAGATGCAGGAGCTGGGTCATGCCCACTTGGGGAGCAGTAAGGGAGGAGGTGCTGCGGTGTAGGAGGGCAGGCTCAAGGTCCCAAGGAAGCTCATTGCAGTGGGTGCAGATGTTGGCAGATGGTTCAAGCAGAGCTGAGGGGTCCAAAGATGGAGAGCTGAGCAGCCATCTCTGCCAGGAGATCAACATTTGGGGTTCCTGACCCCAGAGCAGTGAGGGATGGCAGTGGAGAGCCTGTGATGGAAGAGCAGGGAAGCTGGGGGATTTAGGCAGAAGGAGGTTTGGAGCAGAAGGTTGTAAGAACCGAGGAGACTCAAAGTTAGGTGGTGCTCTAGATAGTTTTTTGGGGTGGGGTGGTCTGGTATGCACCAAGAAGTTTTCTGAAAATATCATCCAAGATGGAATGTGAAATTAGAAAAAATCAAGAACTGTATATTTGGAGTGGTAAGAGCTGTGGGCTATGGTTCAGTGGAATGGGTAAGGAGTCTCCAAGGCTGCTAGGCCAAAAGGGATAGACAAAGCTTGAGAGGTTATGTGGGGATATCTATGTCACATCACTCAGATGATCCTGGTGATCCTGGTTTGAATTCTTTGGCAAAGGAATCTTCCTTTTTCCAGCAGGACCGCTAGGGCCTGTCAGGTGGTCTACAAGAAGCCTGTAAGTGCAATTAAACATGTAGTCAGCTTTAATATTTCATAATATCTATAAATCTATATCACATCATATCTATGCACAAAATCTATATCTAGACCTCGCTGATAGCCCTAAATATGGAAAAGAGAGTTGTTTAGAACAGGAGTGGCAGTGTGGAGGTTACCCTCCCTTAATCACTCTCTCAATTAGCATGTGAAGCCAGGAGGATCTTAACACTACATCCAAAGGAAAATACCATCAGTATTTTAAGTAGCTAGCATCCTCCTGAACAGGGGGGGTTTTCTCACTCCCCAGATCTTCTTCTGGCAACAGTGCTCAGCACCAGCTGGCCTCCATCACTCCTAGGAGTGTCTTTATAGTACCAAAAGCTCACAGGACCGTATTTCACTGAATCATCATTTTTTCTAGTACAGTTTGTGTGTATTCATACATAACAGTTCCTTGAAAAAAGGTCAAGGCTATGATTTTGAGTAAGATAATTGGAGCTGAAAGCAGTGTCAGCTCCAGAAAAAGTTCTGAAGACAACTGCGTGCATGCCTCTCTTCTGCATTACCCACCAGTCAGCCTCCTAGAGTTAAAAAGCCCACAAATTCGTAAGCCTCTTAACATAATGTAGACACTAAGAAACTGGTATTTCTTTGTATTTTCTTTTTTGCTTACTGAGATTGGAAGGATTTCTGCTTTAAAATCTCAAAACCCCTGGTGTTTGGCTGCATTTGTTTCTGTGTTCCTAAATTATTCGTTTTTCTCACCTCCTGATCTGGAGCCTTCTCCAAGTGGTGGTAACAAACAGGTTAAACTTTAAACTGCCATATTTTTATTGTAGCTACAGCCATAAAAATAGGAGCAGTATACTAGTTCATAGTTTAATCAATACCTTTAGCTCTTTATCTACCTTTGGATTTTATAAATTGAATTGTCAATACTACAGTGCAGATACATTTCTTAAAGTTCATCAGAAGATTTGAAGATTTGTGGCCATTTTAATCTAGACTTAGAAAATACTCCTTGTGCTACTCACTTTATTTTGGTCCTTATATCCTCCAATTCAAACCTCAAAAGTTCCCCTCCCTCACAGCAGTACTTTGCTGCTGGAGTCTTTCATGGAGAGGTAGAAAATTACTTTACACCATGCACATGCTACTGTAGAAAAGATGGTTGCCAAATGGGTTTTTAAGGTTTTTGATATGTCTTACAGCATGGGAAAGCAATTACATTTTCTACCTTTTGGATTAAGAGTGTGAGGGGTGAAAAGCAAGACACCTTTTGCAGTCGTGGTCCTGGCTGCAGGAGCTCTTCACTGTAAATCCAGTATTAACCCCCTGTGCATTTATGAACACTCCTACATGGCCCATGAAATGGCACTGTTCAGCAGTAGTCACCTTCCTGACAGCAATAATTGAGGCACAAACACCAGTCTGTTCAGATATTTTTATAAATACAAGCGTATATCCATACATATGTACATACATAATGTGATGGTGGCTTGGTGGAGGTCTCTTCCAACACAGATATTCTGCTGCAGCTCCAGTGAGCTCCTCACAGACCTCCCTCTGTGTTACTGGAATTGATGCAGGACTGTCAAGAATGTGGATCAGCCACCTCAGTTCATGCTCTCCAAGAGCCCAAAGGCCCTGTAGGATCTGCTGTCATCTCAAAGTGGCACATCCTCAAGAATACACTGGTGCATTCCTGTCATCGTAATATTTGCACAAATGTCATTGGAAAAATTACACAGAGAACTTCCCTGTGCAGGCAAGGTTTTACCCATGGCCATGTAGAGCTTCTGTTTGTCATCAACTGTATGACAAACTTTATAACTGTTTTTTTTCCCGGTGAATAAATTTCTAGATTTGGAAAACACCTGTGGACTATTTCTATGTATGTATATGTGTGTGCTTTGTTTAGTAGAGGTCTTTAATAAGAACTTCAAGATTTTGCCTTCTGAGGAAGTAGCATAGTGGAAGATTTACAGCTGACTTTACAGTAAACTTGTTCAAATATGTCTCAGAGACATCTTTGGCATAGCTGCCATTATTTTCACTGAATCACAGTTTTACAAGTTTACATATATTGAGACTAAGAAAAATAAGAATAACATGTACCTAATTTTCTTTAGGCCATATACAATTCATTCAGCCATTTACCAGCTATTTTAATTTCCAAAGTTGCAGCTACTTCATAACATTTGATATTTCAGGCAGTCCTTTTTTCCTTCTTTGAATATTGATAAGATACGCTACAGGGAAGGTGGTAAGAGACTTTGATTCATGAGTTATATTTTGCAATAGATGCAAAAATATGAAATAGAAACTTCCTTTTTCTTAAGTTCATAAAATCAAGAGTCATTTTCTCTGGGGCCATTTTGTCTTCCATCCACTAGCTTAAAGAATCTGTATCCATTTGAATTTTGCCAACAGCAAGAGCTGACAAGTAAATGTAGCACGTACATGAATTCCCAGAACTGACAACAAGGGCAAATCTTTTGCTGACTTCAGAACCAAAGATTTCAGCCTAGTAAGTAATTTTGAACTATTTGCCCTTCTAAGACTATGTAGTAAAGGGACTGGACACAAAAATGTGAATCTGGGAAGTTATTGCTACCATTTTTAAGAACTGCAGGTATTCATTTATATTATCAATGGTTAATGCATTTATTACAGGAAAGAGTAGTATTTCACATCACTGAAGTTCATGCATTTTTCCTCTGTTGGCTAATGTCTTTCTTTCTAGCTGTGACTGACATTTACTACAACTTGCAAATAAATAAACACCTTCTCAAATAATATTATTGTTATTTCAGCTGCATATACAACTATTCAAAAAAAGTTCAGAAAAAAACCAAAACAAATAAAAAAAATCCACACTTTTCAATGAACTAAGAGTGAGTAGCTGTGATTAAATAAATGCTCTTCCTGCTGCAATGATACTTTGTTTCTCACCTCCTTGCCTATTGATTCCTGGGCAGGGTAGAGCAGCACAGCAGGAAATATGCATGAGACTAAAGTTGGACAGCTGATAGTTATTCCAGATGTCACGGGATTTCTCCCTTTTCCCCATCCCTGGTAGGTCATTCCACAGGAACTTGTACCTGTGTGAATTGATGTGAGGGGAACATTGTTTTATCAGAAGACTGTCCCCCAGGGAAGGAAAGGAGTTTGTTGCTTATGTTTAGTACCACAAATTTTTAGCACCTCTCTGCACCTAGGACAGGATATGAGGTCCAAGGACTAAGAGGGTATTCCTGGAAGCAAAGATGTTATCAGTTCCAGGGTGGACAACAGAAAGAACCCCCTCAGGGAGACCCTGGAGGAAGAGTTTAAGGGACTTCTTGAGACACTCACTCTGCTTGCTGCTCCTCTGAGCCGTTCTCCTCCCTGTTTGCCAGTGCTGGAATAAGTGCCTCTCCTCAGAGGTCTGGAGGACATGATTAAAAAATGTAGCCCCCTAGAACACAGATGTTCTGCTTTCAGCATCCAGTCACCGGTATTTCTTGCAAATGCTCTGTCATTTCCTGGGCAGATCTCAAGAGGGCTGAGTTCTGCTCATGTAGCCTTGTTTTGTTCAGTGCTCCTCTTCAGCTGGGCAAAATCCCTCATTTTTGCCTGAGGCTCATTAACCTGGGTTAATAAACTCTCATTATCCAAGGTTTCCTCAATCGACTGCTGAATTGATGATGAGTCTTCCAATATATGGCTACCTCACAGAGCGAGGTTTAACATCATGTAATTAAAATCCCCATTATTCTAGCATGAAGGTGACTGAACTGACACAGAGCAAACTATGCCTACTAATTCAGAAAATAATGATGCTGAGTGAAAGCACTCAGCACTTCTCCCATCAGGAAGTCTTCCTATGTCTGTGCAGGACACAGCTTAAGGAACTTCAGATGCAGGGAGAGACAAACAAGTCATTTAAAACTGGAGACTGAGTCAGGAGATGTACAGAGTACAGCTTATATACACTGCAAGAGAAGGGGCAAAAGATGTCTGAGATAATCAACTTAAGACCTTGTTGTGAGCTAAAGGAGATTGATGTGGAGGAAGTAGTGCTGCTTCGGGTGTGGCGTGGCACATCCACACAGCATCAAGTGGAATTACTAATTAGGCCATGTGTAGTCAAGGGATGCACTCTATGATGAGATGTAAGGATGACTTTTTTACTCCTAGATTTGTCTTGTTGACTCATTTCCTCCCCTTTTACAAGTCAAATTATTTTTCTGAATATCAAGTATATGTTAGTGTCCTGGGTATGTGTCATCTCCTTCCTACTGAGCTTTGAAGAAAATATTTTTCATTGAGTTGACCTTGACAATGCTGATTTAAAACTACATACCTTCAAATAATGTACTTATGTAGTACCTCTGTGGTATTTTTTCCTCAGGATTTTTAGACCTTTGTGTCTTAAGCGAAATAGAGACTGTAAAACTATTCTGAATGTATTAAATGTCCCAGGCAAAATAGTTTCAAGCAAAACAGCCGTGACAAGAAAGAAAATGAAGATGCTTAGATATGTATTCATTATTTCAGAAATTGAACTCAACAGGGGATGGTACAATTTTCAAGTGATAATAACCAGCCTGATTAATTCAAAGTCATGTGTTAATATTGTTACTAAAGCAAAACTTTATCCCTTATCTGTACATGTCTGGGCAGGTGATTTCTGGTATCAACACAGAATGATGGATTTTTAAGGGTAGATTTGAATTTATTTCCAATCAAGGTTATTTGTCAATGGGATTATGAGATTGCTCAAGTCAGTTCAACCAAGCAACTTGAAGCATTTAAAAATTTAGACCAATTTAAGAATATCAGTAAATTTCAAAGTTAATTTGTCCAGATAACAAGTAAAGCTGTGTTAGGACTACTGCATGATAAAACAAAAGCATCCAATCAGGAACAACTCCAACTTTAGACCAACCCATGCTATAGAGCTCCGAAACAAATGAGGGAAACAGGAATAAAAAACATTCTGACAATTTTTCTGTCAGCGTCCCAGTTCTCTGGGTCCTGATATCTCCCTCTCCTCTTGAGTGACCCAATATGTCCCCGTCACATGAGTAAAATAAAGTTGCCTTTGTTATATTTCTGAATGAGAAACAGATGTGTAATTTGGTCACCTGAAGGTCATGCTTTCAGCCATAGAACAAATACAAGGATGGGTCTTCTAGTCTTCTGAGATCTCTATAGATGTTACATGACATACAATATACATTTTTCTTCCAATAATTTTGAACCCACAAGAGTGTGAACGGATTCTCCAGTAGGAGTTAATGTTTTTAAACAAACTCAGCATTCCAGTGTTTAGTCGACCCAAGTCTTAGCAGATTTCATTGTGGTCTCTGCCTGGATGTATGACATACAGATTTTTGGGAGTTTTTTATTTAGATAGGAGGATCAGCCTCCACTTCCCAGACAGGTAAAAAAGTTTCCAGTGGATATTTATAAATAGGATTGAAGGACTTTAGCTTTGTCATGAGAGGGGGTAGGAAAAAATTTGGAAGACTTGTTTATTTCAGCCCTTTACCAAAAGTTTTGTGTCAACACTAGCACCTGACCCTGGTTCTGCCCCCTCAGTTGTACCCAGGCTGCATTTTCACCTGTTTCCAGACTGGTTTGAGAAGTATTTTCTGTTCAATTTCTCTTTGCACTCACTTTCTATGGGCCAGGTCTTGTTTAATGCTTTATTGTATAACACTGGAAACAAAAGGAAGAATGGGATTGCTTCCCAATTTCTAAAGTTTCCAGTCAGGCATGTCTGCTTAGCACTAGAACTTCACAGCCTGCAGCTCCTCTGTGTTAAACAGCAGGAACAGCACTTACCCTCTAACATGTATTCAAGTCATATGTCTGAATTGTGCTAAGGGTTTCTGGTTTCTGGACAGATTTTGAATATATATCAGCCATAGAGTTGTGAATAATAGCTGTATTTTCAGTATCATTACTAAGATCAGTAACTGAGAGAGCTTATCTCAGAATACCAGACTAGATGGATTGTGGGTCCCTCTGTGCTATTATGGAGAAGGTGATCTGGAAATCAAATTATAATTTTATGCTGCACATATCATCCTTTCCATGTAAAATATGTGCCATAAGTTTAACAATTAAACTATTCTATACTGTATCTAATTAATATTCATCCTCATGGTGACAATAGAATACCTGCAACAGCTTAATATGGGAGACATCTACATAATGCATAATGCAGCCTCATAGCTGGTAGGATGATGCAGACATTTTTTCCTACTACACCTGATTATATCTGGTTTTCCTCATCAGTTTAATAGACAGTTCAGCATAATCCAACAAATATTCCACTGACCAAAAAGACATGTATATCATTAGACCACCTTGCCCAGACTGTTTTGTTCAAATCCTGCCATAAAGAAATACCTAAAATGCTCAATGAAAACAAAATGTTATCTTGAATTTTGGCAGTGATTCATACTGAAGACAGCTCACATGAGCTGCACAACAAGGAGCATTATCGGATGTTCATGAGTTCACAGGCCAAAAATGTTAATGACATTGAATAAGTTGTTTATTCATTGTGGCCACAAACCACACTGAATGCTTCATTACACACTTAATGACTAGAGATGAACAAATTGATTTTCTAAGTCGTTGTCCCAGTATTACAGTTGGAAAAGCAATTGTTGTGGGTCAAAACAAAACAGAAAACATCCAGTTCATTCTTTGACTTGCAAAAGGCTTCATGTAATTTTTGAATGTTTCTTTCTCCCTGTTCATATCACACTGAAGATACATATCAAAACAAAACTTGGAAATAATTCAGTTTGTGCATTTGCTTGATTTTTTCCTCATTCTTTTTTTGGCAAGATGCTTCATCAGATAAATTGAAGTAATTTCAGTCAATCTTTTGTTTCTTCAGGGAATAAACAACTTTCTAACAAATTTGGACCACTGTCTCTACAGTTGAAGCAGACAGATGCTCTATCACTCCACTTGCTAGTGCTAGTCTAAAAATTGGATAATTTCTCTGGTGACAACCACCCAAGCTAAGAAAGTCCCCTGGAGCTGTGTGTATATACGTTATTTAAAATATGTTCTCATGTCGGAGTAGCTGTGTTGCTTTCCTGAACAACTTTTGACTCAGACATCAAAAGCTCGATGCTATTAGAAACTATCCTTCAAAAGAAAAGCTTTTTTGTTGTTGTGGTCCAGCTGTTTGTATCTGAAATAAATTGGTACCAAATTGCATTGTCTTGCAGTGTTATAAACTAGATAGCACTGGGTGGAAGAGTTGCTGTCCTTCACTGAGGGATTTAGAGTCAATTTGGTCATGTTGTCAGCGAAATCATTTCTTGTTTGCCTATCTAAAGGGTTAAATGGTCACATAAGAATGCTTAAGTGCTACAAAGGGCTTCCTGTGGTTTCCCAGTCTGGAGATTGTTTACTTTGCAGAATAGATGGTATTGCCAGGGCCAAGGGAGAGGAGTATTTAAGTGCTCCCTGCAGATCAGGAAACAGAGAAATCCTGAGGCAGAGGGTTGACCTATGGTGAGGATATTCACGTCTGGATTCTGAGGGAAGGTTGTGCATATGCCCTATGGAAGCAGGGGAGATGTTGCTTCTCTCAGCCAAGCACTGCAACCCTCCAGTGTTCTGGAGAGCTTCAGTGAACTGCTTGCACTAAGAGGCTGAATTAAGCTTTATGGATGTTGTGGGTTGTTGATGTTTTTCCTAAACCCAAAGGGTTTTATGGATGAGCCATTCTGTTTTACAAGAATAGATTTTTTTAATGACTGCTTGTTTCTATCTTTGCCTGTTTGGGTACTGTACAGAAATAGTAGCTGTAAATGCAACAATGGTTTTAGTGGAATTTTTAGAAAATATACTTGATAGCATTCCCAGGAATAAAGACAGCTACAAAAATAAAGGGCACTGCAATAAGGGATGTAGTCTATCTTCTAGAAGTTAATGTAGCCCTCATGATCTCTTCAGAGTCAGCATTTCCCTCTATCATTCTAGAAATATATGTAAAACAAATTGTAAGGAATTCCTAAATATGTCACATTTCGGTAAACTGGGATAGCTTTAATACCCTTTTCAACCCTTTTACTTTACTCTGAGTTCTACTAAACACTTGCTAATACCAGGAGGTCCAGAAGTAGGCTGCAGAATGTCACAGAATGGCAGGTGCTGAGCTTTCAAATGGCAAGTGCTTCTAGGTGAAGTGACATGCTGTTGTTTTCCCTTTCCTTGCAAATTGTTTTCTTACAATCAATCATCAGCTTTTATTCGACCCTTTTTCACCTTAGAAAGCCCATGTGCCTCAGGCTTGGAAGTGAATCTAAAAAGGAAATGTCAACTGAATGAAAAACAAGCGTTTTGAAAAGTCACAGTTTGTACTTGTAGATGTTCAACACTCAACACCAGAGTGCTGAGCCATGTCAGGTTCTCAGGTAGTCCAAGGAAATCTGCTGCCGTTGGGTCCTGAGCTCATTGTCACACTGTGAAACCTGCTCAGCAGCTCTCAGCTCCAAGGATGACTTGCAAAATTACCCACTATATATGCAACATAACCAATGTGATCATAAAGATCCTGAATTATTTTTTTTTAAGAAGTTTTTATACCTTGTTATTAAAGCACTGCATGGGAGTGCAGAGCTCTTGCAGGATTTGCTAGTGTCTGAGGAGAGGATGTAGAATTTTCCTGGCTAGCACTGAAATATTCCTGAAGCACACATGGTGTTACTCACAGGATGGTACCTAACTTGAGACATGAGGAGGAGGAACTGAAAGAACTTTGTATTACAAAAATTGGGATCTCAATTCATGCGCTCAGAGGCTTGGCCGGCCACTCACACAGAATTGCTTTTTTTTATTTTTCCCAGAAGAAAAACCTCCTAAAAGACCCAAAGAGTCCCAAAAGAGTATTTCAGAGAAGAAAGTGATTAGCTATTGACTGTGGCAATACTGAAATATGCTGAAAACCAGAGAAAAGGATATCATGATGGTGTCCCCTTCCCTTTTCTATAACAAATGCAGGATAACATTGCAGATGACTGGGTCCCTTCTGTTTTAGTAAGAAATGTTTTGATAAAGAAAGTTTAATCTAGCAATTTATTCCCAGGCAGGCTATCTGGGCTCCTAAGGTATAAATATCTTCAAAAATTTCCATCACTTTAGTTAATTCTTTTTTTTCATCCATAGATTAGAGAGCTATGACCTAATTGTCATTAGAGAATTCATTTGAGAAAGAAAAAGATCTTACAGGAAAAAAGTAAACACAGAAAGCCCTTAACTGAACACTGAGAGTACTTTGTGAATACACCGAATTTTATCCTGGTTTCATACTATTTCCTTTAGCCACTACCAGAGATAGGGTGTTGGATCTGCTTGATTTGGCTCAGCAAGGACCTTCCTATTCTTTCATGAAAACTTTTTACAAAAATTGAATTTGAGCAATTGAGCTCCCGAGTATTTGTCCTATTGTTAATTACTCAGAGGCAAATAAAAGGCAATCAGAGATCACACTGGTGTCAGCAGTCATTAACACAAGCAAGTAAGGTCAAAGGATGGAAGAGAAGGAAGCAATGTTCAGATCTAGTTGTGTGACTTGGGAAATTTTGTGTTCTTGTATTTTCTGCTTCCCCCGATGACAAAAAGACCAGGTAACATTCATGTACCAAACCAAGGGCACCTGGGTCACTGATCACCTGTGCAGACCCACCTTTAAAGGTTGCCAGAGCAATATGTCCTCTGAAGAGCAAAGCGGGGAGCACGAGGGAGGAAGTTAGAAGGCAATATTAGAGGAAGGTAGCCTGAGCAGTTTCCCAGAACATGGCCTCACAGGAGACCACCGAGTCAATGGAGAGGGGTTGCAAAGATGGCAAGGCAGATTTTTCAACTTACACTTTGATTTAATGAAAAGTAAAGCAGAAGGTGAGCAGATTCTCGTGAAAATGTCCAAGCCTTCATGAGACTCTTCTGCCAGACATATTTGATCTCTTTCATTTTGCCTGATGAATATTCCCTCTGGTGGCCTCACATTAAGGTGACCTGTCAGCTCTCCTTTATGAGCACCTACCAGTAAACACAGTCCTGCAAGATACAGGACATGATCAGCATTCAGTGCTAGTTCCATTTAAATGTCAGATTATTTCATTATTCCAAATCCATGACAGTGAGGCAGCTTTTAAAATACACTGCCTTGACATTGCAGGTGTTTCCTCAGTCTGATACCACAAAGTATGAAAAGAAATACCAGGTTCTTTAGGGGAGGGCATGTGAAGCTTTTGCAGGCACAGCCACTGCAATATGTTTAAAATGCAAAGTCATATTCGCCACCTCTCCAGCCCCCTGGCTCACCACTGAAAGCCACCTACTTGCTTGCTGTGTTTGTCAGCATTTCTGGAGTCCCAACACAATGCTGAACAACACAGCAAAAACTCATGGCTCAGATCTTCCCTCCTGTTTTGTTGCCACTTCCACCATAACATACTTGAGCTGTGTTATACACTACAAAATAAGCAAAATCAATACAGAGCTGAAGCAAAGCTTAATATGGAAAATCAGATGGAAAAGTAGAATTAGACGGAGAAGTTCCTAATTCTGCCCATTGGAGTCGGAGCCTTGAGGCCAGAATGATTCAGAACTTTGTTGTTTTGACAAATAAATCTGTAACCTGCAGCCATTGGTGCTGGGACTGTACTTTGGAGCTACAGTTTCTACTGACATTAGAATCTGTCATAAAGCCAAGACACTCATCAGGCAGGAAAAAAAATACACAGCAAATTTCACTGCTTCATGCCCTGACAAGCATTATATTCAAGTCCTCTTCTAAATAGAGAAAGCCTGTCCATACTTCTGTGTGTAAAATGAGCAAGTGAAAGGTGTTAACATTTTGTTGTTACCTGGCTTCTAAAATACTCAAGCACAAGAGAAGATATTTTCTTATAAACATTTAAGAGAATAAACATATGATTGAACATTAATACATTGTCTTTATACATTAGGAAGGATTTAGCTGTTACCATGTTTTAATTGAGGGAGGTGAAAAATGATGGTGCAGCTGTTGTTACTCAGCACAATTCTGCAGAGATTGGTTTCAGGAACTCAAACCTCACAAGTGTACACTTGGAGGAGTCCCAGAGATGGACACATATTAGTATCCACCCCTCATCTTGGAGTTTTCCACAGCTGTGGATCATAAATACTCTTTGATGTCTCAGGGCAGAAATACCAGGTTCACCTAGGCCATTCTTAGGTGAAAGGATAATATATAATGTTATCGGGACCCTCAGAAGAACAGGTTCCACAAGGAATAGTAACCAGCAGCTTTAAGGAAGTAATGAGCAGTGATGGACAGTAACCTCTCCTGCTTTTTCAGGAATGTTTGTTTTCACATGTTGAGCTTCATTTGACAGTAAATTTTCCCATGAATGAGCAGAGGCAAGGCTTTTCATTTTGTCTCTAGATTTACACAGAATTGCTGTGTGCAGTCAGGTGTTATTTTCTTCAACTTCCAGCTGGTGTGGATAGCTTTATATTTTGCTAGGATGATCAGGTATGTCTGTGGTATGTGCTATTTATTTAGAAAAATGCTTTATAAAGCAGCAGAGGCAATGAAGCTTTTGACCTGTAGCTCTAAAAACACATGTGAAGTCAATCAAAATGAAAGACAAAACGCACACTGAAATATATTGTCATGGATTTTGTTTCAACAAACTTAGCTGAGCCAGAGGAGGAGAGGAAGTGTGAAAGAATGACAACAAGGGGGGGGAAAGGCACCAGAAAGACACCAAAAAGGCACATGAGCATTAACATCAGGTCCTTGCAGTCTGAAACTTATGACAAGCTTTGGAGAATAACAGAAACAAATACTCCTTACCTACTCGAGAGGGATTTACTTGGACGAGTAGGAAAAGGCAGCAGAAGGCAGAGAAATGAAACAATAATGTCCCACTGGACTGCACCTCTGCCTCCAACTTGTTCACATTACACTGGCAGCTCAGAGAGAAGAGGCCAGAGGAGGCAAGAGGGAAGGTCAGAGAGAAAATGAAGGACTGTGTAACATGCATGTGTATGCATCCATGACCATAGGACAGGTCTAGTCACACAGGGAGGAGCTGCAATACATATTAATCCCAGTTCATAGGGAGGAGCCCTATGAATTTAGCCCACACAGGGCCATAATTTGGACCACACCCTGGAGAGGAGTAGGAGCTGCCACAGGGAGCTGAGTCCTGCATCCCTGCAAACACCAGTGCTGTGCATATCCTTGTTTGTCACTGATGTTAAACATGGCTGATATTCTTATTATAAAGAGTGTATGCATGCTTTAAACTGTCTTTTGGGGTACCTGATTCCATAATATTTTAAATGCAGTTGTGCTTTATTGTAACTGAAATTGCTGGTACTACTAGCTTTATACTTCCGTAGGATGCTCAATTATTTGTCTCACGATGCTTTTTAGAAGAATTGTCAGATTAAACTATGAAAACAACTCTAAATGTTTCTTTAAAGAGTGCAGAAACAGGATTAAAACTGAAAACCTCTTTACTAGAATAAAAGAAACCCCGCAGAGCTGTGATGTGACAGGATGACTAAGCCAAATATCCTTTCTTGAAATGTCCTTTTTCCACAAGCAGATGGTTTGCTGTTATGATCAGGGGATCTGAAGCCAGAGAAATTATCCTGTTGTGAAAATGCCACTGGGGAGAACACATTTAATGCCTCCTTCTTGTATTCTCTTCCTTACTTTTGCTTCCTACTCATGTGATTTCTGTAAGTGGTTGTGGGAGACCTTATCCTACCCCCTGCAAAGGAAAAGAGGCCATTCCTGCCATTTTTAAAGGAAATAAAAAGAAAGTGCTGCTTCACATTTCCACTCCAAGCTGTGAGAACAGCAACAGAAGGGGTAATAAACTGATCATGGCTGGATTGATGGAAGTAGGAAAGGAACCAGTAATTATTTATCGATAAGTATCTGTTTTAAAGTCCTCCTGCAAGTTTGCTATTTTCCCCCAACTCCCCTTTCTAGCCACACTATCAGTGATTTCTAATGGAACTCAAAATCTCGAAGGCCATCAGCTACCAAGGTTCAATTAACTCCTGAGGTGTGCTGTAATGCCACACAGACCCTTGGATTTGAGTTTTAATATCCATGCTGTCATTTCTGCCACAGCCAGGTCCTTCAGTTCCTGCTGTCTCAGGTCCTTGAGCTCAGCTGTCTCAGATGAGAAAACCTATTCCACCTCTGCTTGTGTCCATCTGGTGCAGCAGCATCACTTGCACCTGGGATGAGTTCACTGCACATTGGCATGACTGCTTCCCACCTTTATCACATCTCACAATCCATACTGGACTTACTGCTTCACTCTGCCTGTCTCAAGACACCTGTGAGACCAAAGTGACTCTGACAGCTGCCTGACAAGCACAGGCATCTTGTCTTCAGAGTTCATGTGACCTCCAGTGCATCACTGGTGCCATGGTAATTTCACAATGTTGAATACAGACTGGGTTGTGACCTACCCTTCCTGTATGTGTCTTAGTAGCCCTCTCAAGCTGCTGCTGCAGGCAGCTTGATAGGTACAAATTTCCTTATGGCTTCCTCATGTGAGGAGTTTGCTGGGGAGACATTCCCAGGGAGTTCCACTGGAATACATCTTTACACTTTACATCTTAATTTGTTTATTTTGTGTCAGAATTTCTGAGTTACTTGAGGCCTCCAGATGGGATTTTTTTACACTTTCCCCCCATATCTAACATAATTGGTGTGTAACTTAGCGCTGTTTACACTGTCAAATACTTTTTATTTCCAAGAAAAAGCCTTGTGGCTCCAAGCACAACGCAAGGAAATAATTTCATGAAGAGATTATGATCATGCATATATGAATGTCCCAGTTTCATAAGGTCACCTCCCAGAGTGTTACAGCCTTTTCAGTTTCTCATTAGAGACATTGCAATAGATGCCATTTTCAGGTCATTCATATGCAAATGAAATATTTCAATGTTTTGCTTACTTTCTACGTGATCTGTAAGCACAATACATTCACTTGTTCTTCTTCATTATACTTTTCTCCCTAGAGCAATAAGCTCCTCTTATTATATCCCAAATTATGGCAAGAGAAACTTTCCTGGGTAGATGAGCCCTGGACCATCTTGACCCGTTCATCTCTATTTCATACTCTGTTGAGAGTTCCTTTATTTCCCAAAAGCATCCTTAGGTTCCTTTTTAGTTGCTGCCAACAATTATCCGTCCATTGCATGAATTCAGTCTCTGAGATGCAGAAGTTGGCATCATTTTAGCTCAATAATAAGCATTTTTTTACTTCTAATACTATTAGAAATTTTAACTCTTCCATAAATGTTAATGCTATTCCTTGTCCAAATGCTTACTGGCACAAATTTGTTATATAATAAAAGCTAACCTCAGAGTTTCACTCCTATCAAAATATCCTGTTGTTAATACTGGTGTCCCTGGTGCACCAAATATCATGGAAAATTGTTTGTGTTCCATAAACCTTCAGGTGGACAGGGAAGAGGAGGGGAAGGCACTGATCTCTTCTCTATGGGAACCAGTGACAGGATCCAAAGGAATGGCCTGAATTGTGTCCAGGGAGGTTAAGGCTCGACACAAGGAAAAGGTTTTTTATCCAGAGGGTGGTTGGGTACTGGAACAGCTTCCCAGGGATGTGGTCACAGGCCCAAGCCTGACAAAGTTCAAGAAGCATTTGGACAATGCTCTCAGGCACACTGCCTGGTGTGACTCTTGAGGATGGTCCTGTGAAAGGCCAGGAGTTGATGATCCTGATGGGTCCCTTCCAAACCAGCATATTCTGTGATTCTATGATGCTATGCTGTTTTCCTCGGCTGCTATGAAGAAGTGTTCCTTCCTCTACAGATCTCTGCAGCTCTTTTAAATGCCTGTGTGGTGTTGTGATCCTTTTACAAATAACAGATATTATCTTGTGTGGGTTGCTTGTCCACCCTGGGTTTCTCTATCATGGGTTCTGTGGATTATGCTTTCCTGCCTCAGTCTCATCTGCAGAAAGATTGTGGGTGTATTTTCATGTCTGCAATATTAAAGCAGAATTTAACCTTCTCAGATTTCAGGTCCTTCAAACACTTTGTTTTAAGTAGATTCCAAGTATTTCAGTACACACTTTCTTGAATAATTTTTCGCTGAACTTGTGATTTTATCACAAACTGAATTCCAAAATGTTTAAAATCTTTTTTGCCTTTCTATAAATCACAGCCACAATTTTATTTTTACTATCTTACTCATATTGTTTGTTTGAAAACAAACATCTGATGTGTTTCCCTTTATCTTGACTGCAGTGCTAAAATTGCTGTCATAATCTTTCATAATCAACCTTCTTTTCCCAAAATAATTTCAACAATCAAGGTGCTTCACAAGTTCTCTGTCAGAAATTAAGCTACCTTAACAGTGGCACTTCTGTTTTATGGATACAGACTGAAGTATTGGGCAAACTACTCCAACAATCTTCTGTGGTCTGAAAAAGTTTTGATGCTGACAAGTTGTTTAACTTCTCTATTTTTCTGTTAGGAGATTTTCTTGCTGTTTATTATCAAGAAAATCAATTGTTCAATCATCGGCTTGAGTGAGGAATTTGCTGTATGCAATGGTGGATTTCACACTGAGCAGACCTTTGTAGTCTGAACTCATTCACAACTCAATCAGTTCAAACAGCAGAACCTAAGAGATCTCCCAAGTTGTAAAACACAGTGCATCTAAGATGCAACTAAAAAATTAAAATAACATAGTACCTAGAGGAGACAATTAGTGAAGAAGAAGAAGAAAAAAAAATTATTAACTTGTTATTCTTAAAGTTTTGAAGCTGGTGGTACTAATTGCCAATAAGTGATGAATTGACTTTCCCAGACAGATCCTGACAGAAGTGGGGAAATATATCACTGTAACCTCTGCATTATAAGTATGCTGTCAGTGGACCTTATCTTCAATTTTTGTGCAAAAATGTTCTGTGCATGCACATTACAGTATATATATGATAAAAGTGTGTCATTGCCAAAAGTAAAAAAAAGAAAATGAAGCATGTGCAAAGCATCCAGTAATACTTAGCTTCTCATTAACACTTAGAAACCTTGGCCTTGACTGAAATCTCCAAATGTTTTTTCAAATTTCTGGATGTTCAGCAAAAATTTTTTACTTCCTTCCAGAATAACCTAGCACTACTGGAGAGCTGTCCAGTGAACAGCATAAATTAACACTCTTTACTAAGCTCAGATACCTTTCTGTGCCAGTTATAGATTTCAATAATGGGAAGGTTTTAATTGAGTTGGTGGACATAAGTGGGATTAATATGGATTGCACGTGTGCAACATTCTGTAGCAGCTAATAGGGAATGCAGCATTTCTGATAACTTCTCTTCACCTAAAAACAAGGAAATAACTTCACATTCTTAATAACAAGGAAATCCTTCATTCTTGGAACAACCGCTCAATGCAGGGAGTTAGTGATATAGATTTTCTTCTGGTCTAAGCAGGTTATTTTCTTTTGTTTATTGCTGTCATTTATGCTCATAATATGGGTTTTGCAGCAAAGCAGGTAATAAATAAGCCTTACCTTTCTGCCCATTCCTATAATAAATTCTGTGGCATATTATAAAGATGATGAAAGCTTCAGCTTTAAATGGAAGCTGTAACCCAAAGCCCTGAGTAAACAGTGATCAGTCAGCAGTAAGTGTGGAACATGACAGGGCAGGAAGAGTCTGACAACTTGAGATGCACATACACCTTAACATATGAAACACCACAGAATCATGGGGTAAGCAAGTTTGAAAGATTAGATCCCATTCCTATTTTAAAGTGGGGCAAACTTGGAAACTAGAACTAAGTGCTACAACTCCAAACAAAATCTCTCCAATTTTCTAGAGGGATAGTACCTGCCACTGGGCCTAAAGTCTTGCTAAAGTCAAAGTTAATGACACTAAGTAATTTGCAAATTTGCACTGGTACTCAGTGCTTGGAGTTTAATAAGAAAGATGGCTGCTGCCTGCGATTAGGTGGGAGAGCTCTTGATGGGAGGCCTTCAAAGAAGGTACAGACGGACTGTCCTGTACCTATCTAGCAAATTTAATGAACTCCAGAGAGATGTGACAGAGGATACTCCAGTCTCTGGGTGGAAAAAACCTAATTCATTTAAGATTTCATGTAGCAGTACTTAATGTGAGACTTTAACCCAATATGAAACGAAAGAGAACGAAAATTTGTATGGCTTTTTAATCTGAGGTGCTGAGAAAGGGGGTCGCACCTTCTTGTGGACTGCAGTTTTAGCAAATTCAGTGAAATTTTTTCCCTGCTCTTGGCCCTGAAAAAAATAACAAGAGCAAATTCTTAAGGAGTAGAACCAGAGAGTGAAGGAATCATGAGCTTTCAGACTGACGCTGTGGTGCCTGAAAACACAATTTAGAATAACCTTTGGGAGAAGGCAGTGCAAGCACTACTCAAGCAGTAAACTTCACTGGTAACCCTCAAAGTCCTCTTGTTGGGGTCTGCAGTGAGAGCAGATGATAATATACAGGATGCCAAAGGGCTGAACAGTGATGTGGTGCTGTGTCCACACTCTGATATCCATGCTTGGCTAATAATATTGGAAAGACTGAGAAATTGCACTCATTAATGCTCTGCTTTTCTTGCACCTACACAGACATCAGAAACCATTTTTCTACTGCTGTCTTTTAAAGCTGTTTTGTAGTCAGAGTTAAGGTGACAGTAAAGCCAGGTAGTGAGGAATAAAAAGTGTGAACTGAAGGGAGGATGTGTTGTGGAAATGAGAGAGTTGTTGCAGAGAGTATAAGCATGTATTTCATGTAGCAAAGAGTACAAAGTTTACGTGACATTTAATGCTGCCAAACTGACAAAAGCCCTGATTCTGAGTGATTATGCAACGAGCAGCACTGACTGTTGCCTAGCATTGCTTTAGGTGGTGAACACAGCACAAAAAGAACATTGAAATGGCAAAGTCACGCACTTAGGAAAGGAAAAATCTGAGTATCAAAGTACAGCTTCAGGGGGCCCTGACTACACCAGAGCTTTACAACATTTCTGTGACAAACCACTGCAGAGAAGGCTCTACCTCCCACCTGTGGGGTGAGGCTGCAGCCTCTCACTCTGTTGGGTGAACACAGCTAATGAACTCCAAGAATTTTGTCTGATCATAGCTTTTAAGGCAAGAAGGTATCACTGTGACTAGTCAGCTTATGAAACAGCATCCACTCTTCCTTGAGTCAGTTTGGGCACACACATACACAGAGTTGCAAATTCTTTCTGTGTCATTAAAGCCACATGTGCCAGGAGAACCTTTTGTGAAAGGCTGGGTCCGTGCTCCAAAAGCTCTGAGATTTAAGTCTCCATCCTCCAATAACCATAGAAATATTTTGAAGTGCAGAAAACACTGTTTTTCTCTCCAAGCCCATGGAGAAAGTGTCACCCCACCCCCAGCCTCCAACACTGTTCCCATAAAAATACGTCTGGCTCTCTGATTAAAGTTTTGGGCCCAAAATGTGTAACTACAGCAAAGTTACAACAAATCAGACAATCAGACAATCTTAGCTATTGGTGGTATTTTTAGCTTTTATAACCACAGGGGTAAAATATCAGGGAAAAACACCAGTTCTTTGTACTGCAGAGTACAAGGCTCTTATTTCCAAGAAAATGGTCTTCATAACTCGTTTCTTAAATGCATGTTGTTGAAAATGTCATGAAACTTGAATTGCAGTCTTTTAAAAATATCTTTCCTAAAAATATATTTTCTACATTGTATCTTTAAATCTTTCCATGTGTATTTTTAACATTACTCATTTTTTTTATCATAAAAACTTATTTACAGAACATTAAATTATGGTCAGGTTTCTCATTACCAAGGCACTGCTCTGTTATTAAAAAAAAAATAGAGAGAGAAAGAGATCACAAAAGGGCAGACACAAAGAGATTATATTTTATTGCAGACCTGACACATTGGTCTGCTCCTGTTAAATCAGTCTGGTGGCTATGTGGGACTTGGTGAAATACAAATACACAAAACAATTTCCCCTTCAGCATGAAAGGATAAGACAGCAAAGCAATCTCACTCAGAGATTGGAACAAGGACAGAGACTGAACCATGCAAAAAATAAGAGGGTGGGATTTTTCCTTAGGCTTCTATTGGTCTGAAGAATAAGAGGTTGTATATGAGGCAAAGGTGTTGCAGTTTATCAGGTGCAGTGTGAGTTGCCTCATATTGCACCCAGTGTCTCCCCCACTGAGCAGGCATTTAGGATTTTGACTCCCTTTAAAACAAAGTAGCTCATGGGGTTTGCTCACACACACATATACACATACATATTCACACACTCCTGTTGAAAGAGAATAAAATATTGAGAAAATATCTTCACCCTGGGACACTTATCACCATGGGACATTTGCCAAAGGTCACAGGGACCACCACAAAAATTGTTTTAAAAAGGGGTTGTACAAGTGCTAGGTGAAGGGAAACCTTCAATTTTAAAATGAAATTTCCATCTCAAACAGAGTAAAAAACAAATTTCTTAGTGTAATGAGACAGGAATCCAGCTCTTTTTTAACAGATAGCTCTGAAAAAATGAGTGCTAAGACCCTGTGATACCTACAAGGACTTGTATAGAGGAGCCAACACAAAGGCTTATTCTAACTTTCCACTAGATGCAAAGATATTTACTGGAAAATGAATAATTTCCATCAAATATTTTGTTTTATTAATATGTATTATTAATAATAATATTAAGGTATTGTTTTATTTATCAACTGCCAATAAAAAAATTGCTTGGTCATTTTCTTCTGATCACAATGGTAGTTTATAATCTCCTTTCCATGCTGCTTTTAAGATGATTCCATGCATTGTTCAAGCCAGGCTAGACCAGACTTCTGTTCAGCACCAAATAGGTTGCCTAGCACTGTAAATAACAAAATCTCCTTTTCTCCATCATCAGCTTCCAATCACAACACAAGTGTAATGCGACTTTAGGAATTCTGTTTAATACCTTGGTGCTTCCACAGGCAAAGATGAAAAGCTTCTCTGCAAAGTCAATAGGTCTCCTGAGAAGCAATGCAAGTGCCACAAGACCTTTTTAATTGCTTTTCTTTGGATGACTTTAACTAATGCTGTGGGCATTTGTCCTCACCATGACCGTTTGGCCTTCATTGCCCTTTGCTCAGACACAGCTGTTTTGGCAGAGAGCAAGTGTATGTACATATATGTGTGTGTGTGTATACATGTATATGTGTATAGATATATTTATGAAAGTGGCAATGTGAAAAAAATATAGAATAAATGTTTTACATAGACAATGTAGAGAATCTCAGCACACTGAAGCAAATCTAAAGACATAGTCTCTGAACAGGGCTTGCTTTTTGTTTAAAATGTCAGTACTGGACAAGAAATAAGGTACTGTATGTTATGCTTTTCATGATTGAGTTTTGCATACACTCAGCTCATTCCTATCAACAGCCTTTTAAATGCTACTGGATTTGCCTCAGTGCCATCCTCTTTGCCCTATCTCCTTCACTCCCTGTGCTTTCAATCACAGTGTCACAGAGACCTACTGCCCTTCAGGATCAGTGCAAGGCCTGTCTATGGAAATAGAAACAGCGAGAAGAGAGCTTCAAATAGGATCAGCTAAAGAAAACAGCGATGTTCTTTAGCACAGTGGTTAATGGTACTAATTAATTTTGTTTAAAGCTTAACTCTAAAAAAGTACTTTCAAAAATACCCCCTGTTCTCTCTATTCTTTTTTCATTAAGTGTATATTAAAAATAAAACGTTTTTTGGGTCGATTTTTGAATGCCAAACTTTCAACCCGTCTTTTCCAGGTGCTAGGGAGTTAGGGTGCTCCTTCATTAAAGCTGTGTTAATGCTGACTGTTACTTTCTTCTGTGGAAATGCTCATTCTGCTGGTGGGCGTTTTACTTTGGAATGCCCTGCATTAAAATCTGGCTACAAAAGAAACACACTTATTTGCCACAACCCCAAAACTCAGAGCAGCTCACGCCCAGAAACACCCACCCACAGCTCAAGTGGAGATAAAACACACCACCTTATCTCCTGGTGTCAGGGGGGAAGGATTGGAGGGAGGTCACTCCTCTCAGTAAAGCTCGCACAGGGACTTTGCTGTGGTGATGATTTTGAAAGAGCAGCCAAAGCTGGCGGGTCACCCTCAGCCCAGGGCTCGGTGTGGCAGGGAGTGTGACACATCCCTGTCTGTCTGTGGTCACACACTGCAGCCCCCAGCACCTGTGCTCACCCAGCGGGTCCCCAGGCCAGGCTTGCCCTGTGCCCAGCACGCTTTGCCATTTCTAATTAAGCCCAAAACTACTTTCAGCTTTGATGATCTTCCTGCTGCTTTTTCCTTCCCCCACAACTAATTTCAGACGTTCACATTCAGTGAGATACAGGAATAGAAGCAGCTCAGCTTGCAGTCACCCTCCGTTAGGAAGGCTGACTATAAACAGGTTTCTGAGCTACAGTTTACACCAAAAATCGGAACACTGGAGACAATGAAGCCTGGTTTGCTGGAGCTGGCTGCAAAGATCATACCAAGTTCCTAAACTAGCTCTGAAAAAGCCTCCAGCTGTGCATTTCCCTTCCCATGCTGCCTGTGACCCAAACTACCCCTCCTTAGCTTAGTGGGTGACTGTCACTCTTTTTGCTCCACCAGAAGCATCCTGATCTGGCCTAATATTACCTAATCTAGAGCAAAATGCAGCATCCCAGTTGCACACATACATGAGCCGCTTCCAAATTAGTGTCTCAGTGCTCTCAGTTTTACTTTTTAATCACATTTTAAATTCCTCTCTTCCCTGTGAACCTCCTCAACAACCCCTCTGAATGAACGTGCTGTTTCTCTATCAATATCGTTTATTCATCTATTTCTTTTTGTTTGTTTCTGGAGGGAGCCTTACTCTCTACCTTAAGTATGTAAAAGAGGGGTACATGCCAAGCAAAAAAGTAGCACCAGGACATGGTGTCAATCCAACAGGGTTACTGCTTCTGGGAAATTTTCTGTTCCTAAATTATTCTGAGCTGGTTTAATAAAGAGTTTCTTGGAAAAGGTGGTGAAGAAATGCCCCTTTTGCCCCAAAGTTACAACTTATTTTGTTAGACCAGATGACATGACAGCATGATTCTATCAGGACAAATCAAAGTTTACTGAGCAAATCTGTGTTCTATAACCTGATTTATTGGTGCCATCTGCCAACACCCATGAACAGATGCTCTGTAGGACCTCACTAGTGTGCAATAATGACTGGGAGAAACCCACTGCAAATGACTGAATTTTAGAAGTTACTGAGTGTAGCAGAAAGGACAACAAACATAATGAAAAAATGTCCAGGAGAATGTATCCCAGTGTTCATTTCTCAGTTCTGTTTCTCTGATAGACGTACTTCAGAGCATCCTCATCTACATATGTGGGCACAAGATGTAAAAATAAACCAAGAACTCAAAATTTCCTGTGATTTTGCTCCAATCCTTTGCTATTATGAGCTTCAAAAAAAAGAGGGAATTTTGGGTGTGAGCAGTTACAGTCACAGCTTACACAAAATCAATGAATTCTTCACAATTGCAAGAATTCCTTTTACAGTCGTATTCAAACAGGTCAGGATTGCCATACTGCTAGCACTGGTGTCTTTTTTTTTACTGATTTTCCCCTACTCTGCAGCTATTTTCAAGCCCTGTGTACTCTGAGGGCATGCCAAGATAGAAGCAAACGATTTGCAATTATTGCCACTGGCAACATTAATTTTGCATTCCCATCTCTTCAAAAACACAGGGGAGCTAAAAGAGATAACGGAAAGACAAGCAACTTGTCAGGGTGGAGATTGGAAACGTGCCTGGGATGAGTGCAGGCACTGCGGGAAGTGAGGGAGAGCAGCCTCAGCTCCTGCAGGCCCAGGAAACACTTGTAGAGGTGCAGGAGTGTCCTCATGGCCCTGGTCCTGCCTCCCTCTGCCTCCTGCCAAACAAAACATCCATCTCCTAGGAATGTCATTAAAATTGGAAGCTGTACCACTGGAAGAACACTGTGCTTCTTGCCTAGCATGCCCTATTCAGCAGCCCACTCTGTCCATACTTAGGGCATTACATGGAATTCATTCAAACATACTCAGGACACAGCCTATCCAATATCTGACAAAGTCATAAAATCAGGGAACAACGACTTTCAAGCACTGTCACTCTTTCAAAGGCTGAATTTGGATCTGAAGCTGAAGAGCTGAAGAGCAGAAATCCTCCTTCCCTTATTGTGCCAATCCATTAAAATGACACACTCCTGAAACTCTCTATGGAGAAACTATCACTGAACTATTAATAAAATCTTCCTAAACTATTAATACAATCTTTGGGAGTTTTAAGCCACCTCAGGGACTGATTATGTAAGTGCAAAGGCATGAAGATGCTGTTTTTTTCCTCAGTTTACATGACATTTTACTTTAAACAGTTTTGTTTATGACTGATATCTTCCTGAATCTAGGGGCAATGATTTTGTTTCAAGGGGAATTACATTTGGATTTGTCATAGACAGGCAAGCAAGGTTGAGATAGAAGTTCACTGGGGTATGTGCTTGGTTTTCTGATTAGAAAAAGTAAAGGTTATGAAAGCATTTTAAAAATGCTTATTTCTCAAAAGTCAGATATTCTGTAACTTGGAAATATTCTGTAATATGGATTTTGAGCTCAGGTCTTTGGTCTATGATATCAATTCATGCAGTTTGAAAAGAATTACCTTGAGCATCAGGTTGGATTCATTCCTGTTTTTCATATTCCAAAGATGGCTTTGCCTTTCCAACACACTTTTGTGTGAAGAGATGCTGGAAAATCATCATGATTTTTTGCTTTCAGGCAGTTCCAAACAACACCACAGTAAAATGTTTCTGATGCATACTCATGCCAAAAGAAATAGATGTTGGCATGGCAAGAACAGGCAGAAAGAGAGAACAATTGTCCCTAATCAACCTCAGAGCTTCCAAGCACCCCTCCTGAGCTATTTAATGGAATATTATGTACCAAAAGTTTTCAGTTCCAGGCTCAGTTCAAGAATTTTTCTGCACAGGAAAAATTTCTGAGCAGATACAGGAAAGGATGATCTCCATAACATTTTGCTCTGACCTGCAAGTCTGGGGACACTTTTTCTATCTGAAACAGAAGTTGTATTGAAGCCTTCATGGATTTGAGGGGTCTGTGGCAGCTCCACTCTTGTTCACTACTTTCTCTTTAGGCATGATAAAGAGGAGAATAACTGAAAACAGTAAAGAAATTAATATATAAAGCAAAACAAAGACTAATCAGGCAAAAGAATAGGTCCATCAATGGCCCCAGTTTCATTAAATCCACTCAAACTCTATGCTTGGATGGTTTTCTCTCTCTCAGTTTGCCTATACTGCTCTGGGAAGGTGTCACTGCATCATTGTCAGATACATTTCTTATTTTAGATCAATTTAGGTCCCAATAAAGAAGGCCTGGTCTGACTGTGCAGTGAGCCAGCTGCCCAAGAAGATATCTGGGGTTCTTTCACTGAAGTGTGGATTGGATGAGTGTACAGCGAGGTGGATTGAGAACTGGCTCAAAGGCAGATCCCAGAGGGCCACAATTATTATCAGAGGGTCAAGCTGGAGTCCTGTCACTAATGGTGTCCCATAAGGTTCAGTTTAACTAATTCAACAATGACTTGAATGAAGGGGCTGATGCCTCCTCAGCAAGTTCAATAGAGCAAGAGGCAATGGGGAAAAACTGATGCATGGGAAGTTCCACCTCAACATAAGGAAGAACTTCTTTACTGTGCTCCAGTATAAGCACTGGAACAGATTGTCCAGAGAAGTTGTGGAGTTTCCCTCCCTGGAGATTTTCAAGAATCATCTGGACACAATCCTGTGCCATGTGGATGGCACTGTGCAGGGATGACCCTGCTTGAGCAGGGAGGTTGGACCTGATGACTGTGGTCCCTTCCAGCCTGATCCATTCTGTGATTCTGTGATTCCCTGCTGTTGCTAAGAAGCAGGTTAGCTTGATTAGGACTGGATTGTGTTTATTTACTCTGCAATTTCATTGATGAGCAACATGATAATATGTCCAGACTTCTTTTCAGAGGAGAAGACAGTAGTGCTCAAAAATAATTAGAACAATTCATGTATATTGTATATAGTTTATAACATAAAACCCAAGTATATCCTCAGGATTGAGTATTTTTGACAAGGAATCAGGTTAAGAAAATGCTTCCTGATCCCAGAGTCCATTTCACAGTAGACTCCAAAAAATGTACCTCATTATAAAATACACCTTCCCAAGGAATCACAAGACATGAGAAATCAAAAGAGAATTCCTAAAAGCAGAAGCTCTCCAGCAGAAAATCAATTTCAGCTACTTTCACCTTGCCCCAGGGAAAGCAGCAGAGACACTAAGTGGGGTGTGGGAAATGTCTCAAACATCTTCCTGGAGCTGCACAAGGCAGACCTCCAGACAGGAGCTTTTCTTTCCAAGACAGCTCTGCTCTAATTAGGGACTTCTACAAAATTAGTATGTTGCAGTTCCAAACAGTGTCTGGATGATTCCCATATCAAATTTCTTTGGTTTTTTTTTAAGTCTTTGTCCTTGTTCTAATTGACAGCCTTAGAAATGCAGGTGGACTGAGGGATGAAGGTCAAATTGAACTTCACGTGCTTAATAGGGCAAGGAATAAAATTTAGCAGAAAGTTACACACACAAAAAAATGTTCTTTGGTTGTTGGCTTTTTTTTCTCTGTAAAGGGTGTTTGTCCACTTATAGGTGTACCTTCAAAATTAAAAGAAAACAATTGCCTTTAAATACAATTGTTATATTAAGGGCTTTCCTGTAACACAGATAAGATAGAATTCAGTTTATAGACTCAACAAGCTATGTTGGGTGGACATAAAGTTAATTTTCTATATAGGAAAGTGCATCCTGCTCCTTTTTTTCTACAGGCAAACTGCCAGCTTAAAGCTCTGGCTGGTTCCTATAATTCTCACTATTTGGCCCTTTCTGGGTATTGTTAAAGCAGGTATTGTTAAACATGTTAAAGTTAACATGTACTAAAAAATACATGTTCCCCTTGAAAGTGAAGACTGACTTATGTGTCTCACTAAAGATGATGATTAATATAATTTGTGCATTCCAGCAAGAAGGCAAAACAAGTTTTCTTTTTCAGGTCAGTATAAATCTCTGTGTCTTAAAGTTATTCCCCTGCTTCCAATCTTTCATTTCTTTACTTTCCTGTGCTTCAGACTCAGATTGGATTTTCTACACTGACATTAGTTGCTACAGTACAGCCTGGGAACAACTGTGGCAATTTACTCCCAAAGGGCAAAGGTGTCCAAAACTTCTTCCTTCTAGATACAACTTGTGGGAAGGCAGCCAGCTTGACAATAAAAGAATTAATAATAAATAAATAAAGGCAATTATAGAACACTCCAGTTTATCTTAGGGTTTGGGTTTTTTTCAAAATTATCTATGAGAAGTTCCAAATCTTAAAATCTTCATTCCCATGTGTGAGAAAGGCAACTGAATTTGTGAACTTTGCATGAGATGGGCATTTTACGGCTCTGGTCTGCTATAAAACACAATTTTATCACATGGAAAAAAATGGCTTTGGGCTTCACACGTCTGTCAGTCCATGTGTTTTTCTAGGCATGCTCAGACTCTCTGCAGCAATTTCTCAGCAGTTAGTTGAAGTCACTGCAACACGCAGCACTGCAATACTTTATCTCAGTCGGATCTGCATCCTAAAGTCTCGTGGAGAGCAGTGGAAATACACTCATCTTTATTGGAAATGAGCACCCCAGCAGGACATATGCCTTCCTCAAAGAGAATTATAGAGTCATTGAACAGAATCATAGAATGGTAAGGGTAGGAAAGAACCTTAAAAGTCATCCAGCTCCAATCCCTCTGTTATGGACAGTGATGGCATTCACTAAATCAGGTTCTCAGGACCCCATTAAACCTTGCCTTGATCACTTTCAGGGATGAGACATTCACAACTTCTCTGTTCCAGTACCTCAGCATCCTCCAAGAAAAGGATTTCATCCTAACATTTAATCTAAACCAGTCTTCTTTCAGTTTAAAACCTTGTCCTGTCACTATCTGCCCAGATAAGAAGTCTCTCTCCCTCCTTTTTAAAAGCTTCCTTAAGTGAGGTCTCCCTGGAGCCTTCCCTTCCCCAGGCTGAACTACCCCAACTCTCTCAGCCTGTTTTTGTAGGAAAGGTGCTCTATTCCTCCAATCATCTTTTTGGCCCTCCTGTAGGCTCACTCTAACAGGCTGACATCTTGTGTTAAGGAGCCCAGACCAGGTGGGGTCTCAAAAGCTCGGTTCTTACTGGTATTTAAAATAGGATCACCTGTGATGTTATACTCTTTGCCCTCCTGAGTGCTGACCTGATTACCCAATAGTCCTTCACAGTATATCCAATGTGCAGATTAGCAATGATTTCAGGTCAACCGACCTGTCTGAGGTGGAAGTGGCATATTCCACTGTATACCAAAAGAAAAAGATACCACTTAATGCCTGTGGCTGCTCACAAACTTTACCCTAGTATGGTTTAAATGAATGCAAGGATAATCCATGGCTAAAGAGTATGGAGAGTCCTGGTGGTCTGCCTGGGTTGCAGGAGGTGGTGTATGCATACATATTGTTAAATCTGGAGGAAAAATTGACCTTGAAGCAGCACAGAAGCTCTGCAGAGCAGGTGTATAAGGGGATTTTTTCATATCATCTCACAAATCCACCCCGTATTCTCACCAGCTGTGCTCAATCTCTGATGCTCGGGAGGAAGGCGAGAGAAAGCCCCAGGACACCCTGTGCTAATTGTGGGGGGAAGGAACCTGCCTGGGTCTCAGAGCCAAAGCCCTGAAGGAAGAGACCTGATTATACTCTGCTTTTCATGCTGAGCTGTAGGGGTTAGGAGCACACACAGGATGAGGACGGCTTCATCAGAATCTCCCTTCACAGCAGAGAGACAGGCTTCTCTGCTCCCCCTGGAAGCGTATTTGCACACAGGAGCAGCGGTCGTCCCATTATTTATGCCACTCGGAAAAAAAAAAAAAAAAATTCCTAGGCTCTTCCTTGGCTGCCGTTTGTCAGATAAGATCGTAGGTACAAAATACCCTTCACAATGTACAATAACCTTTAAAGATACGCCAGCCCCCGCCTCCTCTCCTCTTAGGCGGAGCAGGGTGGGATGCTGTGGCGAACACCTCTCCAGCGGGACGCCACCTGCATCTTAATGCCCGCGGTGTGTGCGCGGAGCCCGGCGGCGGCAGCGAGCGCGGCTCCCGCAGTTTCCATGGTGCTGTCATGGTGCGCTCTCCCCACACCTTCACTTATCAGCATTTCCCACCCATCCTCCTCCCTGTGATGTGCTGCTTGCTCACCCCGAAAGGTCAGCCATTGTAATGATGATTTTAGCAGGGGGAGGCGGGGAGGCCGAGGGGTGAAAAGGTGAGCTCTGAGCAGCGATGTGCGTGGGAACCGGGGGCTCGCCTTGCGCTGCACAATGAGAAATTCGAAAGCTTCCCCTCGAGGGAGCGGTGCTCATCAACCCCCCTCACTTCCCAGGCCGGCCGAGTCAGATGCCCTGACGGAGTTAAAAAATGTTCATGAGAAGTGGCTGGAGACCCGACTTTAAATCTTCAGCATCTCATCGGCAATTGATGTGTCAGTGTGTGGAGGGGCGAAGGGACTGCCTCTGTCCACAGAGGAAACTGATACAAACGCTTACGGGCATCATTTTTGTTTTCCATTTCCCTCCTGCCCCGCTCAGCGAGCCCAGTGCTCGTTTGCAGATGGAAAGAGATTTTTCCTGTGACTTTCATTCTATTGACTGCTGGAGTAAAGCACTGCATCTCTTAACTGCCTTCCTTTCTTTCTTTCTATAGGACAGCTTTCCTGCACGTTTTGGAGGAGTCCATTTTGTCAATCAGCCCTGGTACATCCATGCCCTGTACACGCTAATCAAACCATTCCTCAAAGACAAGACCAGGAAAAGGGTAATTAGATGGGGGTGGAGGGTGGGAGTGAAGAGGAACCGGCAGACCTGGATTTTCCAAGTAGCTGCCTGTTTTCTTTTCCGTTTTTTTTCTCTGCATTTTCCATATGATAGAAGACAATCACTGCTCTTATTAAAAATTAGAGTTTGGAATGATCTGGATTAAATCAATAACTCAGCCAGGGACCAGAAATCTGTTGTCACTAACAAAGCATGGATACATTTTACTTGGTCATGCTCAGGGATAGAGAGAATTGTCAATGTGGAGGGATTATCAGGCCTGGCTGAAGTTACTTGTAAGCAAAGAAAACATCAACTTAACTCTTTTTGTGGGAGTAAAAATTCCTATGTCATTCCTTCAGCAGGGTGACTGTTTTCACATGATGCTAACTCACTTGCTTCCACAAAAAGTACCCATGCCTGAAAGAAGGATGTTTGCTCACACTGCAGAAGAGGCTGTTCTTCTCCACTGAAACCCAAGTGAATTAGTGGTTCTGCAGTCTGTCAAACAGACTGAATAATCCCTCAGGAGACCCCAGAGCCCACCCTGGGCAGGGTCTGACTAGGCAGGAGAAGGGTAGGACCCACCTGAAAGCAAAGAGGGATTAGAGAAACAAGCGTTGCTGAAGCAGCACCAAGTAATGACACAGCCTGACACACCCTGGAAATGTCTGTCCTGGGGTGCAGGGCTAGTGGCCCCCAGATGCTGGAGTCCTACTCTTCATGCCTGCTTTCAGTAAGCTCCACTGTCACCCTTCTCACGGCTCTTCATGGAACGCTTACAGTAGCAATAATCAGTCATAATTCCTGACTTCTGCTTCTCCTGATCTGGTACTTATGAAACTGAAATTGTCATGTGCCAAAAACAAGTAAATCGGAGTTTTCAGAAGTGTTAGTAGTGCCAGCCTAATTCTTCAGCTGCCTACCTCCAAAATTAATCTCCCCTCTTCTGCTAAGTCAGCCCTGAGAGCTTTTAAAATTCCCACCTGAAACTGCAGTGTCAACTAATGATACTCCACGCCTCATTAGTGCTGCTGTTATTGTACTAAATGGAGTAAGGAGTCAGTGATGACTTTGAACTTTCTTTTTCATTTGTTAAAGATCTTCCTTCATGGCAACAACCTGAACAGCCTTCACCAGCTAATACACCCCGAATGCCTGCCCTCTGAGTTCGGGGGGACTCTGCCTCCCTATGACATGGGGACGTGGGCTCGAACGTTGCTGGGTCCTGACTACAGCGATGAGAATGAGTACACCCACACCTCCTACAATGCCATGCACGTCAAGCACGCATCCTCCAACCTGGAGAGGGAGGCCTCGCCCAAACCCATGAAAAGGTCAGTACTGCCCTCGTAAGCAGCTCTCCCTTGGCTCTCTGAGCAGGGTTGGCATAAATCTCACAGGAAGGGGTGAAAAACGAAGTTCACCTTTTTGGTAAGATTTAAAAGGTTTGATAAAAGACAATAAGGACAAGACAATAAAGCAAAATACACTGCCAGTGTATCTCTGGTTAAGAGCCAGAAGCACACCTGTACCAGAGAACTCCTCTCCTAAAATCTGTATATTTGAACTTTTCTAAGAACTTATTTCCATATTTCCGTGAGCTGTTTCACATGGCCACTCCTTGGTCCCGCCTTTTTAGAGCATACGTGTTTCTTGGCTGTGGTTTTAATTAATTCTTATCAGTCTTAATTTGGGCCTTGGTCTATAATTTCAACAGATGGTCAGTGCTGGTAGTTGGGATATCAGCAGCAGATGTCTTCATATCAGCAGCAGGGGTGCTATCCTGACCAGGCAGTCAGTCCACTCACTACAAAGACACTTCATCAACTTATTTCACTCCTAAAGAAAACTATATCTTTAAAACCATTTCTATACCACACATCTAATATCCACCCTATATGGATATGCGAAAAGAAAGAAAGAGAAAAACCAATACCATAACACATATTTATAACAGCCTTATATGTACAACACTCATCTGAATATTTGCAAAAAGCCAACTTTATAATATTTATATATAACAAAGGGCTCATCCGGCTCGAAGAGAGGCTGAAATTTGGCAAATGTTGATGGTGATGAGCGCTTCACTCTGGGCTGTGCTCATGGCGTGGTGGGAGAAAGGAAGCCTCTCGGTGGAACCGTAATTACTTGTCTGATTACTGCGCATGAAAATGAGGGAAAATTAATGAGGCCCTGCACAGAGCATTACAGAAAGTTCACCAGGGTGAGATGCTGTCCTGCACGGTGCAGTGCATCCGCTGGCACCACTTCAGTGCTGGTCCCTGTTCCTCGCTGCTGCTCTGCTGCTACTGACCCGGTTGGTATCGAGGGATTTACCTCCTTGAAAAAGCAGCTTTTGTACAGTGAACACCACTGCCCTCTAAAGGGAAAAGGAGTTGGTCTTACCCATCTGCTTCTGCTCCCACTCGCTCTGCAAAGCCCTGCAAAGGCTGTTGCAGAGCTGCTCTTTCACATGCTCTGGTTTTAGTTCTGATTGTGCACTCATCTCTGGATGCTCAAAATGACATCTCTGGAGAGTGTTTGGACCGATTGTGGGGATGGGGTCAGGAAGTCAGATACCTGGCACAGAGCTGTGGGTGGTATGGCTCAGCCAACACCAGCTGCAGTGAGCCATGGCCGTGTAGGCTCCCCTGTGCAGCATCTGCACTTGCCTCACCCTTGGCATCCCACTCCACGGACTGATTTCCGTGCAGATCGCAGTGGTGCTTTCCTCGCTGCCGCCACTTGATGAGTGCGGCGCTCACAGGCACAGCGTCGCTCTCCGTGACAGGGAGCGGCCATCACTTTGTCACAGCAAAATCAAAGCTGACAACACAGACAAGCCATAATGCCATGCAATTAATTTTGAGAGTCTTTCATCTTCAGAGGGAAAAAAAGTGCATTCTTGATTCACGGCTCCCTTCCAGGTCAGAGGGATGCCACGCAGCTGTGTCTGCAAAGTGAGGCCTCGTGCTGGAAGCACTAACACTTATGACTGCCTTCAGGAGCTCACAGGGCCACAAGACTTCCAGGCTGTGAGCTGCAGCCTTGTCACAAAGAGGGGTGGCCACCTGCAGTGGCAGGAGCTCTCACCACTGACCACAAACAAGGCTGGAAGTCAACATGAGTTTACAAGGCCTGCCCCAGAGAGTTGAGTTCACACCAATTTATTTTTAATTAATATTGTCAGTAAAACACACTGAATTATTTTAGAAAAATACTGAATATTTCATTATTAATAAAATATATCTCCATTTATGTAGCTTTATAGAAAGAAATCTGTGGTTTTTTTAAAGCTCCAAATATGCTGAGAGCTGCTCACAGGTAGATCTTTGCTCAGGATCTGATCCTTGGCTGCAAAGAAGGGAGGGTCTTATTGTGCCCTCAAGGGAGAACCTTGGCTTGAAAATTAGTTCAGTGCCAGAAAACCCTGCCTTGAGGCAAAGCCTTCTTTTATAATCTGTTCACTAATAAAAAAGTGCACTAATACAAATATGGGGAGTAGATGAATCTAATTTGTCATGTTGCCTCTGGGCAGATCAGATCTAACTTTTCGCCTAATTTCGTTACTCGGTGGTTAAGTCAACCATCTGATCTTGCACCCCGTGGTCATTGCTTGCTGTTGAAGGTGAAAAGTTCACAGCTTCAACAGATTTTCTCCTATGAGTATTTGCTTTGATTGTTCTTCTGAAATTGAGGTTTGGCCCAAGCATAGGTAAAAGCCTATGTTTTGAAAGCATGTTTGTGTGCTTTATTAGGTGTTTTTTTGACTGGATTTATATCTAAGGCATCTTAAAAGGTCTCCAGACTTCTACCAGCATTACCTGTCTTTTTATATTTCCCCTCCTTCCCTCTTTAGGTTCATATATCTCTAACATGATGAGAAACTCAGGCTATGACAGATTCCTGGATACTCCAGAGAGGTTTGCACTAGGCATAGGAGATCTTCTAACATCATTCTTCATCTTAAATATAACTCCCTCACTATTGTTCTATCATTTCTTTCCCTTATCAAAACATTTTCTAGTTTTATTGAAAGTCTCTGCTCCTCCTTTCATGGCATACACTTTCAGGTAACATGTTGATATTGTGTTTCTCTGATGAAATGATTGGTTTAACAAAAATTGAAGGTCAAAGTCTATGACTTTTTCTTTAGCAGAACAATTATGGGACCTTTCCTCTCTGACTTACCAGCTATCACTGCAGGTTTACCTGCCCAGTAACCAGCTGCAGGGGAGGACAGTGCTATAAGACTTGGATTTACTTGGGAGGCTGAAATTACAGCAGTTGTTCCTGCCGTGGCACTGTCCTGCTGTGTGACAAGGTGCAGAGCTGCAGCCCCTCCTGGCTCTGTGGCCACTTGCTGTAAAGCCACACAAACCCATCCTTGCTAAAGCTGCCCCTGGACCAGCAGAGTGTTAAAACATCTGGAATTTTTGAGCTGCTATAACACCTGAGAGTCTTGCACTAGGACCACTGAGATGTGTCCCTGTGAAATGAAATGCCACCACCCTCTACACCTGGAGAGAAGCTCACCCTTGGCATCTACTCCAAAAATAGTGTCTCAAAATTTTAGTAGCAGAGAGGCTGAGAAATCAAGATATGGAAGAAAAGTGCCAGGAAATGGAACCAGAGAATAACTGACCAGAATACTGTCATAGCCACATAACCTGTATTAGCAAAGGAATATAGAGGAGGAGAAGGAGGCCATTTTCAAGATGTGTCTGAGACCAAACTAAGAACTAAAATAAATCTCCAAATTCAGACCAAGAAAAAATGGGGCACCAAGCAGCAGTGAGAGGGGCTGAAGCTGGAGCAGCTGCCTGTAGGTTGGCTTTAGGACAGTACCCAGTGTTCTGGCTCCTGGCACCACGGCAAGTGCATATAAATTGAAACAAGTTCACCTGAGAACTGTGGGGAGGATGAGGAAAGCAGAGAGCATATTTTTCCAGCAAAAAGCTATAGAAGACAGTGGTTTGTTTAGCTTCAGAGAGCAAATGTTGAAATGGATTTGAAGGGAATAAAATCTGGGGAGAGAAAACAAGTATTTGAGAAAAAGGACAATTTAGGCATTAGCCATGAGATCAAATGGGTATAAGCTGATGAAGGTATACCTTGGCAGCAAATCAGAGTTGGTTTGCTAGTTGTCAGAGGCCAGAAACAGCATGCCAGTATGACAATCTAACTGATACAGGAGTGAAAGACTAGCATTTAAACTTGCATAGCAAAGTCTCATTAGATTCCAATTTCTGCTCCATTTAACAGCAACGGAACCAGAACATTATCTTCTTCCCAGTCACAGGTATGGGTGGTTTTCCCTGTGACTTGAACTTGCACAGGATTTGTTCTCAAGAAAAAGTCCCTGTTGACTTCAGAGAACGGAGGCATTGTAGATGGGGAAAGGATTGAAAATCCTCCTAGAGAAAGACTGCCACTGACTCCAGTCAGTGACATGATCTTGAAAATTCTTGAGATTTGGCAAGTGTTTATAATATGGAAAATCTTTAATCAAAACCATTGCAATTTTTCCGCCAGTGGCCACACAAGGTCCCACTGGAGCAAAACCAGAATAGTGGAAATGGCACTCCCATCTGCAGTATTATCTAGTATCCCAAAAACTGTATGAACAGATGGGAAACAAAGCAAAACAGCTGATGACTCCACATAATGAGATTTAATGATGGGGAGGGAGAGGGGAGGGGGAAGCAACAATAATAAAAATCCATTCAGAATATATGTTTATTAAGATTCAGCTCAGTGAAGTCTGAAATGGGCAAGGTAGTAAACATGCAAACCAGCATTAATACAGCAAACTTAGTTTATCTGAGAGCCTGGCTGCATCTATCAGACAGTCCTGGGAGCAGCAATGGCAACAAACCCTTCCTGGATCTTGGGCTATCTCTTCTGAAGGGTCTGCATCCATCCAGGAATCCTGTCACTTAAGAGCTTTGGGATTTCAGAGCAACATAAATGGTGCAAAAATTTGGAACACTGGGAAAAATATCACCTCCCTTTCAACTGTGGCCAAGTCTTCTGTGATCTCTGATGATCAGAAAGGGGCCTTTAGTCAACAGAGAGCTCACACAAAAGCAAAGCACTTGCCTGAGGCATTCATGCTGGCTTTTGTTGATGAGGTGTTATTTTTAGGAACAGCTGGAGGTTTTATCTGGGTGTGCAGTTTAACGAATAGTTATGGTGGATGGTTAAGCCTAGCAGTTAAAGAGTCAGAGACTGCACTCAGCATATCACTATGCCAATAGGGGATAATTTTTTAACCCCATTCTCCCAACAGTATGAGATCCAGGTCTGTAGTTATTTGGCAGTGGGTGAGCATCCCCAGGTGAAGGGATGGATTCAGTGACTGGGGAAGGTGTGGAAGAGCTCCATTCTTTGGAAGTCTCCTTTATTCTTCAGTGTCACCCTTGCTCTTACACTCGGGTCCAGCAGCAACAAGTGAGCTACAGCAACGTGTTCCCTCTCTGTGGCTCACTTTTCTTTACAAGAACTGCCCTTCTTCAGCTGCATCTGGGTCACTTCTTGATGTCTGGACTTGATCTTCAGTCCAAGTGACAAAGACTGCTCTCTGCCTTTGCTTGTCCCCTGCACAGGCACCAAGCACAGCCTGGGAGCTGAATGTTCCTTCTCTGTCTTCCCAGGCAGCAAAAGAGCACTAGCTTTTAACCTGCTGCCAGGTTTGAAAACCTACTGCAATTTAAAATTGCTTTGCAGAGAAAGAAAATTTTATCTAACAACTACATATATTTTCTGGCTAAACAGCCTGAATTGTTTAATCAGACTTTTAAATCAAAATTTAATTTTTTATTTTAAAATTTTAATTAAAATTTAAATTAATTTTAAAAATTATTCTTAGGATAACATGGTTTGCAATAGCATTACTAGCACCAATGCTTATCAGAGACTGTAAATTCAGAGTTAGGGTAAAACTTATAAAGTAGAGTCAAGCACACTAATTATGAACATGTACAATCTTTGCATTAAGACACCATTATGTTTTTCTGCTGTAAAATAAAACCTTAAAGAATCATAGACCTGTAGAATAATTTAGGTTGGAAAAGAACTTTAAGATCAAGTCCAATGTTAACCCAAATCCACTACTAAGCCTTGTGCCTAAGCACCACAACTACACGTCTTTTCAATACCTCCAGGGAATGGTGTCTCCTCCACTTCCCTGGGAAGCCTGTTCCAATGTTTACAAGACCTTCAGTAAAGAATTTTTTTCCCTAATATCTAATTTAAACCTTTCCTGACACAACTTGAGCCTGTTTCCTAAAGGACTTGAGCATCCAAAGACTCGGTGGCCTGACTAGTTGCCCCCAAATGATGCATTTCAAAAATGCAGTGGAAAAAGCCTGTTGGAATGCATTGCCCCATTGCCCCGATGTTGAGCTAGAGCATGTGGATTTTTATGTCCCAGATTAGAGTGAAAGGATTTTAAAGTACAGATGAGGGTTTAGCATTATTGCCTCCTGATGTGTGTTTTCAAAAGCCCTGATATTCAAATGAACTCGCTGCTGAAACTAATTGCTGTTTCTCAGAAATGGGATCCTGCTTCCAGAACGAAGGATATTGCAACTGGTCCACACTAATGCCGACTGGAACAGTTTTAGAACCAAAAGGGGCCGTTCATGGGGGTGACTTATGTAAGGTTTTTATTTATTCAGACTTGTTTCTCCATATGCCCAGCTGGGCTGTGCAAGGCAGACCTTTCTAGTTGTTATCCTTAGTGTGACCTTAATGTTCCTTCACCATATGTTTCTGCTTTTATGGGTCATGTTTTATGCCGGTTCACAGTCAGCACCAATTTACTGCAGAAGTAGTAAAATATCAGCAAATAAAAATCAGTATGAAAATGTGTGAACACTTCCCACTGCCCATGGATGGCACCTGGGTTGCTCTGCTTGTATCTGGGGTGCATTTCTACTTTTGTAGGGGGAAAAGGGAAAAACTTGTGATAAAAATAGCTCTATAATACACAAGACCTACAAGACTTACATTCACTATTTTGTTATAAATTATTCCAAACAAAGGAGAATTTCTGAATGCTTATGCTGAAATGCTTCCCCCATACACAGATGATGAATAAGACACATATTGGTAGTAAAGCAGGTGTCCCAGGGACGTGCATATCATGTAATATATGCACTATCTACTAATATAGAGTGTTAGCTGTAAAACAGCTTTATAACTTTTAAACAGAATCCAGTGAATTCATCAGAAAGAAATGGAAAGCAACTGGTGGATCTGGCACATTAGGAGGTCCTAGGGAGGCTACAGGGGAGATGTTGCAGAATATCCTCAGGAAGCCATAGTGAGGGAAGCCAAGTGGGTTGCAAAGTCACAGCTGAACCAAGGACAGGAGGGATGGGCAGCTTGGTGCTGGGGATGCCCTGGGATGAGGCAGGAAATCAGTTGCTCTCTGGGGTCATTGACAGTGCGGGTTTCATTTCATCTGTTTGCAGCACTCAATTCCCAGTGCATGGGTGCACAAACACAGGCTAGTGTTGGGAATGGCAGAACCAGTGCTGTTCAGGCTGCCTAAAATATTGTGTTGTAAATTATGTCTTCAACCGGCTATAAATTTGCCAAAAGTTTAGTAGTTTAGATTAGAGACATGACACTTAATAAAACAAATGGTTTTACACTGCTTATGTCTTTTGCTGTCCTGTGAAAAATCTGCCTACATCTGGTTGAGTTACAAGCCTTTGAAAGGGCAATTCACACATGCCCTGTAGAAACATATTTAATTTTAGCATTTAATGGCCCCACAGATTGCCTCATGCTTTAGCTTGGCCTCCCTACATAAATAAACTTGTTCAGCCTGGGTTGATGGTTCAATGCCCACAGTGTGCATCTCCAGCCTCAGCCATGGCCATGGGTTGTAGAGGGCTTTCGTAATTACAGCTCCTGCTTGTGATTTCTACTGTCCCTGCACTAGGCCAATCTGTGGTAAAACGTGGAGCCAGGATTTTGAAGGCTGACACTTATCCTCACAGGGCTTCATCCTCCCTGCTGTTGGTAGGAGAATTGGAGAGGAGAGGATTTAGTGGTGAACCCATCTGGGGTACTGGAGACTTGTGTCACTGGGATGGGAGCCACAAGGCAGACTGAAAGATGAGGTAGGCACAAAGGACTGGAAGCAGATGGACTAGGACACAGACTCGGTGGGCAAGCAAATGGCTGATGGAGACCAGGATCAGTCTGTTGGGTGCAACCCTTGAGAAGCAGACCCTGCTCTCCCTCTCCCCCTGAGCCCCTGTGTCTGCATGGCAAGTAGCTTAAGCTGAACTTCACACAGATGGTGAGATTGCGTATTGCTTATTTTCAACCTGTCAAGCTATAGACTTTGGGGTCTAATTTCCAGAAATACTCAGCACTTGCCTGCAACAGAAAATCATTGGGACATGCTTTGAACACACAAGCTGCCACTTAAGGCTGAGGGTTCTGCAAAATCAGACCTTCAGCACCCCATTAGAGGAATACCTGTACCCTAATCTCACTGTGTTTCAGCTCTCCACATGCAAAACGAAAATTAAAAGAAAACCAACTCTCACAGTCACGCTATGGCAGTAAATGAGTGAGCATTTAGGAGGCACACAAGTACTGCATTGATAAACTACACAGAAAAGCTCAGGAGGGAATTGAAAAAGGCTATCTTCAGAGCTGGCTTGGACTAATATGCAGCAAACGTGCCACATGCTGAATTACCACAAGAAAGCAAAATAAAAAGCCACTAGCACAGCACTGTGTATGCTGAGCACTGAGGGAGGAAAGAGCCCTCTGAGAAAGAACAGAGTGTGCTCCTGGGGCCAGGGCTCAATGCACGGGTCTCAACACCCACACACACCTGGCCAAGCGACCGCTGCTCCCACAACCTACATTTTGGCTTTTCACACTGTGGTGGTGCTTGACTTCCCACTCTAAATAGTACTCTGCAGTGTTGCTTTCATGCTGTAGTGCTGTTCTTCTGAAGGACAGGAAATTTTTGATGTACGATGGGGAAGTAGAAAGACTGATCCCCTTTGCACTCAGTGCTCTGTCCTTCCTGTTATCGCCACACTGCAGTGAAGAGACTATGACCCAGTGGCAGATCTGGTTGAGATGTTGAGAACTGGAATCACTGGAATGGGAGTTAAAAAAGGCAGACTGAAAGATGAGGCAGGAGTAAATGGATTGTCTAAAAAAGGAAGCTGTTGGGCTAGACAGAGAGCTTGGTGGGCAAGGAAATAGGGATAAGCAGGAAAACATGAGTGGTCATGACAAGTGCATGTCTGCTTGTGTGTGAATATTCCTAAAGTGTGAGAAGAAATTTTTTTCATTACCTGACCTGAAATTCTTTTTTTAGATACCAAATCCTGCATACTTCATAGTAGCTCTGCTGAATCTGATGTAAATTGGTGTTTTGCTGCTGCAGTGCTGTCTTTGTTTGATCCTATGACTAAGCTTACTACGTGGTAGGTGATATATTGGATTCCTGAGGACTAAGGGTCTTCCAGGGACTCCTATCTGAAGCAAATGCTCCTATTCCTTCTACGAGATAAAAAGGATTTGGAAAACTCAGTCTCTAGCATAGAAAGAAAATAAATAGGGAAAGTTATCACCCATTCCTTTCCCCTGCCCTGGACTGAAGGAAGATCTTGACAGAGAAGCTCAGAACACTTAGGAGCAGGAGATATCAGGCAAACCCACACTGATGAAATAAGACTGAGATGTGAATCCTAATTCCAAGGCTGATGGCACAGACCAACTCCTGTTGGACAGGCCCTGCCAGAGGGGTCTGGCTCCATTCACCCTGCATATGCTCTGGTCCCATCTGGCCTCGGTGGCCTGCAGACATGAGAGTGTACGTAATGTGTCAAATACTTAAGTATTTCTGTATGCTTATAAAATTCAGAGTGTCTGCAACAAGATGAGAACTTGTCAGAGCCCATCAGAACCTGTTTTTACAGCAAGTGCCAAAGGATGTGCGCTTCATCCTTGGAGAGTAGTGTGGGCTAAGGGTTGGGTAAGTACTGAGTGCTCAGACTGCCAGGCCAAGTTTAGAGTCAAATGTGGTGCAGAGTCATCCCTATCCCTCTTTGTGCACGTCCTGCAGCGAGCTGTGCTCAGGGTTTGTGTGGAGAGAAGCAGCTGTGGCCAGCTCTCAGGATCAAAGGAGCATGGTGAGAGCTGGTGGGCGCAGGGATGTGCTGGAGTGCAGACGCATTCACAGATGTACTCACAGACACTTCTTCACACATGCAGTTACAGGTCTGAGCCGGGGCTGCCCTGACTGTGATGTGCCAAGGCCCTACTCAGAGACCTCTCACTAGGGTGTGCTCACCACCAGGGAGAAGGATGGTTACTGCTGCCACAGTGGCCACAAAGCCAGCTTCCATTTGGGAAGTGCAGCAGCTTGGCACCACTGTCCTGAGAGTTGAGCCTTGGCAGCAAGACTATGCCAGAGTTTTGATGCTGCTCTTGCCCCTGACTCCTTATGCCAGTGGGTCATTCCCAGCCCACCTGGGCCCCTAGACATTGGTGCTGCTGCATCTCTCTGCAGTGCTGCAGTTGGTACAGCAAAGCTGCCCCCCTGGGCAGGTCTCTGTGGCACAAAACTCTGCTGTCTTAATGCAGAGCTGTGAGCCAGCACCAGTGTAGAAACTGTAAAATTGCATTGGCAAGAGATTTGAGGCTTGTGAGCCTGGGCAGAGAACCACATTACCATGGCTGCTGCACTGGGGCTGTGCACTGCTGAGCAGGGCTTGCTGCATCTGCCCACACCTCCTGGGGAGCATTTCCCTTCCAAGCACTTTCAATAACAAAAGGGTACCTTTTGGCACAATTACTTCACACCTGTACATCTGCACTGTTTCTGTGATACCAAGGAGAAAGCCTTGTTTTTCCCACCCAGTGAAGCCATGCACTTGAGCGAGGGGTGTTGCAGAGCACACTGAGGCACTGCACCCCTTTCTACAGTCTGGCAGAGGGAGAAAGGCAGAGAAAGAAATGTCCCTCAGATCCTGTCAGCACGAACATTCACGAGTGTGATTTAAAAAATGCTTATAGTGTTCTGTAAAGGGAATGAATAATTAGGAGATGGTACTGGCGAAATCTGAATGGAATTTAAGGGAAATGAGCAGATGGGAGGAGAGAGGTAGAAAAGAGAGTCTCTCAATGTGATCTGCAGCGTGTCACTATAAGAACGTGAAGCCTCCTGAATTTAGGGAAGAAAACATGCCATCCTCCTCTTTCCTTCATAATCCCCCTGAAAGGAAGCCCAGCACAAAAACATCCTCACTTCTGTGGGCTGCAGCACATTAGCATTGCTGTGAAGAACAGCATAAAATGAGGAATCAGGGAATTGGAAGATGTCTCTTAAGACAAACATACTGTGATACACTGGCACTTATTGTTAGCTCAGCCCAGGATTTTGTACTGTATTTTTTATGGGAAACAAAACTGACACCCAACAAACACCAGTTCCTGTAAGCCTGGATGACTGCAGCTATACTCTGAGAAAAGCCTTCTGCAAACAGCACGGCCAGGAGATCTGCACCCAGTCTTCTTACATGGCTTTTGACTGAATTGGAGAGAGTTGCATAAAAGTGGCCACACACATAAAGCCATCTGTTCTCTTAGACATTGATGTACATACCTATGCAGTGCTGTCATTTGAAATATATGGCCAGCCTGCTGGAGAAACAGCTGGGTATTGTTGATTTTCCAGACTTCCAAATATTCTTGCTGAACAGTAAAACAACCATGGGGGGTTTGATTGATGCTTTAAATGGACCACACTCAAATGGTACCTAGGGCTCAGAAGTGAGACTAAAAATCCATTTCTCTTTCTATTTTCATTTTGTTCTCCCAAGCAAGGTTACTTAGCCCTGGAATCTAGATTACTAAAGTCTATGGGCATTGGTTTGTCTTTTAATTACTTCAGATTTGGCTCCTACTCCACTGTGATCATGTACTCTTACAGGAGCTAAGTCTCCCACAGGGATCATGTTAAAGACAGACAGGCTCAGTGTCTGCCAGCTAAGGGCAGTGACCCTATCTGTGTGATGCAAACAATTGTCTTCTTGTGTTAAAATTTGAGTCAACCAGATCCTCCACAGCCCAGTATCTTTCAAACTGGTTACTGAGAATTTTAGCTGAGAAAGGAAGGAAACCAGAATGTTTTGAATTCACATATACTCATTTATAACTCCAGAGTTGCAGAACACACAGGACAAGTATCACGTTTCTGGTGAGTACCAAAGGTGATATAGTGAAGGAGAATATTGAAGGTGTGAGGCAGTTGTGGCTATGGTATGCAGGAAACATTGCCTCATAAGTCATGAAATCTGTTCTCCCTGGTTTTAACAGATGAGAACTCATCTGAGCAGGGACTTGAATGTAGGTAACCCATGAATCATATGTTTATCCCATATGTTTAGAACAAGTCAGATGAATAGCACCTCGAGAATCTTTATTTCTCTGCCATTTATAGCACAGAGTGACCATAGGTGTCTGATGATGAGATGAATGAACACACAAGTGACTAAAATATATTGACAGGAAAAGGCCAATGCAATTTCTCTTCCCTGCTTAGATGATTAGTTCATATCTTGCTCAGGTCAAAATGATTTGGACATTTCTTGAACATTACAGAGTAGCTGCATTCATCCTGCAAAATATAATTAAATGGTTTTAGGCACCATGATGGCCTCTTGGCCTCCATCTGTTACTCCAGAAGGACTCCAGAAGTATACATCTCTACAAATCTTTTATAAAACCGAGAACCATAACCTTCAGTTACCTAATCAGTTCTTCTGGATACCCTAAGGTGCCTTAAATATTTTGCAGCTGAATGTTGTCCACCCTGTGAAGGCTGACACTGCAAAGGCATAATTGACTTGCAAAATAATAGTTGTCCTGTTAGGATAGAGAAAGATGAATTGGAATGGTTCAGAAAAGCTGGTATTTCTGTGGGCACAGAATCACAAAAAGGTTTAAGAAGAAACCTCTGGAGAGCTTCTACTCAATCCTCTGCTCAATGCAGGATCAGCTAGACCAGGTTGTCCAGGATTGTGTCCATCTGGATTTTGAATATCTCTAAGCACAAAGACTCCACAATCTCTCTGAGCCATGTGTTTCAGTGTTTAAACATTCCCCAGTAAAAAATGGAAGTTCCTGTATTTCCATCTATGTCTGTAGTCTCTTCTGTCACTGAGTATAACAGATGATTCTTTTGTGTTCTACTACTCCACACCACCAGGTATTTGAACATATAGATATAGAAAGACAGTAAAAAATAAATGCTTTTGTCTGGTGCCTTTTCTGCTGGCCATGGGATACCACCAGAACAGTCTCCACTGCACTGACAGGGCCAAAACTTAAACTTTGCTTGCCTCCCTACATTCATGATGAGGAGAAAGTCTTGCTTATCAAACCAGATTTCCTTCTACCGCAGAGTAACCCACCTAGCTGATCTAGGAAAGCCAGTTAATGAAATCTTTTTGGAATTCAGCAAAGCCTTTGATACTGCCTATCACAGTATCCTTCTTGACAAAATATCCAACACTCAGCTGGATAAACACAGCATGTGATGGGTGAGCAACTGGCTCACGGGTCAAGCATAAAGAGTTGTAGTGAATGGGGTGACATCAGGCTGGCACCCTGTCACTAGTGGGGTTCTGCAGGGCTCCATCCTCAGCCCTGTGCTCTTCAGCAGCTTCATTAACAACATGGATGCAGGACTTGAAGGAATACTTACAACAATAAATGGAGCCTGTTGACTCTCTCAAAAGCAGGGTGACCCTGCAGAGAGATCTCAACAAATTAGAGAGATGGGCAATCAGCAATCATGTGGAGTTTAACAAGGACTCTGCACTTGGAATGGGGTAACCCTGGTTGTGGGAATAGTGTGGGGAGCAAGAGCTTGGAGACAAGTGCTGTGGAAAGGGACCTGGGGTCCTGGTTGATGGCAAGCTGCATGAGTCAGCAGTGCCCTGGCAGCCAGGAGGGCCAACCCTGTCCTGGAGGGCATCAGGCACAGCATCACCAGCCAGGAAAGGGAGGGGATTGTCCTGCTCTGCTCTGCACTCACCTTGAGTGCTGGGGGCAGTTTTGGGTGCCACAGTATAAAGATATTAAGCTATTAATGAGTGTCCAGAGGAGGAATGAGGATGGTTAAGGGACAGGAGAGGAAGCCACACAAGGACCAGCTGAGGTAATTTGGTTTTTCAGCCTGGAGGAGGTGGGGAGACCTCATTGTGGTCTTCAGCATCCTTATGAGGGGAATGGCAGATATTGATATCTTTACTTTCCTAACTAGTGACAAGACTTGAGGAAATGGCATGAAGCTCAGTCAGGGGAGGTTTATTTTGGGTATCAGGAAAAGATTTTTCACCCAGAGGTGAAAACCTGGAACTGTGACCAGGTTCCCCAGGGAACTGGTCACAGCCCCAGCCTGGCAGAGTTCAAGAAGCATTTGGACAATTCTCTCAGGCACATGGTGTGACTCCTGGGGATTGTTCTGTGCAGGGCAGGGAGTTGGAGTCAATGATCCTGATGAGTCCCATCCAGCTCACATATTCTGTGATTCTGCAGTTACTGGTCAGTTGAAAATGTTTTCTGCAACAGTGGCCTACTGTAAATCATCTTTACTGTCACTAAATAAAGTATAACTATAGAATGATTCAGGATATTTTAGGCCAGTGAAATAAATATCTCATGCTAAGTTACTACATTATATTGTGAGCTGCATTGATTCATGCTGTCAAAATGCTTTCCTGACCACCTACATTTTTAATATTGACTGTAAATGAGGAATATGAAAAAAAAGTATTTTGGAATGTTTTTCAGAATTAACTGGTTTTTTGATTTTCTACATAAAAAGTAAGTTAAAAAAAAACTAGACACACTTTGCAGCAAAGAAACCTGTGATGTATTTCAAAATGGAAATCCAAACACAAATCCTTTTTTTGTGCTGTCTTAGAAAATAGCAATGATTGTTCAAACCGACTGTGCCCTATAGATAGATATCAGAATTGCTTATTTTTGGATAATAATCTAAGCAGCTTTTAGCAGAAACAGAAAAGAAATTGTTGCTGCAGAGCTTGGTAGATACAAAAATCTCAATTGGATCCCTCTCCACATTTTTCAGAAGGGCTGGGCATAGCACTTGGATAATTTAGCTTTTGGAATTCGGAGGTCAAGTGGGTTACAACACATTTACTCAGTGCTCTGGATGTTTTGTTTCTGTGTAAAAAGAAACAGCATAGGACCTGCACACAGAATTTGGGATTATGTTGCTCCCAAGGTGGTGGGCACCCAAGTACCAGTATGGTGGAGAACCCAGTTACAGAATGCAAGAGTTTTTGAGTGTGTAATGAGATGAGAGTGGAGAGGATCAGCAGTGATCACAAAAGGAAAAATTTTCATATTTTTCACAGTTGACTTAGAGCAGAATCTTTCAGCTGTGTGCTGGGAAATGTTGCAAAGGACACACAACATTTTATATCCAAGGGCAGTGGGTCAGACAGAGACAATACACTGCTGACAAGTATTAATCAGGTACTATCTAATAATAATTTAATCTGATAGTCAAAAAGAAAGTAAAAACCTGACGATGCTGCAATTTCGACCCATTCTGTAACAGTTTGAAAGCCACATGATTATTTTTTGCTGCCTCATACTAGAAATATGTAAATTGCCTTTTAGCATAATCTCCCAAATCAGTTGCTTTTCCATATTAAAATGCAATCATAAATCACTATTCATGTCACATATCTATAAAAAATACACAGTGAAAACATTTGGGCAAACAAAATTTCTTTGCAAATTGTGGCATAAAGTCTTCCCATTGAGCATCCAGGTTTTGTTATCTTTCTTTGGAGATTTTTTTTTAATGAAAATTTTTTATTATGCTTTCATGAAAGCTCCAGGCATAAGAAAAGGAATAATTATCACACAAGTTATTCACAGTCACAGTATTCAGTCCTGCAGTAACAAAGGATGCAATTTATTAAGGATTCTTATCAAAAGAGAGGTGACATCTAATCTCACAAAATAGCTAAAGCATAAATGAACAATTGGGAACAACAAATGCATCATGTATGGAACGAGAGCTACTGCTAATTCTAAAAGCTATCCATGAGAAAACTGGGTCTTTATAACAATACTATGCATTATGTGAATGCCTGCTCTGGATGACTCTATCCCCCCTTATGAAAAAGTTCCCTTTCTAAGAGTTCCAGATTCATTCAGTGATCTTGCTCTGAAGCTCATTATGTCCTCCAAATTAGAAGCCAACTCCTAGGCCAAAACAGAGAAAATGGAGGATAACAAATCTCTGTAACAATAAATTCATCAGATCATCCTCAGCAAGCAAATATTACAGCCCACAAAGGTCAGAAAATGAAATAGTCTCAAATTTTCCCTCAATTTTGAGCCCATTCAGCTTTTGTTAGCTGAACTTCTGCAAGAAATCATGATGATCCTCTTTCTCTAGTGTTTACTCCTTTTTTCCATGTTGGGATTTTTTTTAGTCCATTAACACCAAAGGACAAACTCTGCTTCCCACCTTGAAGACAGGAACGAATTTAAAATACACTAATCCTGAATAAAGCTGTGTGTAAACAGGGAGACAAACTGCAGGACTGGGCACACCAGAAGCTCCCTCATTGTCATCTTAACTCTGTCTTCTTTATTGGTCTTGGGTACCTTATGGAAGCTCTGACCTATAAAGTCCTACCTCAGGAAAATGTGATTTACTTGTAGTTCTCAAGATTTGCACAAGCACGAGCTGTGACTCACCTCTGCAGGTGTCTGTGCAAATGGCTTTGCTCTCCAGTGAGCAGCTGTACATGCAGCTTTGCCTGGGAAGACACTGAGCACCAACAGACCTCATGGTACTGCAGGGCCAGGTCTTTAAGTTGCTGAGCACGTTCAGCACTAGGGGTAGTAGGTAAGCACTAAATATTTTTAAAGCATTTGAGATCTTCAACGACTCCCTTCCCTGTTTGTATTTAAGGGAGTGTTTCCCAAATTCCTTATGCTTTCCATAGAAAAGAATTAAAAAGCCATAAAGAGGAGAAAAGACTAAAGCAAAGATCATAAAAGGACGCATGGGGAGGTTTAAAAAGACCTTCATAAAAGACTCACAGGACGCTGAGTGCTTCTGCCATCACTAGCATATGTGTTTTTCTGCACGCAGGTCCCAGTCTGTGGTGGAAGCCGGCACGCTGAAGCACGAGGACCAGGGGGAAAGTGAGAACACCCAGCCACTGCTGGCTCTGGACTGAGCTCTCACGTGCCCAAGGGAGATCCATGAGCAGACCTGCACCATAGCAGAGCCCCAGAGAGCACAGCACACAGACACATGCACACACGCCTTCCGCTTGATAACGAGTCCTTCGTGTTTCCTGCCCAAGTGACAACCGCCACCAGCCATCTGTCAGCAAGAACTGAGAAACTTCCACTGGCACAGCAGTCTGTCCATATACAAAGAATTGGATTTCTTATTTTCCTTTGTTTTTCCTTTTTGACTTATGACATTAAAATATTGGAAATGGTGGGATTGCACTCTGTTTGAAGAAACCAGGGTGTGTTAATAGTGCTCCTGAAGACTTCGTCAGGGATGTTCATTTTATAGAAGTGAAGGCTGTAAGAGTTTTAAAGAAAAGCATTTAAAATTTAAACTTTACGCTGTAATCAGCAAGTGTAATCTGGGTTACAGGGCAGAATCATCAGCATCTATAGAGTACTTGAATATTACAGAAAGATTTTGCATTTAAAAAAGAACCCCAGTGCCAACATAATGCCATTCAACATGACACTTTGTGACTGTCTCATCCCTGCAGCTTATACAGGGATCACATTTCTGTATCTAGCAAAAATTGTTCTTAACTTTTGAAGCCCTTCTAAAACTGTCAGCTAAGTAGAATGAGCTGTGCGAGCAGCAGACACACAATTAGAAATGCAATTATTTGATTTTAACAATGATTAACATTTCCACGGGCAACTCAGGAGCCTGTAAAACATGTGCGTGTGCATGTGTGTGCACGTGTAAAGGGGGTGGTTCCAGGGAGATACAAAGGACAAATTCAGCAGTGATTAATGGTACAATCCAGATTGTTTCATTTAGGTCACAACAGAAATGAAAGCTCTGCAGAGCCATTTACCCCCTTCCCTCCTGCAGTCAGGGAAAAGTGTAGCCAGAAAGGTATGCTGACTGCAGATGCGGGCCATGGTTAAAAATGAAACTGGAAAACCTAGAATCAATTATTCAGTACAGTCTCTGCTAGAAGCAAATGTTGAAGAATAGAAGAACTGAAATGCCAAAGATCAGTTTGTTATATCTCTTGTTTGCTCTAGCTGCAAAGAGAGTACCATCCCTTCATTGAAATGGAAACAGGATTAAAGAAATAAAAAGAACAATCGTTATCAAATTGCATGTGCAGTGACTTTATTTCCTAAAACAGCTACAATCACTGTACACACTTTAAACTTCAATTAAATTGCCATACATTGACAATTTACTAGAACAAGCATTTGGCAACAATATATCAAAGGTAGCAGTGTAAACCATACATAGAAAATGAGATGATAAAGGGCACAAAAGTTTTTAATGTGCACTGGAACACCCACTGAATTCTCAAGTGTTAGGTCAAAGTGATGATATAGTTCAAATGTACATGGCCAGCCCTAACAGATGGACTAACAAAATACTGCCTTTATCTAGAACAACACAGGGCAGACAGGACATCCTGCCAGATTCTATCAACACACCTGGGATTTACCCACTAGTTTTTGTACAGAATAACCTCACTCAGACTAACCTCTTCCTGCAGCAGCATGTCATTGATACAAAGCCTGTATCTCTATCTCCATGATAGAGAGGCAGTCTTTAAGGCAGTGGATGGTCCCAGCAAGGCAACACAGGAGTCAGAAAAAGTAACAGAAGTTTGCAGGAACATTAAAAAATATGATGACTGAGCCCATTTATCTTTGGGATTTCTTCCATTCCCCTCCACCTGACATCATCACCACCTATTACATGAAACAAGGATGTCAAGTCCTGGTAGCAGCTCCTTTCTGTTCCCTGGGCTCACAAAGACTAAAAGGCATTCGGATTTGTCAAAGAGAATGTGCTTAAAGCAGAAAGTAAAATCCAAAGAGACAAAAAAAGACAGACATTTGCTATTATACTGCAGCATTGAAGAAGAAATACTTTGGTTTGTGATTTTTCTCTGTTAATACACTTACTCCCACTGCCATTGAATCTTTGTGATGATCTGTTACAGTCACTGTTCATTAAAGTGGGTCTTGTCTTGCCCAAGAAGTGCAAATACCACTGAAATCTAGTCCTTGAGGATCAAACCTCGCATAGGATAGATTATTTAGTTTCTTTACCTGTGATATGAATAAATACATATGATGCCTTGTATATAACTGTATGAAGCCTGCATTTAACCGTAGGCTCTTACACAGATTCTGTGCAAGCAAGGTAACAACAGGCAGGGTGGAACCCACCTCCTAACATTGTGATGAGTACATACTGTGTTACAAACTATATTGCCCTTGTCTGCCATTTCCTTCTGTAAATAAATCTAACAAAAAAATGCAAATTGCAATGGATTTCCATTGAAAAAAAAAAACCCACTTCCATTCACTTCTTCCCTTGGCAGTTCCAATGTTGAAAAGCTTTTTCAGGACAGAATACCACTTGGCAAACAGGAACACCTATGCCAGTAATTCACTGCATAATTTCTGCAGTCTGCTCTTTGTATCCTCCCCACATACAGAGCTAACCCAGTAACTGTACCTAATGAAATTATCCACTCTCTGCTTCCTGACAGGTGGGCATAGAATAGATTCCTTTCAGCATTGCAGGAACACCTTGTACTTAAGATTTTTAAATGGCCAATGTATCACTACACAATCTAATAAACAGTGCTACCGTGGCACACACACATCTTGGGGAGATTACTTTTATCTATTTGCCAATTTTATCTATTTGCCAATTGCAACTGGACAAGATAAAGTATGAGCCTTCAAAGGAACAATGAAATAATCTGAGGGACGGCATGGATTTTCATAAATAAAGCTCCAAAGCATTTACTCTGAGCTATAGAAACTAAAATGCAACATTAATAAAAATATTCCTAAACCATCAATTTTTGTTTAAAAAGTTCTTGTTTTTTTTTCTTTACACACACTCTCTTTATTTTAGAGAATAACTTTATAATTTGTACTGCTTGATCACTTTAAAAAGATATAAAATACAGGCTCTGACTTGACAACTAACAAGATATTTAAAAAACATTTTTACTTTTTTACCCCCCACAATAAGAAGTACCTTATTTCCAGTTTTGCATGGTTCTCCAAATGATCTTCAAAAGTATTTTTATATTTTCTGAAGTGTGAAACTTATAAATCTTTACAGTTTTTCATTATTATTAACTGAGAACTGTTACTTTCTTGTACATTGTGTATAGTTTCATGATTATTTTTGATCTGGACAACATGTTAAAATCTAATTATCTTAGCTGTCTAAAAGCGACTCTTGATAAGAGAGGGTTTATTAGTTTATTATTCAAAAAAGGAAATTAAAGTGCACACTTCCAGAAACTGGTTACACTATTTTATGGTGCAGTCACCATGTGTTATATGGCATAACAAGATTTAATTACCTAGTCAAATACAAAAATCTGAAAAGCATTCAGTTTATGGGAAGGCAAAGCTCTTATCTGCAGTTTGCTTCAGCAAATGTGACATTCAGGTCACAATACTGCAATGCCATGATGTAGACTCTAATAAGCCACTGAGTACTACACTGATAAAAACTGTTCCATTACTTTTGGGCAACCAAGTCAAAAGCTGCAGAGACTAAGTAATGTCAGTGACCCCTTGCTTAGTGTTTGTCACTCACAAGGCTCAGCAATGATGCCCAGAGCATCGTAGCACACCTGCCCACACCCAGCTGGTGCAGTGGGTGAGGAGAAAACAGCTGGCCAGAAACAGCACAGCACAATCCCTGCTCCCTCTCTCCTGTTAGTGTTCTCAGAAGTTACAAGTAGAGGGTCCTGCACGCTCCATCTCCCATTAAACAGCACAGACCCAAAAGATCTGCCAACTGCTTAAGCACCTAACTAGTTTTCCTTCTTGAAAATAGGCCTTTTTTTACCATACAGTAAATTCTGTATGGCAAATACAGAGCATTCTGTGAACAGTACTGGGATCGGACTACTTCAGCATTATGTCACACGTTTCAAGACAAGGAAAATACCATTAGGTCAATTAGAGGATCATTCTAGCACTTTGTAGGATGCTGGCAGTGGAAGTTAACACAAGTTAATAACCTGAAAGTCTTTGTCTGCTCTGCATTCTGGCAGGAAGCCAAGATGGACCTTGTTCTTCTGCCCAAAGCACAAGAAATTCTTCATGTATTTTTTTTTTTTTTCTGCTGAAAAAAAAAGGGCAGCCAAGGAGGAGCCCCTGGCAGAAGAGGCCCCAGACCCTTGCCGGGTAGAAAAAGGGTATCACAACAGAAGCTTCTGTAATGATAGGCAAAACAGCAGCTCACTATATAATCCTAAGAACTGTCAAGTAGTTTAAGATCTGAGCCTAAAAATGTCAGATTTGCTCAACATTCTCCAAAAATCACATTATCAAACTGAAGGTCACCTGCTAACTAAGAGAATTATTCAGTTTTAGAAGAATAAAGGTTCACTAGGCAGCTATTATGCAAGTTTCTGTTTGCATTTCCAGGAAGGCAAAAGAAGGCCACACTTTGCAAAAATGAAATTTGTTCATATACAGTGTTTTCCTTCTGCTGATAGCTAGATACGCACTTGTATATATATATATATATATATCACCTTTTTAAAAAATAGTGGTTAATTAAAGAAGATTTGTTCATAATTAAGCTAGAAAAATACAGTTACTCAGGTAGAAAAAGTACAAAACATACATAATCCATTCACATTATCTACAGTGATAACATAGGGACATGTTCTATGCCTAAAGCAGCTAACATTACACCTGCATACTGATTTTCAAAGTCAATTGTGTGCATATGTTTGCAAATATCTTACATGTTGCTTTCCAGACAGAAGGTCAGGAAGTATTCCCTAGATGAAAAATCATAAATCTCATGCTTGACCATAGTCGAGCAGGTGACTGATTTTGTAAAGAAAATACAGGCATGGCAAAAACATCTGCACATTCCTCAGTTTGAAAATCCAGATCTATTGCTTTTTGGCTGACAAGACTTGTGTTTTCAGACTTGCAGCCAGAAAAACAATAGACATCAGTGCTGTACCAGTATGGAACAAAACATGGCTTCTTTTTTATTTTAAACCAAGTCCACTCTGATTGTAGAATGTCATCTTTATCCTTTCTTACCCTTAAAATGTTTGTGTACTTTGTATGTTGGATAAATTAATCCTATTCTCATTCTGCAAAGGAGAGCTCCTCTGCTCCACACATCAGAAGAAAGCCCCTAAATAGCAGGAAGGGTACGTCTCTGTTGAGCTGTTAACTCAGGGTGCCACACATCCACAATGAATATCAGCCGGTAACTTTCAGCATCCTGCCATACTTCATGTTCAAAAGAGTCATCAAAAATAAGAACTTTCCCTTCTTCCCAGTCTCTGTAAGACAAAAAAGAACGTACTTTAGTGTAGTATTTGAAGTGCCATGGAGCAGGTAAGCTATAGGTCAGCTCTGAAGATGCTCTTTGACATACGAGGAAGATTTAAACAGTACAGATTGCATAGTCAAGATTTCACTGCCTGCTCCAGAGAGATTGGAGTATGGGAGCTTTAAATAAACTACAGAAAAATCAGTCTAATTGACCTTCATATTATTGAGGAATCCTTCCCCCTCATTCTGCACAGTTATGCTCACAAACACATTCAGACATTTATGATATATGTTATTTATTATACTTTTAGTTACTTGAGTACATTAAGCAGGTTTAATACTGGTGTGATTATCCACTTTTATTCATTTCTAATCAGATACATTAGTGATTTACATAAGTGATGGAAACTGAGGGAATGACTAGTAACATGGTTATATGGTTCAAAAAGAAATTACTTTACATCAATTTTCTATTTCTAAAAATCAGAGCAATGCCTTTGGAAGGTCATGTGGTCCAAGCCTCTGCTCATAGAAGGACTCACTGCAAAGTTAGATTCAACTTTGAGGTTAGATGAAACATTAAAAAAATCCACTAGTGAAGAACCTGAGATATCTGCAATCCTACCTCTCTGCACTCTACCATCGTACTGTGAAAACTCCTTTTTACCTAGATGAAAGTTTCTTCACTGTCACTTGTGTTCATTACCTCCCATTCTACAACTGCACCTCTGCAAAGAGTCTGGCTCTGTCTTCTTCACAGTCACCCATTAGTAGTTAAGACAGTAACTGGGCTACTCTTCAGCATTGTGGTTTCCAGACTCCAAACCAGTTTGCTGAGTTTCTCCTCCTAATCATCTTATTTATCATCCACTGGAGTCCCTCTAGTTAATCAATGTTTTTTTTTGTACTAAAGTGTCCCAAACTGGACACAGTACTCCAGAGGCAGTATCTTGAATGCAGAAGAGAGAGTTGTACATTGTACTGCTAAAACTGCTTCCTACAAATTTACTAACACAGTATAGTACACAGCTAAACTTCATCAATACAAAAGAAGATTATAAGTCATGTTCAGCTTGTCTCCTAGGATCCTTAAGCCCTTTTCTGCACAGCTGTCTTCTAGGCAGTCATCACCCAGCCACTACAGCTGCAAGGTGTTTGTCTGCTGTCAGCTGCAGGGCTTTGCATTTGCCTTTGCTGAACTTCACCACTTTTCAGCTGGCAGCTTCTCCAGCCTACTGAGACCTGGACTCATAATTTTGAAAAAAAGTTTAACACCTGATCATACACCTCCAGGTGAGACTGGACAAATAACAGTCAAGGTAACAATGGTCAAAGAAACATTCTCTCCTAAAGCCACTCTACCATGAACACACATTCAATTTTTTAATAGGATCCCTCAGGAGCTGAAGCAATCCAAGAGGATGGATGCCCTCAGATGGAATTAAGCACTATGAACAGTAACAATGGTAAAGAAACAAAGGCCTTGCCATCAAAGACAAACATGCATTGCTTAAGCTCATTCTGCTGTATTTATTTACAGAAAAAAGAATTTTCTTTTTTCAAAAACAGAGCGAAAATTAGGTTCATATTTCCAATTCATCTCCATATTTTTAATTCAACAAAAGGAAAAATTAACCATCAGAATGTATGGGGTTGTGCTGTAATGTTCTGAAGAGAAACTGAAATAGGATCAATTGAAATAATCAACTAAACATAATTTAAACAAGAGTAGACAAACCAGAAAGCATAACATAGTGAAAAAAAATCACACTGACTTGCACATGTCTTAAAGGCCCAGATAAACAGCCTTTTGCAGGTTTCAGACATGCTCATGTGGGGGTTTTTGCCACCACATCAGTTATCTGTTAACAAAAACATTGTATGTCACATAGACCCTGAGTTACTGGTACCACACTAAAGTTACACTGGTTTTATCAAAGCCCATGGGACTGAACCACTTGCAATGCTACCATGTGGTAAAAAAATTCAAGCAGGCTTTGGGTTGTATAATTGGTTTGGGTTTTTTGGGTTGGTTTATTTTTTGAGTTTTTTTTCCTGGGGTTTTTTGGGGGGGTTGATTTTGAGTTTGTGTAGGGTTTTTTGAGAGGTGGGGCCAGGGGTGTTTGGTGGGGGGTGCTTGGAGAGGGTTGGGGGATTTGGTTTTGCTTTGTCTGGAGCAATTGAGATCTAGTGGTTTGTTTTCTTGTTGGGACGAGTAGCTGGGTTTTCGGTCGGTTTAGGGGTTGAGTTTTTTGTTTCTGGTTTTGGTTTTTGATTGGTTTTTGTTGTGTTTTTTTGTTGTTGTTTTTTTTTTTTTTAATTAAATCAAGCCTGAAAAGAACTGCTCTAAATAGCCTGAAAGTGCAACTCAGTTAAGGACAATAAAAACCCAGGCACCCAGATGAAGTAGCTTCAGAGGTTAAACCCCAGGATCTATCATTTGCATCATAATGGGATCGGCTGTTTTGCACAACAAAGAAAAAGTCATAAAGCTGACGGGACTATTAGCCCCTTTTGAAAAGGCTACAAACCCCACTATTAGCATGCAAATAAATATTTTCTAGAAGCCTGATGGTGTGAGAAACACTTCTCAGTGGTAACACAGGGACCATATTGTTCTGGTCTGGTGCTGAACCACTTAGGGGTAGTTTCCAGATAATTTCCCATATCAGCTCTAGTGTCACCTGTAAACGGTGAGATCTCAGACTGGCTTCTGCATAATGGCTGTATCTGAACCTTCATTTCAGTATAAGGTTACCTTCCTTGACAATGATGTTGGATTAGAATAACTAGACATTATTTTCCTACCACTTTTGTACATTATACCCTGCACTTTACAGAGCTGGGACTCCAAAATGGCCAAGTGACCTAAAATGACCAATGCTATACAGAACAAGAAACATAGAATCATAATAGTTTGAGTTGAAAGAACCTTTAAAGGCAAAACCTACAATGAGCAGGGACATCTTCAACTCAATCAGGTTGCTCAAAGGCCTGACTGTCCAGCCTGACCTTGAATGTTTCCAGGGATGGAACATCTACAATCCCTGTGGGCAACCTGTTCCGGTGTCTCACCACCCTCTCCATAAAACACTTCTTCCTTATATATAATCTAAACTCACCCTCTTTTAATTTAAAAGCATTATCATTTGTCCTGTTGCAACCTATCTAATACAAACTGTCCCAATATTTCCTAAAAGCTCCCTTCAAGTACTTAAAGGCCATCATAAGGTCTCTCTGGAGCCTTTTTTTCTCAAAGCTAAACCCCAGCAGTCTCAGCCTTTCCTCATAGCAGAGGTATTTCAGCCCTCTGATCATCTTTGTGGCCCTCAACCACAAGGAATACCAGCTCCAAAAAACTTCTGCAAGTAAAGGAGTAAAACACACAGCACTAGACGGTGCTGATTTGCCTGTCCATCAAATGATGAGCTGCATTGTAACCCTCTAAACAGCTACGCTGGGTGGCACAGAGGTAACCAAGCATGAAATTCTCATTGTTTCTGTTCACTCTCTCATGCACACAGCAGTGGCACAGGAGGCCAGAAAAGGCATGATGCTAACCTTCCTCTTCCAGCCAGCTCTCCTATTGGGAACCACCAGCTTACCACTGCTCTGAAACATCAGGAGGAAAGGAATGGAAATGGCTCAAGGTAAGTTTTCCTCCTGGCACCATTCCCTTCGACAGTGCTTCACACACCTCCTCTGCCACAGGGGAAGGGTATACTAAAGCCCTTTCATTGCCAGCAGTAGACTTTGAGTGCTTCCAGGGAAAATCTCGCCCTTGTTTCTGAATGTACAGCTCTTGCTGTAAGCAACTTATTGGGGTTTGATCCAATATTACCAGGAGGTTGTGCCTGAGCTGGCCCTTGCTGTTTGCCTGTCTGGCAGCACTGTGGTGTTTTCACCCCAGTGGTACCTCAGGCTCACAGGGTGTTACAGCTGAGGGCTTGGAGACAAGTCCAGGCATGCAAAAGCTCAGTTTACCTTTGACTGAGAGGTTCCAAGGTGATAGTGAAGGAAAGGAGTCGGTTCTGATGGAGGGTTTCAATTCAGAGTTTTATTCCTGGCCCAAAGACCTGTGAATCCAGCAACAGCTTCACCAGAACTCCTGACTGCATGGCAGCTTAGCTCTTTTAACCAGGGAGAAGGGGAGGGAAAGGAACACAGGTAACCACCAAGGTGTGAGGGGGAAGTCCTAGGGGACAGAGGACACCTGGATGGCCCAGTGTCTTTCCAGGGGTGGGAAGCATCTTTTGAATTCTGCCAACCACTCGACGCCCTTCTGGAATGCCAGGGTTGACAGACAACACTCTTCGGGGATCAGGATGTGGAAAGGAGGAATGATTGACAAACCTGGCAGTGGAATCATCTGGGAGGGGCCTGGGGTATCTGAGACACCGCAACACAACTGATCTTAACACATATCAGCAGAAGTTGTAGTCAGCTCTCGAGTCTTTTACATGCAAAATGAATATGTCTGATGCATGAGACTGACTCAGGTTCTGAAACCTGGACACTGACATGCTCTATGTTCTAGCTGCAGCAACAGGCATTTTTCTGCTCTTGACTTTGAGGGAGTGCTGATACCAAGGAGGTCGTTAAGTTCATTCCCCACAGGATCATCCCTTCTGTGCAGGTTAAGACAAAGAAGGGTGCCAGCCTTATAACAGGTGGTGAGCTACGTACCCACTCTCTTGGCAGCAGAGTAAAACCATTCTGTTCCCACCAGCTACTGAACAGCCACCTAATGGTAACGCCATGAAGTCACCACCAATCTGAACACACATAAATGTCCTAAAGTAAAAAGACTCTATACCTCTACATCAGTCCTCTAAGGCAATTAGCTACCTTTCCCTCCACCCAACTTGTTTTGGATATTGGATTGGAATGCTGGAATAAAATGTCCATCACTTCTTAGGTGTAGGTAGTGCAGGTTGTAACACTGACTATAAGCTACATGTTGGCAGGAGAGTATAGTAACACCACTTTTTGTTATTAACAGCTGGGTATTTCTATACTCAAAAATTCCAAAGATTTCCATTCCAGAGATTTCCAGTTGTTTTCAAGTGTTATCCAAAAAAGCTCCTTTGCTATGTATTGCAGTAATGAGGACAGGACTAGCATTTAATTTCTCAATATCAAGTTAATTATATTTTTACCATTAATTACATTACATTGAAAATAATTCAAAATTAACACTTGTTGCCCTCAGAAGCTGCAGACAATACATGAATTTTTCAAAATATATGTACAGATATTAAGCATTATGAGAATTTCACTTAAGTCTCAGCAAATTAAGCCTGTAAGCAATAAGCAGTATAGTTAACACTACATTTTTCTTTCTGTGTTTAATAATCTAATACAAAAAACTTAGCACGTTTTCCCATATTTCTAAGAGGAGTATATGCCCTGATTGCAAATGTATAAGCTAATGCATTTAATTTTGTCTTGGACTGAGCAAAGAGATAAAACTGACTTTGAATTCGGTATAGTTTTTCCCTAATGGCTAAGAAATTTCACTTAAAGCACACTTTTTAAAAAGTTGACACCTGTGTAATTCATTGGGCCTAAAAACTTCATAGATGTCTTCATCCTGAGATCAACCTCAACTGGACCACTTTAACTGAGTTATAACAAATAATACAAGCTGAAAAGAGGATTCTGCCAGAAGTACCATGGTATTCTGTCACAGCAAATGTAGTGAAAATGTAGGTATGTCTTAGTTTCTGCCAAAGAAGCAACCAATTCTATGTCTCTCCAAAACCAAAATAAATACAGGAACTTTGTTGGCAGAAATATTAGGCTGGCAATGTAAAAATAAACAGAGACTCCATTGACCAAACCTACTGTTATTTCCATGCCATAGTAGAGAAGAGCAGGTTTGTCTCAAAAGCTTCTCCTGGCTCTGTTTCAGAACTGATATTTATAAGTTTGTACTATGAGTCAGAGTGCAAACTTCCTGTGTAATGAAATACATTACACATCCTGGTCATCAAAACACCCCCTTATTTTGTTTTTTTTAACTACATGCAGTCCTATCCTTTCTTCAGTCTTGAGGAAACTGGGAAAAAAAAACCCAAAACAACAACAAAAAAACAAACAACCAAACCCAAGCAAGCAAGCAAGCAACTGCTTCCTTCCTCCTAAAATAATTTAAAAAACCCCAACATTGCAACCATACCTGTTCTCTTGGGCACACCGTATTCTGCAGCCTTCCTTAGGGATCACCAAGCCCAAATGCATCCTCAGCCGGCAGTTGGTGGGCCCTGTGTGGGGCCACACGTGAGTCCCGGGGTGCATGACAGAATATTTGATCTGCAAGAAGAGAAAGGCACGTTTTTCAACACATTCCACTTCACAGCCATGCTGCTGGGAGTTCAGGACTTCATTTAGTCTCATCCTCAGTGATGAGTGAAAAGTGTAATGCCATCTTTTGTTTGAGTTTCAGCAGCAATTCCCTCTCATATCCTAAAGGCATCTAATACTACAAAACATATGTCTTGTGGCACATGTGTGAAACCAGGGATGTGTTTGCGTGTAAAAGTACATAGTTTTAATTTTACTTAAAATAACCAGTATTCACGTTTCAAACTGAAAATAATTATCTTCTGTTAACAGTCAGAAAAAATACCTTCTTTTCTATGGAAAGACTTAAAAGGATGGACAATAGGAGACACAAAGCTTGTGTTCATCAGACTGTCAGATGACGTGTCTGTGGAGGTCACTGTCAGCCTTGGCTGTAGCAACCATGAGAAGGTGGAATTCAAGATCATGAGATGATGGAGAAAGTAAAAAAAGCAGAATTACTACCCATAGCTTCAAGAGAGCAGATTTGGTTTTACTCGGGGATCAGCTGGGAGAAATCCCATGAGAGAAGAGGGGTCTAGGACAGCTGGTTGATTTTTAAGTAGTACCTTATCCAAACTCAATAAATTCTATGTGCAGGAAGCAAGGCAACCCAGAAAAAATTGAAACACAAAAAGGAAGCATACAGGAAATGGAAGCAGGGCCAGGTCACTCAGGAAGACTGTAGAGACATTCTCTGCATGGGCAGGGATGTGGTTAGCAAAGTCAAAGCTCTCCTGCTGCTGAATCTGGAGGTAGAATTGAAGGGTAACAGGAGAGATTCCTACAAATATCTTCCTTTCATTGCTTCCTCAGCAATAAAAGAAAGTCTAGGGAAAATATGCCCAGCTACTAAATGTGACAGAATATCTGATGACAAAGGACAAGGAAAAGGCTGAGGCACTACATGTCTTCTTTGCCTCAGTCTTTACTGGTCTGACTGACTTTCAGGAGTGCCAGACACCTGAGACCAGTGAAACAGGGAGCACAGATGATTTATCTTCTGTGGAGAAGGATCAGCTCAAGGAGTATTTAAACAAATTCAACAATATGGTTCATGGGTCCTGATGAGATCCACCCATGAGGCCTGAGGGAAATGAAGCATGTGAATCCAAACATAATCCACGCAATCTTTGAAAGGTCACTAACACCAGCAGAGGTCTCTGAGAACTGTTAGAAAAGAAATATTGTTCCTATCTTCTAGGCAGGTAGTATGGTCTGAGGAACTACTGTCTAGTCAGCCTCACCTCAACCCTTGGAAAGGTGAAGGAGAAAGTAATCCTGGAAAGAATTTTCAAACACATGAAGGAAAAGAATGTTCCTAGGTGTAGTCAGTATGGGTTTATGAAGGCACTTCTGTACTTCACTAAATTCTATAGTGATGTTTCTAGCTTGGTGGATATTGTTTATCTCAAAGTTAAGTCTTTGAACACTCTGCCATAAACATCCTAGTCAACAAAGTGAGGAAATAGAATCTAGATAAAATCCCAGTGAAGAGAACTGAAACATGGCATTTATGCCAGGCTCAACAAGTTATGATCAGAGGCACAGTCTAGCTGAAGGCCACTCATCAGAGGTGCATCTCAGGGCTCAATACTGGGTCCAGCACTGTTCGAGAGATTCACAGTGACTCAGAAGATGGGACAGAATGCATCCCCCCCAGCAAGTTTGCAGATGATAGAAAATTAAATTGGAATGGCCAATACACCACTTTTTTTTT
>VZTB01002129.1:323438-341970 GCA_013397245.1 Thryothorus ludovicianus
ATAAAGACCTTGACAGGATGGAGAAAGGAAGAAACACAAATCTTAAAATATTTGGCAAAAAGAAGAATAAAATTCTGCTCCAGGGAGGCATTCACCTATATAGGCTGATGGACAACTGTCTAGAAAGCAACTTTCTAGAAAGAGACTGTAGAGTCTCTCACAGGGGAGCCCTCAAAGACTACTCACAGTGCCCAAATTAAACGCAAGCCAGCACTGCAGCAAAGCCACCAGTGGCTTCCAGGGCTGCAGTATGGAGAGCTCTGGCAGCCCATTGAGGGAGGTTATCCTTCCCCTTGGAGTTGGTGAGACATCTTAAATGCTGGACCCAGTTCTGGGCTACCTACTGTGAGAGACATGGACACACTGGAGCAGGTGAAGGGGTATAAAGGGGACTAAGGGATGGGAGAATCTAATATACAAGGGGAAGCTGAGGTAGTTGGGACTGTTCAGCCTGGAGAACATTAGGTTCAAGAAAAGATCTTATCAATGCATATAAATACCTGATGAGAGGAATGAAGAAGGCAGAGGCAGGCTCTTCTCAATGGCATCCAGTGAAAGGCAAAGAAGCAATGGACACAGATTGAAACACAGAAAATGCCATTTAAGCATAAGGAAACACTTTTTTACTGTACACAGGAACAGGTTGCCCAGAGAGGTGGTAGAGTGTCTATCCTTAGATGCATTCAAAACCTGTCTTGACACAGCAACTGCTCTAATTCATCATACTTTGAGCAAGGGGTTGGACTAAGTAATCTCCAGATGTCCCTTCTCACCTCAACCTTTCTGATTAATTTTACAACTCAGAGAACAGGAAGTGTGAATAATCCATGATAGTGGTGAGAAGCACCTTCTCAACTGAGAAATCTGCACATTTGGCTGGGACCGAGTAGTTTTGATAAATCTTACAGAGTAAGGTGTTGCATGCTCTCCAACTGTTAACAAAACCAGCAGAGGAGAGCGTGTGCCTCTCGCTTCAGCCATTCTTGCCATCTGAGGTTTCAGCTTACTGGCAGTTTCTTATGACAGCAAGAGAGCTCCAGTGGCCGTGGTGAACACAGATCCTCCCACCCAACTCTGCTACACCATCATGTGTTAGACCTTAACTACTATACTTACATCTGAGAGAAACCATTTCTGCAATGCTGATATGCCAGCACTGAAGATTGATTACTGCCACATGCATTATCTGCCCACGCAGATTGGTCTGGGTATGTCTGCAAATTATATCTGCTCAAGTGCTAGTGTTCTAAACTACCAATGAATTGTACTATGGCTGCAATGTATGAAATTGTCCAGAATTAAAACTAGCTGGGATACTTTTAGTTTACTGCTGTTTTTAAGAAGAATGTTATATTTTGATCACTTCCTATTGTTCTATACAGCGTCTCAGCAGCACTGAGTAGGTGCTTATTTTACATTTCTTTTATCTTTGTCACTGCATGAGGTGACCAAAGCATCCAAATAGTCTATCCACCACAGAATTCCTTATTTCCTGGTTATGTTTGTCCCCATTGCTTACCAGTGCTTCCATATGTGAATAGGGATCAGCTGATATTTTATTTTAGCAGTAATCTCAGTTATGGCTAGCATAAAACTAAAATTGCCCTAGGCATCTCATAATAGTGGATGTAAAACTTTAGACTTCTAGAGCATGACTTTTCAGATTATTTTACACTTATATGTTCAAAACATGTGACTACAGCTACAGCTGTAAATATACAACATTTCTTCAAACCATATCGTGGTGATAACATGTAGGGTACCAAGAAATTATGAACAAAACAGAAGCTCTCAAAGAGAATCTGCTCTCAGGGATAGATCCACTTTGGCTCTGGATGCAACTGAGAGCATTTTCTTGTAGCCACATTGAGAGTGACGACTTCTCATCAGTTAAATTCACTATAACCAGCCTTTGCAAGCAATCAATGAAACAACAGCCTTGTTCATTTCTACAGCACAGCCACCCAGTGCAGTTCTGCACACCAAAAGCAAGGGATTGATCAAAAAGATGAACACATACACTCAAGGGTCTGAATTAGGGCTACATTAGCACTGTGCTTTTCAACTTTTGCATTCCTAATTTTGTCATGAGAAATAGTCTTTGAAGACAAAATATAATAACTTGGAAATAACTTCTCATGTCTATAGAACCACTGCATGTACATTGATCCATACAAGTCTACTGCATGATTAAATGAGGTTAACTGATAGCTGAATAGTCATTGTAGGCACTTGAAACAAATTTTGTTGGCACCCACACTTACGGGTGTAAAATTTTTTTCCTTTACCTTTGGGAAAGAAGTATGTGGCAGCACTATTTGGCTTCCACAAGGTGATCCTCCCTCTGTCTAATGCAGCCAGACTGGGGTAGACAGGTGAAATTTATCACAGTGAGAATCTGGCTCACTAAATTAGTCATGTAAAGTTAGCTTCAGATAAGAAAAAAAAGAAAAGCTCATGTTAGAAAGAACCTAACCCAACCTCCTGCTCAAAGCAGGCTTAAGCTATGAGTCAGATCAGGTCACTTTAGGCTGAGGTTTAGTAAGGCATTACTTACTGGTTGACCCATAGCAAATTACTTACCTAAGATGAGCTCCCAGGAAACACAAGGCAAAATGGCTCAACTAAAGAGTCCATAGAAAGGCTTCAGCTAACATATTTCACCTGGTATTTGCTGACAGTTCAAATGGGCGTATTTTTAAGTTTATCGTGTGCTTGAGGCATCATTAAATATACCAAAATTGTGCATTCCTGTATATAGGTCCCTCTATTCCTCAAAATCACCTGCTCATAGCATTATGAATTTGCAAAAATGAAGAAGTTTGTCAGGTACCTGCCCTCTTCTGCAGCCAGTAGCTTCTGGGAATCTTTCCAATAAAGCACATGTTTTCGGAACACTTTTACAAGCATTCTCATTTTTTCTTCCTAGTGAAAATAATGGATAGAGTATTGGTAAGAGGAATGTATGAGCATTTCCATTTTCTGCTTTACAGAAGAGCAACAAAGCTGCCAAAGATCTGACACTGAGAGACAGGTAAATATTACTATTCTCATTTTACAGACTGTGCCTCCATGTTTGTAATATCATAGCAGCCTGCACATTTTACTTTTACATTATTTGTGAACACCAGGCTTTCTACCATTTAAAAAGTGTTATTTTAAAAGTATAATCACTAATGCGGATGTACAGGTAAAAAAAGGTTTAAAATGCCCCCAGTATCATAACATTTCAACACCAGATTACATTTTGATATAAATTGCTTTTAATATTTTATTTTACAGTACTCTTTCATATGTTTTTAAGTTTTATAAGAATTTAAGGTCATTCCAAGAGTTGGACCTCAGTGCACAGCTCAGGGGCAGGGCAGCAGACTCTTACTAAAGTTATGTCCTTTTGCTGATACTATTTCTGAATGACAGATCTCTCCTAGCTGGCAACACAGAACTGAGGATGTGCCTTCTCCCAGGTCCCCATCTTCCCCCTCAAGCTGAGGGGTACACTCACTGAACAGTTACCATATTCAAGGAACCATTAGTAGTATTTGGGGACAACATGGTTTAGAATAAAGAACTCCTGTGCATTGTCACAGGCGTCCCAAACACCATTTTATCAGTTCCCTTCCTCTGTACATACTGATTATAAAAATAGTTCTAAAAAAAGCTGTGTCGCTACTTCTTATTACACCAAGTTAATCTGAGGTCATGAAACTGAGGTAAGAGAAGAAATACAGAATGTTTTACCTTGTTGCCATAAGGTGAACTGGCTCCAGTCTCCTTTTTCCCTTAGGTTCTCATCTTCAGGCAGGAATAGGCTTCTCTTTTTATCCATCACAGCAAGACCCTCATCCCGAATAAGCTTCCAGTTTTTCTCTAATGACTGTTGAGAGAGAGTCATGTTACTACACTGAGAAATTACTGTGTTTGGCTTTAGTACCATTTTTATTTTTCCTGCCATTATTAACTTTATTTTTTTATTTAAAAGCAATGAAAGAAAGTGTTCATTGTTATTATTGAGTTGCTTTAAATTATATTCCCTTCTGACATGTTAAGGCTGGAAAAATAATTTTCACACCATTCTTCAGATTCAATTACACTGGGACTGTAAGATTTCAACAATAGCCAACCTCTTTGCAGACAAGGCCTCACTTTGACTAGCTTTTTGATGAGCCTAAGGGCTCTTTAAGTGATCATTTTGTATTGCAAGCTAAATGTATTGATCTTCCTAAATGCTGTGCATGTGACCTGGAATCATTCCTGCAACTGGAAAACCACTCACATAACCTGAAACTCCAGGTGTTGGCAGAATATTGCAGACCAAAGAGGACAAATTTAAACACACTCCTTGAGTTGAAGCTTATGATTTAAACCTTCAAAAAGGCTTACTGAGATTCACTTGCATGTGTTGATGCTATTGCAAAAATCACACATAACTTGAAACGCCAGGTGATCAAATTTGTGGACACAACCATGAAGAATGTGTGAGCTGCCTTACACTTCATACATACAAACCCACAAAACAGCAGAATTAAAATTTCTGTTCTCTGCTGCCTTAGGACATTATATTTGGAGAAAACAGATAGCTTAGAAAACCTTTTATTCTACCAATAATAAGTCATTTTAATGTTATAGCAATATAAATGGAAAACCCACAGTACAACAATGGATCTGGATAAAAGTAACTTCAATTTCCCAGCAGCTTACTTTTCTCACTAAACCTTATTTTGGGTGAATAGTTTTCATTTTTCCTTTGTGCTCTTGAACAATGCATTTCTGTAAGATATTTTCAGTCCATTTCACACTGAAATAAGCTATGATATGTTCCCACACTGCCTCCTTATAGCATGAGTAAAACCCAAAAGTCTCTACAACACAGAGCAGACTAGGTGATATAAGTGCCCCCTTCTAGTCTTAAAACTTCATATGACTATTAGTCATCCTCATGTAAATTAAACAGTTGCATTTTCCACTTCAGATTTTTTTTTACTTAACGGAAAAGTTGATCTGGCAAAATAGGTTTATATTGCTAGATCATAAAAGGCTCAACAAATCAAACTTTGCCTAGAACATGTTGTCTGTAATACAGCTACTTTCTCCCACTAAAACAATTTTAGCTAAGTTAAAATGTATGACAATATGGATTTCGCTTCTGTTATTATAGTAATCTCTATCATAACAAATTGGTTTGTTCTCTCACCTATCAAAAAATGGAGAAGAGCACTTATTCTTCCTGGTGCACTCACATTATTATACCTCATTAATGGTTCTTATAAAATTAATTCAACAGTTAGCATTAAGTAAAAATGCAGAGAGTTGTTCTGGGATTTCTTGGGTTTTTTTAGAATATCTTTGGAAAACTGACTTTTCCAAAATGTAGGGTACCAAAAAAGATCGAAAATTTCCACCTCACCAGAGATGTATACAAGAACAGTGCTTGTACTTATTCAGCACTACCCTATCTACAAAAGGAAATGCCAGCTTGAGTAACTGGTTTTGCACTGGCTGAAGAAGAGAAAGAAAAAAATAAGTTACACTCACACCAGCCTCAATTTAAAGTGATATAGAGCAACAAGACTGGAAAATCTTAATAATAACAAGTTCTTCTTAACAAACAAGTTCTTTGGTGCTTCCTCAAACAACCCCTACTCCCTCAGCTGAAAAAAGGTAAGAGGGAGCATTCATCCATGCAGACAAGTTGAAGAGCACTGGTGGTCCAAGGCACTGTAGGCAACAGCTGCTCTGTCACCTCTACTCTCTCTCAAGTGCCACAGGTTGAAGGTTAACCTATAAAAGTGAGTTTGTCTTTGTGTTTAAGGCTTCCCTCCCACCAACATGTTAGATAAAAATTTATTTGAATACACCTCATCAATTTTGAACTAAATTCTGGATGGTTTTAGACATAAATTGCTCAGAAATCAATAGGGTTTCTGTCCTGAAAACACAGACCCCCACCTGTAAAACACACTGATAGTGCTCTGTAATGACCAAGAGACAACTCCTAGGGAGAAATAAAGTGGGGAGCTCAAACACCCCCCAGCCTTGGTCTCCCTGATATCCCACACTCTCTGGGATACCTTGAATAGCAAGAACACAAAAAAACCATTAAAGCGTAATGATTAAGTCCAGGGATTGGACTTACAGCTCCTGACCCAAGAGTTGGTATCTGCAGGAAAAAGTTAAATATACTTATGGCTCCATGATATGTAAGGATTCAAGCTCCAGGTTAGAGAAAAAAATTCATATTGTATTTGGTGCAGTATCCTGATTACAAGTGAAAAATCTGGAGGCAACCATCACGAGGAGCATATGTAATTGTTTGCTAGCAGCTGATTCCCATAAACCTCCATATGGCTTTTTAAATACAGTTCCTAATAACAGTTGAAGTTTACAGTTGCTGTACATCTGGCAATAATGTAGATTTTATTTAAATAGGGATTTTTTAATATTGGAGGTTTTCATGACAGACTATTATATCCTTACTCTGTGCTGTCAAACCCTTTCAACGTGTGGTTATAAACTACACAGGAAGAGATTAAGAGGTTGCTACACTTCACATGAGGCATAACTACTGTCCACACATCCATTTTAATCCACTTAACTATAAAATAAAATCATGGTGAAGAGTTTAATGTACTTCACTTTTTTATTGAAACAGAGTAGGAAAGCATCCACAATCAGTTACCACATCTCCACTGGGTAATGCTGGTAACCTCCAATCCTTGCACCCATTCAATCACTCACAGAGCTTAAACATCAGCACTTGTATGCATCATCTTTGCTCTTTTCAACACCAGCCTCCCCTTAAAGCATCCAGCCACACTTTAAATGCACATTTCAATTTAATTTCTCCCTTGACTATGAATGTTCAGCTATTATTACCTAAACTATTAAGGCCCAGCTGTCAACCTATGGAAAACTATAAAGATACGTGCTGCTGCCATTTTCATCATCTTTCTGCATTTTTCTTGCTGCACTTGAAACTTTAATAAAATCTAAGCCATCAGAGTAAAGCAACAATACAAGATCTACTTTAATCAAACAGCTATTCACTGTAATAAATTATTGGCAAAGCATCATCTGGGTCCTTTCCAAAAGTCAAAGCACACAAATGCAGAAAGGACAAAGTTATTTAAGTCATTGCCTATGTAAGGATTTCAGACCAGCAAAAAGTCTCTAGGGTCCAACATCATTGCATCTCTTTTATTATTTTTTAAACGAGCACCAGAATAGAATAATGCTATAAATGAGGTTCTACAGAAGGTACTGGAGAAAGATGCAATGACTCAGTAAGACTGTCTGAGGAAAGCAAATTATCCCAAGGAAAAATGATGGGCTCTCAAAGACAAAAGCAAGGTTTCCATTCAGCTGAGATCAAAAGAGCAAGACAGTTTCTTGAATTCCCAGATCCAAAGGCCTAAAATACTGTAAATCAGAAACATTAGCAGAACATTTTTACAAAAATCACTCTCCATACCCTTCCTAACATAAAGGTTTATATTTTCTCCTCCCTGGGAAATCAGGTGCCTCTCCCTACTCTTTCAAGGAAAAACATTAAGCTCAGTGAGCTGCAGAGAAGTCCACTTCCCTTCAGCACAGTTCCACTAATTAAGATCCACCATGTCCTGATAAGAGTTACTGAGATATTCTCAGTCTTCCCTGCCTCTCCCTCCCAAAAAAAAAGCCCAAGCCAAAACCCTCTTCCTTAAGATATCCAGGCAAGCAAGCAGGCAATATTAAAATAGATAAAGTACCAAGATTGTCTTTTTCTAACCTTACTTATCAGGAAGTTAAGCACCAGGACCCATTTTTTAAGCATTAGGACAGTTAACACCAGAGAAGGAGATATGTCATGCTTAGACTGTTATTTAGCATTGTAAAAATGAGTCTTCCTATGAAAATATCCCTTTTTTTCACTTGCAAACAAGGCCACTAGCATGGACAGTATATCTCACATCTGTATGATTACAGCTAGTTAAGCTGAATGCCCCTCAGAAGGAAGTTATTAAACTGAGAATACTGAATAAAGATAATTTTCTCTTTAGGCTTTCTATGGAAAAAGCAAGGCAATGTCAAAATTCACATCTCCATCTCTAAGCCAAAGAAACTAGATGACCTTCTCTAAGAAAATCAAGCCAGGTCTGTGCTATAAGATGTCACTGACCACAGCTGTGCTGGTTAATGGAATGAACCAAAGAGAGTTCAGCTTTACTCCTGCCCCAGCCCCAAATAAATGCTCAGTTAGCATTATTAAGATACCAAGTTACTGAAAATAGTTCATTCCCATTTAACAAGCAGTGAAACTCAGAGAGAGGGTCAGGGCCTCCAGTGCTGTGTACAGTGTATATCCATCCTGAATTCTACCACTGTCATTTGGAAGCATTTCCCACACAGACATAAGAGGAATGTAAAGAAAGGAAGCAGTGGGAAATAACTGTTGATTGTTTTTTGCTCTGTGAGAAGAGGAAATAATTTTTTATAACTAAACCATGTACAGAAGTTGGAGTATTGCAGAAATTAGAAAACTAAAGTCATCATTAATTTTTTTCTACTTCCTGAAGAATACTACTTCTAGTCTTGCTTGCAGCATTGTATGTAATTAGAATCAAACCTGCTTTTTTTCCAAAACTTCAAATACTTTCCTGAGTTGCTAAAAAACCAACAATATAAATATTTGTCCTGATGCATATAACTACATTTTGGCATTATACTTTAAACTGTGAGTGTTATCTAAAAGAATGTAAATCTTATCACTCCCAAATTATGATACCTGTGCAAGTAAATTGACAGTCATAATTTAATCTAGATTCACTGACATATTGCTTTTAAAAACAGCTAAAACATATACCACAAAGTGATTGGAATGAAAAGATATTATTGAATTCCAGACAGGCAGTTGTACTATGGAGGTCAGGGGTGAATTTTTATCCTTGCTGGTTTTCTGAGCAGCTCTTCTAGGAACCACACAGATGTTGATCCAAACCAAGGTCCCCATATAGGGCCTGATTCATCTGAAAAAAAACCCTTCAAGGTGAAGTTCTGGCCATTTTATAACATCTACTGAATTGTTTCTCCCTTCAAAGCTGACTCACGCCAAGGGTGAATGGATCATTCTGTGACATAGGAATATGAAAGGTTTGCATGTAAGGAACTGTAAAATAACACTGCATGCAGCTCTAAAACACCAATCAAATAATATGCACATTTCCTTTTTGTTTGACAGAAACATATTAAGAATATTCTCCATACCTTTTATGGCAAGAAGCATCCATTCCCACATGTACCTCAAGAATTAGTTCAATATGAGCACATTTCATGTGCTAGTTCATAAAGCTCACTGCTTTTTGGTGTGGCTGAGATTACATTGGAGAATCACACCTTAATGTAAATTTCTAGCCTCATTTTTGTTGCCATCAAAACCATAACAAAGAACAATCTTCCTTTTCAAACTACTTTTATGTATTTTTAAATAACCATCCTTCCATAGTGCTTTTTTTTAAAACATGCTATGTAACTAAGTATAAAGAAACAACCACTCTGAAGGGATTGTTCCTCACAAATATACTTTTTCAGGTTTAAATTATTTATCCATAATGGTTTCTCTAAAACAGACACCAATAATTGGAACATACAGGAACCTTTTAAAGAATTTATATTTTGCATTATTATCTATTGTTAAATCCATCACTGGGAATGATCTCTTGTGCAATTAAAAGCTTCCAAAGTCACTAAATATTACACAAAGGCTCAAAAGCACAGCCTTTCCTGACTAATGAAAAATTCACAATGGGTGTTCCAGACATTACCAAATTGTGCTGTCATTTTCCACTTGAGATGTTACATTTGTCTGCCATGCAAATTTTGTATTTATTAATAATTTCAGCCACCTTGTCCTCGTTCTCAAATTTGAAAATGTCTAAGATTATTTTATAGTATCTTACTTAAGTCTTGTGCTCAGTCTGACAGTGGTGTCTGGAATTCACAGTCAGTAGTTCTGACCTTATTGATTAGCATTTTCTCTGCTCAATAAGTGAAATTATAGCTGTAATTTTAATAAAAGCATAATGAAGCCTTACCTTCACCAGTTCTGTGTATCCAGTTTCCTTTGCTGTCCACCAAGGCTGAGCTTTCAGTCCCTTGACATTGTAGAGGGAGCGCTGCCAAACTGATGCAAAGTGACCTCTTTGGTATCCAAGTTCATACCACTTGTATGCCTAAAACATTGCAGTTGTTAACAACCAAATTCACATCAGCCAAGCTCCTACAGGCAAAAAGCAACACTTTCTGGCAAAGTTGCACACTGTCTCTTTGGATGTTGGGGTTAGTCTTTTAATAAAATGCATTAATGCATACCTTAAAGAAAAAAAACACAAACAAACAAAAAACCCAAGTAACAAAATAGATCAGTTGGCCAAGAGAGTCCAGTTCAACATTAACAAAACAAGATAATCTTCTTCTCACAACCATTCATATCAAATATGGGTAAGTAATTCATGCCCTGTCCTTGGATTTGGAATATCCAATTGTTTCTCATCTTGGTCAATGTCATTTTCTGTTTCAATCCTCTACCTACAAATTAAAGATTACTGTCTTCTGCTGCCAGTGGACATGCTGTGATGATGAAAACAGGGACAACTTTGTGGATCTAAAGTGTTGATTATCTAATACTTAAATGCACTTGAGTTTCTTCAAATATTTTTTGCCATATCAAAANAAGTTCCAGCATTTGTAGTACTGTGACAAACCACATGCAGAGAAGGTTACACAGAGCTGTCTCCTTCCCACCCAGCTTGCTGCTACAGCTGCAATATTTCAGACAACACAATTTAAAGAAATTCCCAAATAAACAAACAAATAAACAAACAAAATAAACACACACATACCCAAAACTCCACAAACTAAAAAAAAAAAAAAGGACAGTTAAGTAGGGAAATATGAGAATAATAATTCCAGAGCAGAGAGACTGAACCAGACAGCAATCCCTGCCTTCAACAGAAATTGGCCAAAGTCCTCATTGAGAGTCTGTAAATTTCCTTCAAGTTTTTAAAAACCGTGGTACTCTGATCTTGGTAAGTCTCCCAAAGTACAGAGCAAAGTCTGCCATACATTGTTGCCTTACAGTAGATATTTGAAGTACACAAAAGTAGTGTGGGTGAACAGAATAACAGCAGATCATACATAAACTGTCATCTTTTTCTCCCTAGAGAAGCTCAGTAAAATTGTGCATGGGTCAAAAATACACTCTGCATTACTTTTGGGTAATATACAGTATATCTTTAACTTTCTACGTTATCTTGGTTAAGTGTCTGAAATGGAAGCATTAGGATTTGTAACATTTGTTCCCCAAAGTTGTAATATCAGTGAGCTATCAACAGATTGTTCATGCTGATTGCCTGCACTCAATTGCAATGTCTGGAGTTAGCCCAAATGGTAAGGGGAATAAATTACTTGTTTCCCCCTGAGTGATGAGTAGCAATGTTGCTGCTCTTTAAAATACAGCAGCTATTATAATACAGTCAATCTTTATTTATCAGAAGANGAGTGCTTTGTTCTGTAATAACTTCCACTGTTTTAATTTCTCTTTTCTTAAGCCAACATGGCATTTATCAAATTATAGTTGGAATGGGCATACTTAATACTGTTTCCCTAACACTTCCCAAGGCCACATTCATAACTCCTAATTTAGCTCTAATAGATGAATATGTCCCTTCAACAAACCTTCAGTGATAGCAATTTCACATGTAACTTAAATATTGATCTGTTTTCTTGATTAAATCTTGAAATTCAGCAAGTCTAGCAAGGTCAGTGAGAAAAATTCAGCTGAACAATGGACTTTCCACTGATAAATTTAGAAGTCTCCTCTATTCCAAGGAGTTCATTTGCCAATTAAACTTTTTCTACAGCAGATTTGACCATTAACTCCATAAACATTAACACATCATTATCCTGGAGTTAGAGATGATGTAAATTAATTACACCTATGTGGTATCTTTAGTCAAACATTCCAGTGGGATGTTCTAGGCTCAGGAACTCAACCCAGAATGTCCCAAGAAAATGTACAGGGATCTGGGAGAAGGAGACAGAGTTAGGTAGAGTGTGAAAGCTCTGTGTGTGTGCTTGTGTGTGCATGTGTTTCTGATTAAAATGAGGTGAACAAATTCTCACTTATAAATGAACAATTAAAAAAAATCTCATTGGAAGGGTATTGCAGGGAAGGCAATCTTACTTCATCACAGCCCACTTGTCTACAGTTCATACTGGAGAACCACCTGCTGACTGGGCCACAGTATGCACTTCTCCAGCATGAGAATTTAATCTCCAGTAAGATTAAAGAGGTCAGCATTTTTTACAGTTTTTTAGGTATTAATATTGTACACATTACTAGGTAAGTAATTGAAAAGCAGTGATTTTCATGGCTATTTTTACTCTGACTTTTAATGCTTATTCTTTTCATATTTCCCACCAAGAAACTGGAATGTTTGTGGGGGTTTTTTGCTGTTGTTTTTAAATTCATGCCTTTAATTAAGTTCATGACTAATCAGAATCTTCAAAAAAGATTCTTTGCCCCCCTACCATGACTGTAGTGGTAATTCATACATTTAAATTTTGCTTTCAAATATAATTTGATTTCAAATAAACAAAATAGAAACTCTTATGGCTTCCAGTGTCATGTTTGTTTTTGTTGGCCACTCAACAGATACATAGTACAAATTTCTGTTTTCCTGATTGATTTGCTAATTTAGTTATTGAAAAGATTTCATAACTCAGCCCACACATTCAGTCCTCTCATTATCCTCTTTTATCACAAACTCATTGGTGCCTTTTCCTTGGAAAGAAAGAAAGATTTACAAAACACTCTTACACATGAACTTCTATACGGTAATATACATGCAACGGATTTTTTTAACTCTCATTAAAATCTGTGTTGTAAGTGATATAAGCAGAAAACAGATTTTAGAAACATTTAAAATTCTTTTAAATCTTTAGTCCCTTGTTTCAAGCTGCCCTATGCCATCTTAAAAATTTTAAGTTAAATCTAAAGCAAGAGATGCTAAGAGATTGTTCTGTAATGCCTACAACAGAATTTTTGCTGTTGATCATCTTGAGTTCTACACACGCATGCTGGATTGTTGTTGCAGACTACTCTTGTTTTCAACAGTAAGCCCATCATTAAAAGCTTTTCTGGATTCTGCAGCTACTCAGAGATTTAGATTTTAAAGCAAGAACATGTTAAACATGTACCTCTTTGTCTCCCATTCTCTGTAACGCATCACCCAAATGAAAATAAAAACGTCCATCATCTGTGCCAGGGTCACCAGACTCCAGTCCTTCCTAAAAAATGAATGAATAAATAAATAAATAAGAAAGGTATAAGAAAACTTCAATAGGGCTTTTAAAAGAGTTCATTTGATTGCTGTAAATAGTTTGTCAATCCTACACAAGAGACAGACTATAGAATTAGGTAGAAAACATAACCACCATGGTAATCTGGAACTGAAGCTGAATGAATACAATGTGTCAGCAGAAAGTCATTGAGAAATGTTACCAGTTTTCCAAATCTCACAACCCCTCCCCTCAGTCCCTCCAAGACAGGAGGATATTCAGAGATGGATACTTGCCCCTAACCTTATAAATATATACACAAGCATTTTATAAAGCTGGATCAAGGTTTTATTTTGTAGTATTTCTTCCCAAACACTCAGAAGTATACATAAGTCTTCTCTGGATCTTTCAAGAACCTTAAGTTTGCAGCACATTACCATCCTCAAAAAATTTGAGGCTCAGAGCTCTGTACTTCAGCTTAACCATTAATAAAACAAATACTTGATGGTTTTCAATGTACAAGTTTATTCCAGTTCATAAGCAGTGATACACCAGTATAACTCCAACAAACAGCTTAAGCAGTGATTTGTAATTAATACACTTCTAGTCTGACACATTTTATACATTCTGATTCTACTTTTTGCTGGTAAAACATTTACAGTGGGTGAAAAAGTACCTGTAGATAAGGTATGCTCTCTGCTATCTTGTTTTCTGCCTTCAGGATGAAGCCATAATGTACTTTGGCAAAGCCATCATTTGGAGCCAGACTTAGAACCTATTTGAGAGAAAATGAATTAAATACACCTGTATGAATCTATGCAAATTAACAAACCTGTGTACATAAAACTGTTTAGTAATGCAATGGTATTTTCTTCCATAGGTAAAGCCTTGGCTTGTCTGTGCTTTCTTTTCCTCATTCACTTTTGTGCTTTCTCCAGACAAGCCAAACCTTGAAGTCTCATAAGTAAAATTATTTCAACAGAAATTGCTTTATTTTTCACTCGTCTGTCCTTTTCCACATTTCTTCCACACTTCTCTCTTAAGGTATAGCATGCTACATCACAGAATTAAACCCACTATTAACTATTAACTTAAGTTACTTATTCCAGGTTTGACTAATCTGAAGGAAAGCAGCTACTCTTGAAAAAAGTCTGCAGCAGAAACATACCTGAAATAGTTTTAAATTAGATAGATTTCCAGTGGTGGCAAACTAGTTTTTACAAGAGAAAATACATGAAGCATAATGACTGCAATTTAGAAGGAAGCTGTATTGTAATGCCAGCACTGTGAGATGGGGATGTGCAAGCCCTGGAACACCAAGGGCACTCTCAGCACAGTGGTGAACTGGAGCACTCTCTGGAACAGCATGCACTTTTCTGGCCATGAGAAAGGAGGCAATAAAAAGTCTGCTGCAGTAGTGACTCATTGTGCTTTCACACTAGAATGTGATGGATAAATTATTCTTGTGTAATTGTGTGCTGCACTCTTTGACCAAAACCAAGCATGCCAAATTCAGCTAAAAGATTTTGTACCCTCAGCAAGATCCAGATCATATCTGAGTAACAAACTGGCTTCATTTTGCAGAAAAGGGAAACTCATGGGAAAATGTCCAGAGATGGATATTTCATGGAGACTTTGGAAGAGAAGGATTTGTGAGTACAAGGACAGCTGTAGGAAAAGATCAGTGTATGGGGCAGTGTTTCAGGGGAAGGAGGTGTGAAGCTGCCAACCTCAATTCTGAAACATGCACACCCAGCACCAGTCAGATAATTTAAGTGCATTTGGTCTGCCTCAGCCAAGGGCAAAAAATTAGAGAGAATGTCTTGATCTGCTTTTCAGTTCTGCATTTCTATGATGCACATATTCAATATAATTTGTAGCTCTATGCAACATCAATTACAAGGTTAAGTTAATCTGTTTTTACACCTCTTCTCTCCTTAAAATAAGGGTGGACATTCTTATCAGGATAGACCCTCAGTCTGTGAGGATCATCACAGAACCCTGGCAGGCAGTGGTATTACAGAGGCTGATATCCACTGAATGTCTAGACAGCTGCTAAATACAAAACAATGGACAGATGAGTAATTTCTCTTGCCTAAATCCATTTTTGAAGCTACTAATTTTATGCCATGGATAAAATGCCTACATACATTATAGTTATTTCCCTCTGTCTTTTCCAGTCACTGTCAGACATCACTTTTCAATCAAAATAATTACAAGCAAAATCATAAGAAGTTTTCTGGACCAATTTCTCTCTTTTCTCAAATCTTGCACACACCAACTACATCCAAGCAAAACCAAAAATCACAGCTCTGAGGGTACAAAATGTTATGCATTAAAACTGGCAGCATTTTACTTCTTTTCACAGAAATGACTTATTATGAAGGAATAAACAATATGAGAATCTATTGGATGTGCACAGTATGAGACATGATTAGGAAAAAAGTACCACAGTAAGGATGAGCTTGATCCCTAGTATAAGAACACACTACCACTTTCTGCATCTTATGCCTTTTGACTACAGCATCCTGTGAATAATTATTTTGATCCAAGAATCTGTACCTGCAGGGTGAAATGAAATGACTGACAGAAACATTTATTAGCCACATAATTTTGTTACAGTTTCTTTAACTATAGGATAAAGCTATCTGATTAATTAAGACAGAATAGAATTTTCTGTATTACGGTTCATTTAAACTATGCCGAGTTGCATTAAGGAATGATCTACATTCAGAGCCCCTAAAGAGAAGCGAAGAGATACAATCAGCAGAAATTACACTGGAAGTATTTAATGTAAATTGTATTACCCTGTTGCTGTTGCTGCATGCAATATTAATTATGTTTAGAAATAAGTTTTACTAAACTGCTCATAGCCCATTAAATATTAATCATGAATATAGAAATTAACCTCTGGGGCTATCAGTGGCTAATTAGGCAGGGCAGAGTACTGTGTTAATGTGGATATTCTGGTTTTGGTACCTGAGATAGCTCAATCAGAGCTGGCTTATGCGTATCTCTACAATGCTGCACTGAACCATGCACACATGCCTCAGCATGGAGGCAGAAAAATGCTATTAGCTAAGTAACCAGTCTTACAAAGTTCTCTTTCACTGCATTTTTTTATAGTCTGTGGATGTTTGAACCAAAAATAGTTCTAATTCTACCAGGACTACGTTTAAAGTTATGTTTTCTTTGAAAATACAAACAGCTCTGAATTCTACTAAGATTACCCTTAACATTATGTTTCCATGTCCATAGGCACAATATTCAAAAGAAAATTATTTAATATTAGAGGCAAAACTGAAATCCTCTCCAGCTGGACACCATTTTCCATCTGTGGTTCAGCAAAAATTTTGGCACACACAAACTAGAAAAGTATATTTTGGGCACGTTATACTATACCACATTACAGTTGGAAGCAAAAAACTCTCTTGGTCTGAAGTTCAGTGTTTATACACATTGCTTCTGTAGCTAAAAGAAGAAATATCTATTAAAGACTTCTAAAAGAAGCTGTTAAGATGTAACAAATTTGGAAAGAAAAATAAGAATTGACTGGAAAATAAGTAAACTGGCTATTAAATGTAAAGCAAAAGCAGAAAGTTTTCATCCACTAGGATCCCCTGGGCTTCTATTCAGTTCCTTGGAGATGATTCAAGCTCAGTAAGTCTGGTCTGAAATGGTATGTACTGTGTTCCCATGCAGGGAACAGGGCTTGTGAAGGGTTCAACTGGTTGCATGTGCTCAGTGCATGCTTAGCACAGATCAGTAACACTGAATTGAGATTGAAATGTTACAGCAGGAAGCAAAGATTTTGCCCATGAATGCAGCAGATTCCCAGGGAATGGGAAATTGAAAGTTTAAGTTCCTCCGCAGAGAAGAGTGTTTAACTACTTGGGAGTTTTCCTGAGCAGCAGAAACAAGTACCACATACACAGGAACTTAGACAACCATGAATAAAGCTAGAGGGAAACCAACAAAAAGCTGAGACTTTAAGTTGAGTAAGGGGTATGATCACTTTAGGATGTGTACTGAACTCTAAGACGTCTGCTTTCTGCATTAAAGAACACTTGAATAAATTGTATGAACATCCTTACAAGTGGGAAACAGAATACAGAATTCATAAATATTGGAGGCACCTACTTTGCAGCACTGAGTTCATGCCCTTGTCTGTGCTCTCTTAACATTTTTGTATCAAAAGATTACACAAGTGAGAAGGATTTAGTCACACTTCTGAAGTTTCCCAGTTTTTCCAAAAATCATGGGAAGAGCAGGATGTCTCCTTGAGGTGCTCAGAAGCACTATTAAGTTTTCCCCTTTCTCTAAATGCAGAGAACCTGAGCACCTATGGTAGGAGCTCAAAACCAAGCACTTTCTAAATATGGATTGCAACAGCTGAGCAAAGCACTCCAGAGCAGGCCATGTAACCCCTAAGGAATCTGCTCAAAAGAAGCCTTCAGTGGAACCAAGAACCAAAGCAGGTACACATGAGATTCTCCCTATTCTTTGGGTATTCTTTCTTAAAATCCTCAGTGTAAATTTATCCTGAATTACAACTACAACAAAAAAAATCACATTACTGCGTTGGAATTCAGCCTGAGTAATACCTAAAATATGGACAAACCCACTATGATTTAAAAAAAAAATAAATCCAAGTCTTTTAAAAGAATTATTTGTCTTCACTTTACAAAGACAGAACATCACTATGCTCTATTCTATGTTAGTGTTATTGAACTGCAAAACAGAGTAATTACAGTGGATATGGAATGAATGGAAAACAATATGTTAAATGCACACCAGTTGCATATCTGTTCTTAATCAGAGCAATATATATTTCTTCTGAAGTATATAAAACTCAGTATCAAAGTAATTACATAGCAAATTTATGACCTACCTCCGTGTACAAAAATCCCTGTGATTATTGATAAATTCTAATAATTATGTTGTTTGCAACAAAACACCGAATAATTGCACAGAAAAATCTTGCCCAAAAGGAGTATGTTTTTTGTTTTCCCTAACTCCTTGGAGCTTGAGGACCAGGTTTGTTTAATAAATTCTATCTTTAAAAGCTTATATTTCCAATCCTTTGAGAAATTTTGACAGCAAGCCAAAAGTTATCGGACAGAAATGTTTTATGGAAGGACCTAAAAAGCAGCCAAAGTAGCAAAGCAAACATTACTCTGGCAACATCTGAGACTACCAGAGGAGCTTGAGGAAA